>JAJMAH010000041.1:0-155077 GCA_030564925.1 Geotrichum aggregatum
ATTTTTCTACCTCGACCTACAAAATAGTTCGCTTAAAACATTTTAGGTTTGTAAAACAACCTATTTGAGTAATGACTTTCCCATAACGGAGTTTTCAGCTAGGCGCAGGTTTAGGTAAGGTGTAATTGTTCCTAGAATTTTGACAAAGTACGTAGACATGAAAGTAAGTGATGTTCTAGTACTCATTGCTGTATTATAAGGATTCCAGTTTAATCGGAAAAGTAAAAGGTACGAACCGAGTTTTTTGCTTGAAAATTTGAGGAACTGCTTGCCGGGCCACTGATACTCAGCTATCATATCTATGGAAGTCAAAAAACAAATCCAGGGATCCATCTAGAGGAGCGCTCTTTTCTCTCTCCAAGTCTTTTCAGTAGCTCATAATGCTATAATCTTGAGCTGTTTATCCCAATTATATTTCTCCGCTTTTTATGATATTGTGACACGTTATCTTCATGCCATTGTGTAAGCCATGCTGTGTATTATGTTCTTTTAACCATGTAAAATCTCTCTTCATGTTTTCACACTTCTGTTTATTCCTTGTTTTGTTGTTTGAGGCCAATGCTGTACTCTTCATAAGAAAAAAAAGCTAATCCACCATTGCGGTCTTGGGCGTGGAAAGTAAATACAGGTAGAAAACGAACAAGGCCTTTGGTAGCACTATACAATACTTGATCTCCTTAGTTTTGCGCCTACACCTAGAATTCTAACCGGGCTCCGTTTAAGAATGATGAGCGCGCGTCACTATGGTTTTTTATGAAGGTGCTCATTACAATACATCAGTTTAACTGGTGCTTCTTGTACAAGAATTCTACACTATCTGTAGCCGTGATGCGTTACTCTACAAGTTATTCAAGACTAATTACAACCTTTGCCAACCAACATCATGTATACTTTATGGAGTGACCTACAAAATAGGCGACATTTATGACATTATAATTCTACCAGGTCCAGATAACGGGTGGACGCCAACTTTCAGATTGCTTCTACGAATAACAGCATCTACTATTCACTTTGATCAGAAATAGTGAAGGCACAGAAATATGACAGCGAAACAACGTTTCATGACCATGCAATAGTAAAAGACGAAATTATAATATAATAGACAAAGGCAAGCGTGTTTAGATCTGAAGAAATAGCGACACAGGTAGAAGCAAGTAACAGCAACACCGATTTTCAAATCCCGTCATCTACAATACCAATCAACAATCTACGACAACTCTCTAAAATCCTGAACAATCACCAATAAATAACTTATAACCAATAACAATAATAATTTAAATAACTACACAAAACAGTTTTTTTTTTTTTCGTTTCACAAACGTTACCTCAATGAGCCCCACGTTCTAATCACGCTTCATTTCTTGAATCACGTTCTGTGTATGGATGGCTCGTATCGGGTTGTTTCTCAACATCTCATTTTGTTGCCGCTGGCTGTCGTCGTAGCTCGGTAACGTGATTTCGTCTCCGGGCAAGCCATGCAAACTGCTGCTTAGACCTGGCCCATGTAAACTGCCGCCATGGCCTTGGAAACGAAGTCCCCGACTGTTGGGTACTCGTGCTCCTATCAAAGCAGTTGCTTCTGCCGTCAGAGGTGAGTTGCTGTCCTCTCCTTCAATCTCTTCATCGCTTGACTCATCAAAGCCGCCTTCGTCGTCTGTATCAAGTTCTTCTAAAGACCTCGAATGGCGCCTTGAATTCAAATTGTCCGCAAATGAAGTTTCGGTAGCAGAAGTTGGATCGTTCGTTATACCACTATCACTACGGGAAAACAAAAAAGAGCGCGAATTCGCAGTCGCACTTGCCGCGGCCGCATTTAGCAAACTTGCCGTCACAATTCCAAACGATGGCGTTTGTAATCCAATTTTGAAAGCTGAGCTGTTTGTATCCCTTTGACCCTTTTCGCAACTCCTAGTTGTGCTACTGCAACTGCCGCCGTTACCATTGCTGACGACGTCACTGACACCGTCGCTGTTGCTAACGCTACTTGCACTGCTGGCGCTGCTGATACTACTGTTGTTCATGCTACTTCTACTACTATCAGTAGTATTGCTGCCTGATTCAAAACTACTTCTAGTCGAACCATTTGGCGCTATACCAGTGTCAGCAAAGTCTTCGGTTTCAAGGGATTGAGAAAGAAGCCTTGGAGGCTCATGCAGCTGCGGTAACCGCAATTCAGTCAGTTCGAACTCCGAATACTGTGAATTGTATAGGTCTCTTGTATCTCTGTTACGTGAGCGAGTGGATTCGAGATCGCTTCGACTAAACAGTGGCAGTGTCATAGATCGCATCCTGTTGACAGTCTTGTCAGTGTTGCTCTTGTAACGCAGCAGGTGATCACTCAAGCAAAACTCTAAACTGTACATGAAAGACGGCATTATTATGCCGAGAACATAGGATCGCATTGATGTTGACGCGCTATCAAGAATCCACCCAAACATCAGCAACCGCAAGCTGTCTACCTGCTGCGGCATGCGCATACAAATCTCAAGGAGAATCGAACGGACAACGAAAACACTTGCAGCAAAGCATATGGTCTGTTGGACAAACCAGTGAACGTTCAAGGGATGTCCGTAGTTGCCGCTGATAAACCCCGTGCGAGCCCGAGAGTATCGCTCCGAAGGGCTCATAAAAGAGTTGTTTGAGTTGTCGTCGTAAAGATAGTTGTCAGCGTCGTCTGTTATGCCACGCTCAATAACCCAACCTCGCTCATTATCGCGCACCAGTTTAGGTTGTCGCAAAGTTTGATACCAATATACTTTGGCTCGGTGCATCAAGCGGAGTAATATAACGTATAGACCGTAAATGAAAAACACCCCAGGAAAAACCTCAAGTGCCGACAAAGCCAGCGAAGTGGTCAAAAGAAAGTCTAGGCGCTGTGCAAAATATTGACCATTTCGTTTAACCAAACCTCCCGGCGGCGGAGGCGGGAACCCAAGACCGCCATCTTCTTGATACCGAGAATGCGAGTTTGGGAAAGGCGGCCCCTCAAGCTGGTCGTGTTTTCTTGGGCCGTGTGGCGGTGGAATCATTCTACCGATCAGTGAAGTGTAAGGGATGATGAGAATCATTACGAGAAGCTCCGCACTTGCGTATCCCAGTGCGAGCTTTGTGAGGTCGAAGATCCAGACAGTCAAACGGCGTCTGGGCTTTTCCAACTGGCGCATCAACAAAAGCGGACACAGCACAAGCAGAAGAATCGCTACTTGATGTGTTATGGGTATTATGGGCGGACGAGGTCCTGGAGGGCCTCTTGGGAATCTGTGTCTCGAAGACCCATGGTGTGAGAAAGAACGGTCTGAGAAGGAGGGGTCTGAAAAGGAGGTAGTTGTGTAGAGCGGAGGATTGACAGACATAAGTGCTGTGTCACTCCGTGTAGTGGTGGTCTATATATGAGTTGCTGTACTGGTGGTGGATGTTTGTTGTACTATGTTGCTGTAAGAGAGTGTGCAGTGGTTGGGAAGAAGACAAAAGTGCAGCCACTCCGAGGAGCAATGAATGTGTATGGTAGAGGTTACAGGCCTGTACACTGAGACTTGGGTTAAGGAGTTGAATACAAAATATTGGATGCCGAAGTATATATCGAAGAGGGAAGTGTTTGGGAGAGGGATAAGTCCTGAAGGTTGAAGTATTTGGAGATTGGAAGCTGGAAGTTTAAGGATATTGGTTAGTGACTGTGTGAATGTGGTGGAGTGGAAATAAGAAGGCGCATGCTGGGGCCCCCTAAGAAATACAAGGAAAAAACGGAAAAATGGTAAAAATAGAAGAAAATAGCAAAAAAGATTTGATTCATCGGCACACACATCCAGATATCCATGGAAACCATCACGTGTGTGTTCGGTCTAAAAAGTGCATATGCTGCGTCAGCAAAACTTGGCTTTTTTTCTTCTCTAGAGGCCAGGGTAACTATCGGTAGATGCTGCTTACACCTTACTACATAGCTTGTTGTTTACTATTGTTTCGGAAACCTGCCACTAGGGCATATCGGCTATCTATCAACATCTATTCTACTATATAGCTATAGGCACACATTCATATCACTGACTATAGCAATCATAACGGATGTACAAACAACTTAGAAAGCCTTGGAAACAGTCTCGTAAAAGCTCTTTCCTTGGATCTCACCGATCTCAAGCTCAAGGGCGGATGCCTGTCTAGAACCGTCACCAGCAGAGTATGAGCCAGCGCCCCAGGGAGAGCCGCCATGGACCTCCTCGAGGTTGGTGAGCTGAGCAAAAGAGTTCTTGTAACCGAGAGGAACGTAAATGATTCCGTGATGGACCAGAGTGGAAAGAGCGTTGAGGGCAGTAACCTCCTGGCCACCGCCGGGGGTACCAGTGGTAACGAAAAGGCCGGCGTACTTGCCAGCAAGAGCACCGGAGGCCCAGAGACCGCCAGTAGTGTCCCAGAAGGTCTTCCACTGGGCAGGGAAGTTACCGAAACGCGTGGGAATTCCAAAGAGGAAAGCGTCGTACTGAGTGAGAGTCTCGGCAGAAGCAATTGGGTCCTCAGACTTGGCAGGAGCGTACATCTTAGTGAGGACCTCTTGGGGAAGAGTCTCGGGGATCTGGTAGAGGTCAGCCTCACCACCAGCAGCCTTGATTCCGGCCTGAACGGACAGGGCGAGGGTGCGGACGTGACCCCAGGTGGAGTAGTAAACGATTGCGATCTTGGGAGCCATTGTTGATTATGTTTAAAGTGTGTTGAAGTGAGTGTAGATGGATAGAGAGGAGATGAACATGTCCAAACAAGGGAAATGGGCGCGCTTTTATACTTTTCGAAGTTTCCAGATAATGATAGGTATACATTGTTGCATTTGATGTGTTTTGGGAAATCTCTGTTGCATTTGGTGTATTTTTCAGCGTTACGTGAGAATTGGTCATAGCCTTCCTCCAAATTATAGCATTTTAGTAACACAAAGTGCTTGTAACGCGGCTTCTTGAGAATTTTGTGAATATTTTACAAATTCTTTATAAATTTTTTATAAATCGCTTCTAATTCGTATATTTAGAATCTTCTTTTTCTTTCTTTCTTCCTGTTCTTTTACCATCCTCCATTATATCCAGATATCCCACCCTCTAATACTCTAAAGGCCTAGCTATATCCTTTTATTAACGTGCTCTCTACATATATTATCAGCACTCACCTCACTGAAGCCCCTGGCATATCCGCATTTCCACTTCTCCACATCAATTATTCATCAATTGACTTGCTGTAATAATGGCCAAGATTGCTGTAATCTACTACTCCACCTACGGTCACGTCAAGACCCTGGCTGACAAGGAATTCGAAGGCGTCAAAGCCTCAGGTGCCGACGTCACGATTTTCCAACTCCCAGAGACCCTGCCTGCAGAAGTTCTTGAGAAAATGCATGCTCCTGGCAAGGCCGCTGATGTTCCCGTCATTACCGTTGAGGACCTCGAGAAATTTGACGGTTTTCTCTTTGGATTCTCTACAAGGTATGGCACCTACCCAGCTCAATTCAAGTCTTTCTGGGACGCAACTGGCGGCCTCTGGGCTCAGGGAACCCTGCATGGAAAGTACGTGGGCCTTTTCGTTTCAACAGGTTCTCCCAACGGTGGACAGGAAACTGCTGTTAGAAACTCACTGTCCACTTTCATTCACCATGGCCTAAACTATGTTCCTCTAGGCTACAAGAGCTCCTTTGCTCAGTTGTCCAATCTTGAGGAGATACATGGTGGCTCTCCTTGGGGCGCCGGCACCTACGCTGGTGGCGACGGCTCAAGACAGCCTACTGCTCTTGAACTTGAAGTAGCTTTTAACCAGGGCAAATCTTTTGGTGAAATTGTCAACACTGCATTTGGTTCAGAATCTTCTGGTTCCGCAGCTACTGCTCCTGCTCCCGAATCTGCTCCTGCTTCTGCTACTCAAGAAAAGTCTGCCGCCATTTCCTCGGCTGCTACTGCTGCCGCACCTGATGCCTCTCCTGACGCCAAGGTCGAGACTCCCGCTCGAGCTAACCAGCAAAAGACTGATGCTGAACCTGCAAAGAAGGAGAAAAGCAAGTTTTGCGGTATCTGCAACATCATGTAACCTGACTTGTCCTGGTTGTTATTTAATTTCTTTAAGAAAGGCGATCTAAGTGTCTTTCTTTGTTCATAAAGACCGGACTGGATGGTGTTGTTTTGCCTATTGTTACCTGTATCTAATATCGTGATTTTATTTAAGTTCATATGTACCTGCTCATTAATATTTTTCTGATTCCACAGTGTCTGAGATGTTCAATGTTTATTTACGATTGCCCCATACCAATCTAGCGTAAAACTTGAACTAGTTCGTCCAAGCTCGATTCAACGTTTAACTAGCATGTGTCTCATGCTCAGATTCAGGCGGGCTAGCTCACCTACTCTAGATCAAACCCAAAACTAAAAGAACTTGCTTCGGCCGTGTCAACCAGACTATGCCATTCCTTACTCTTTCCATCTCCGTTAGCCTGCTGCGTTTCCCACTCCTTGGCCCTTTGCCTCTTTTCCTCGATAACCTTTAGCATTTCCAAGGCCTTGTCTACTCTCTCAGCGGTTTGGTTACCGGATTGTCTTGCTTTCTTCACAAACAGCCCGCACACTTTTTCCATGAGATCGGTATACTCGTCGCACTCATCAACAACGAGACTTGAGCTGGCGCTCGGCCTCAGCCTGGCGGCTGTGTCATGGTCATCTTTCTCGCCGTCGTCAACTGACAGTTCTTGACGCAGCTTGTCAAATTTAAACCCGGATATCTGGTCACACTTGTTTTTCAAAAAATCAAGTACAATATGCAAATTCGCTGCAGGCACAAAGTTTCCCGTCAATGCCAGACACTCGTCAAGGTTCACTACAAGATGCCACCAACCCGAAGGTACGTACATCATTTGGTTTGGCCCACACACGCCGTGCATGAACTCATCTCCACGACCTCCCAAACCGCCCCCAACACTCGGGTCACTTGGCATCCGCCGCGCCTCATCGTAGAACCCGCCCAGAAACCATTCTGCTATAGAAGATGGAGACGTCACTTCGCTTTCTTCAGCATCACGCAGAAATATTCCAGGAGGAGGGCCGCGTTTGCTGTCTTTAGGAAACATAATCCAGTACTTGTGCCCGCTAATTACGGCGTTCCACGCGCACGTCGCATTTGGGTCCTTATGAAACGACGATCCGCTGCGCGCAGGACCTAGGATAAGCCACCGATGATCTGGTCTTACTTTTCCGAGAGATGTAAAGAGATCCTGGCTGTCGCCGATTACGTCTGCAGCGGGCACCCTATACTCATTTCTGAGGGAGGTTTGCATAGCCTCCGAACGACAGTCAAACAGATATAAGGGGGACTCGTCTTGGTTGTTTTGCATGTATTCGTAGTAGACGCTGAGCTTCCAATCCATGTATTCTTGTCGGAAAACAGTTTCGCCGAACCGGCGCACGAGATCGGTGACGGTCCAAGTCGCCGCAGGGTTTCCTTCTTGTAGATTGAGCATGAATGGCTTTGAGTACCACTCGGACTCAAATTTTTCAAGGGTCATGTCTGATTCTGGCATTATGGGAATTAAGCCGCGAGTAGGCTCTTCTTCAAAGACTCTTTTCACTATCCGTCCATAGTCCAGCTGCATACATTGAAACGGACGATACAAAAGATCAGAGAAAAGCACATCTTTGCACGAGATGGCCGTCTCTTCTGGCTGTTGTTCTGCCTCCCAAAATGTACGTCTCCATGAGCCCAGCCATTTTCGGGGTTCTCTTTTATAGCTGTGTACCATATGTTTCCACAGCTCGTCTGTCCAACAAAACCCATAGAGGGCTTTGGACGTGTGTCCCAGCGCCAAAAGAGTGTGTGGGTCTTTAATTTCCTGCACGATAGTCATGATGATTTCGTCGGAGAGCCGTCCGAGGTATGGGCCAAACGCCGTTGATCGTGGAACACTATTGTTTGCGAGAAGAGCATTTCCAGATGGCTTGATGTCAAGCGGGTGAGGCTTTATAAGAGCCGCTGAGCTGGCCAGAAACCCTGTGGTTTTTGGTCGCTTTGTAGGCCGTTGTTGGTTAATTATTTCAGGCATGTATATCGGGCTTGCGTAAGAGTTCGAGCGTTTGTGTGATGGCCGCTGTCAACTAGATCGAATCATAATTTTTTTTTGGAGGTTTGGTTTTCCTCGATCCTTCCCAATAAACGTTGGATCCTATTTTACATCTCATAAAAGTAATTGCTAGAGACACAAATCCATCCCATCAGCTATCTGATATCGATATCAAGAAGCAGCATCAACCACCACTAGCCAACTAAATTTTTTATATACAGCTTTTAAGGCACCGGTTTAACACTATGCAATCTCAACTCCAGTCTCACATATGCCGTCGTTTCATCTTTTTGGCCTCAAAACGATTGCAGCCCTGCTCTATGAAGCCTACGATTTCTCATAATCCTGCTCGTCGCCTCTGTACGGTAAAATCAAAGGTACATGTCACAGCTTGCTCTTTCTTTTGTCTGAAAGTTTGATGTTTGTTTTTTCCTTGCTCTTAAGTCACAGCTTGGTTCTACAGCTTGGAATTTTAGCTAACGCTGCGTGTAGCTACCTCCATCTTCGTCATCACCACCTTCGCTGACGCTATCTGAAATCGGCGTTCCTTTAGGAAAAGTTGCTGCTGTAGCTCTGCTGTCTTATTTTACGCTACACGCTATCTGGTGGAACTTAGAAATCGCCGAGACTCGCGCAACTCTGGATCGTATGTACAACTTGTCTCAACTTCCACAGCTGTGACCGGAATACTGAACGAACCAACAGAGCTAACTCGTTGATAGATGAAATCAGAGAGCTTGAGGCCCAGCTGATTGAGCTCCAAGTTAGCCAAACCGAAAAAGACTCTAAACTTGATCCTGCTTCTGGTTTTGATTCCGCTGCTACTGAACACACAGTACTAGAAACTAAACCTTCTCGGAAATGGTTCTGGCAGTAATTAGAACTTAACCATACCTCCCTTTGAACCCTGTAAATAGCAAGCGAGATAAACTGTTCTACAACTCTGTTCTCGCGTATTCTTGATTATTTTGTTATATGTTATTCGCTATTCCTATTGCTACGTCGCTGCTTGCCCGCTTGAATCATGCGTATCACCAGACTTGTTGTTGAGTTTTCTGTAATATCTCATAATTTTTGAGCTCGTTTTCGTGTTACCTGACCCAGTTCCTGAATCATTGCTTCCTTGTGAAATGCTCCGAGCATGGTTTACCTTTTGGAACAGTGTTTGCGCGTTTTCTGGCCGCACACGGTCGTACTTTTTCATGCGGATTAGCGTGTTGTTGTAGTCGCTTATGTTTTGTGACCTCAGAAGGTCAATGCTTTGACGCAGCTCAAGGTACGTCGTTGTCAAACTCATGTCGTTGGAGTCATTTGCCAGCTCGTTGATAAAATCTTCCAAATACCGCACGTCTGTGTCAAAATTGGCAATGGCAGGTACCGTTATAGATTCGGAAGAATCAATTAGAAAGTTCAGTAAAGATGAACAGAGATGGTCAAATGCATCCAAATACAAAAAGCTTCGTATGCTGTGGGGAAGGTTGACCAATGTTGAGCTAACCATGGTTTTCAGGAACGTCACCATCTCGGTTAGATATGTACTAGGCGTTGTGTGCCTTGTCGACGTTAACCAGTCGTACTCGGCTATTTCCAAGAAATCATCAACAATAGCGTTGATAAGCTCAAAGATCCGCTCTTCTGCTTTCTTTCGTGCTGCGCGAAACTTCTCAGTTGCTTTCAATGAAACGGCAGCCTTCCTTCCAGACATTTTGTTTTCCATGAGTGTCTTTTCGATTTCGCCGCATGCGTTTTGAAAGTACTCCATATTGATCAATATTTGAACAACCTGCTCACGTGCCGCGGACTTTAGGCGTTCAACAAACGTCTTGCACACCGTATCCTGAAGAAGTTCATCTATCGAAGTCTTAATCAGGTCTTCAACTTTTCGTTCGTCATGTTCCAGATCGTCCATGAACGTTTCGAGCGCCTGCATGAAATTCCGCACCTCCGCACAACACAGAGGGTACACCTGCGAAAACGGTAGCATGCGCGGAAAGGGCTTTTTAACTTCGTTTTCATCCACTTCGTACCAGCTGATGTTTGCGATTTTCATATACAAGTCCTTGTTTTTGATGACCATTGGCATGTAGTCGTCCTCTTCGACCGTTTGCAAGAAATCAGCTATAAACTTTTGCTGTAACTGTTTGCTGTATAGCTGCAACAACTTCATGAGTAGTTTTTGGAGCTCACTGACGTTAAATTCGAAATTTTGCATTGTTTGGATGAACAGAATAAAAATTGTTCGCAACGTTCGCAGCGTGTCCAAAGCTGTGATGCCTTCTAGAGCAGTGGCTAGGATATCAACCAGTTTCTGGCACAGACTGGTCCAGAATTCATCGACATCATCTTGTAGACGCAACCCCTTTATTCGGCGAGATACAATCTTGTCGATAATGCAAAACCCGGCAACGCTATGGAACATGAATTCAACCCCTTTCAAAGAATCTTCTTCAGTACCATCATCTTTTACAATGCGAGTGCTCAGCTTGGATGGAATCAAATAGTCTCTTTGAACCTTGAGCTCGTTTTGAAAATGCTCCCTAAAGTCTAGCGACAGTCCCAGACTGACGTGAACTAAAGCGCATTCATACAACGAAGACAAATCTTCATGAATCTCATTGTTGTCCAGGTAATCAAAATCGGTATCGCGAAATGAAAGCTCGACTGGAGAGTTGAATTTATATTTAGCGAGCTGAGCTTGCTCGCTTTGCGTTTTGCGCCAAGCGTCTCGTAGAGTTTCAATTTGTTCAAAAGCAACAGCTCCCACGCGGCCGCTCAACTTTCCAAGACTTGCAATCCACTCGTCCAAATCTACCAGCGATTCCGTCCGCACAATTTTCGTGAGTGCCGGCACAGATTTATTAATCATTTGCGCAAACCCAAAATTCCGAACTTCTTTCAAGTGGATATTTTGTAGCTCGTCCAGGCTTTTAAGTGCCGCAAACCTTCGGCGTTCGCGGATGAGTTCATAGACTTTATTGGTGACGTCCAGCACTTGAAGGCAGGCCGTGACCGCTTCAATTGCATTATCGACGTTTTGCCGAGTAGTCTTCGCTTCGAGAAACTTTTTCCGCTTATCGATTAACATTTGGCCTGATTGCTGCATTTGAGCATTTAAGTCCAGGACCACAGACTTCAGACCTTCCGCTTCAGCTGTGACACGGTCCAGCTGTTCAATAGATGCCATGTATTCCTAAAGCCTACATTAGTTTCTCTCTCCATAGGCAGCCTATGCTGACTTACATTTTGATCTCCGTTGCATAGTGCTTCAATCTCTTGGTCCTTAACTCGCGTAATATTTTCGAGACAGTTTGTGAGTTCCTCTGCGTGTTGCGACACTAAGGCGTCTTTGATAATGGGGGCCAGTTGGTCCAGGTAGTCGTCAGAGCTCTTTGCGGGGCCTGTACTGTTTGCGCGCGGCGTTATAATGTCTTCAGAGAGCAGCAGTTGCTGCAAATGCAACATAATGTCCTGGGTAGGACCGTCGTCTAATGGCTCGTCGGCAACCGTCATCGTGGTGGTTTACTGTTCAACAGTCGTCAGGTCAGAGCAGATTTCATGTGAAACCTCACTGCCCATCCCGTTGTCAGTTGTCAAAGGAGGTGAGTTGGCGGATTTCCCAAAATTACCCTTACCTGATGATTATATAATTTCGTCTCTCGAAAATTGGTGGTGGCGGCTAGTGGGTGCTTGCAAATAGACTTCGGGCAAACAATGACGGCAGACGAAACCACGGTGTGATGTAGACTATTAGAGGTTTACAGTATACGAAAATTGAGGCGTGTAGGAAATAACTTGTTGTTGTTTTAGTTTATATCGTAATCCTAGAACCATGGACCAGCAACCTACACACGAGGATATCACAGAAACAACTACCACTTGGGTAAGCGATGTAAAGTTGGCGTAGTTAGTGAAAGAGGGTACAATGAGATTGATAAGCATGTGCAATAACAGTGACATTATCCTCCAATGCTAGAATGTGCCATTCTGACAGTAGAAAGACAGACAAGTCTCTTTGCCTTGGCCTGAAGTGAAGACTACGCTTCACTTTTTCTACTGACACATTTCGGCTTGCTTGCTTCGTTTGCGTAATAATAATAAATCAATTTAATGTCTGGGCTAAATGGAGAAACTACACAAGCTGTATTAACTATTTATACCTGAAGAAGAGGGACAGTTCAAGTTTTTGTCTGATACAGACCAATTCAGCTTACTCGCCGTGTTTGTGTTCGATTGCGTCGATGGTGTCGGAATACTCCCTAAGACTGCAATGAGTCCCAACGTTAAGGAAAACCTGGTTGTATGGTACCAGGGGAAAACCTTATGCGAACCACCCTGCTTTGTTTGCGTTCTAGCGTAGCAAAGTTTTTCTGCTGATGAGACGGCATAAGTGCATACTCACAAGTTCTCTCCAACTTCATACTAATCCCGTGGAGACGTAATTTTCTTTTTTTGAAACCAATTTTCTATGCTACAAGACTTATACTCATCATCGGCCTCTTATTTTTTTGGTTCTTAGGCAAAATCTCGGATTTCAGGTGTTTCCTTATGTAGTCAATAAAAAAGATTGTTATCAAAAATAGGCACTATGGCCGAGTGGTTAAGGCGAAAGATTAGAAATCTTTTGGGATTTTCCCGCGCAGGTTCAAGTCCTGCTGGTGTCGTTTCTTTTTTAGCTCTCTCTTAGAGCTGAAGTGCAATATCCCTGACTATAACTGTATCAAGTCTTTTTTTTCTCATCAGAAAAGTTTGGAGGTCTAGTGTAGGTGGTAAAATGATTTACCAATCGCGAGACAGAGAGAGCTTGAATGAATTTCAGATCCATATAAGCTTAGTAATATATTTATAATGTTTACATAGGTATGTGATTTAAGCCCTAAGGAAAGCGAAAAAAAAAATACCCTCCTCTTCAACCTCGTTCTTCACTAATCTGGACCGACACCTCCACCATCCTTCCATTTAACATAGGCGCCATCACTTCTCTACATACACGTACATACCCGGACGCAGAGAGTGATCAGAACATAAAATAAATTGAAATGAGTTTCTTACCAGGTGCAGGATCTCAGAATGGCAACTTTCAGCAGCAACAGCCCGTTTCTTATTACGACATGACTCCCGAACAGCAGGCTCAGGCCGGCGCGGAGAGTATGATGAAGTTCATGACATCTTGTCCGGGCAAATCCGCATTTGCAGGAGTCACTGGGTTTGCACTGGGCGGTGTGTTTGGACTTTTCATGGCCTCTGTAAGTGAACTGACTGCTTAGACTTGAGTTGACGAGGATCTTGGTTCTAGATTTATATTCTTCCCGAGAGATTTGAGCAAAACCTCCAAGAACAAAAAATGCGGGATATGACGTTCACATTTAGTAGATGGAATATGAAGCAAAAACATCAAGATCACCATGCTAACAGACTCTTTTTACTTAGATGGCGTACGATACCCCAATGGCTGCCAACGCCATGCCTTTCAATGACCTTCCGTTCAAACAACAAATGAAGTTACAATTTACCGACATGGGCAAGCGATCCTACAGCAGTGCTAAGAACTTCGGGTTCATTGGTGCGGTGTTCACAGGTACAGAGTGCGCGATCGAGTCGCTGCGAGCTAAAAGCGATATTTGGAACGGTGTTTCTGCTGGATGCTTGACGGGAGGTGGATTGGCAATCAAGTCAGGCCCACAAGGAGCGTTCTTTGGGTGTGCTGCGTTTGCAGCCTTCTCCTCTGCAAGTATGTTTTTTCTTCATCTTTTCATGTTTTCTCTTCTACTTTCATCTTTCAAAGAGTCTTGGTTTCTGATTTTTCTTCAATCACATGTTTAAGATACTTCTTGTTGATCTATGATTTCGAAAGAAAAAAAGATCTCTTTTGATTTTTTTACAAAATTTGGCTAACCTTTATACTTTTCTCTAGTTGACCTGTACATGAAACGCGACAGTGCTCCTCCACCTGATAATGACGAAGATGAATAAAAAAAAAACCTGAAACAAAAGAAAACGAAATTTCCTCTATATACATTTCAAGCTGAATGCCCTATCTGGCTATCTTTTGCCAAGGACAACTGTTTGCCTCTTGCTCACCCATCTACTTGAATCAAGTGTGTACTACTCTCAACTCACCATGGCCACCACCCCAAAGGGGCTTGTACACTAGTCAACTTTGTCGACGAACCACTTTGACCTCTCTCTATTTTATTTTTATTTTTTTTTCATTTTTTTTTTTCTTCCTAAAACATCATCTCTCTATGTAAATAAGCAATTCTCCATCTCTCATCAAAAAAGCTTCTGGTACACAATCTTTTTTTTTTAAAGTAAAAAAATAATACCAACCACCGACCAACCCAATACTGTTCACATATATCAAACAAATAGTACCAAGCGCTCTCTTAACGCCATATGTCACCGTGTATGTTACTCTATTCATATTGAAAAAAAAAATGAAGGTCCCTCTTGCTATATAAACATTTAATTGGTTCTATATATATATATATATATATATACAAACTTTGTAGACTTTGATTCTAAGTTACAAGACGCATGGAATCTAATAAAAACATCCAGTAGATAGCTATACAGTATGGTAGCTATAAAAAAAAAAATTAAAAAAATTGAGAAAAAAAACAACAACTTACTGTTGTTTTAATATTGAGATGAGCGTGATCATAAAGTTGGCCAGTATACTGTATAAAATAAACCATAGCCAACTAGCACCCTATATACATTTGGAAAAAAAATAAAATACGACTTCAGTATTAGACACCAAAAGGCTTGCAGCAAGACTGGCCTAGTAATCAACCAGTTTGGGAAGACTGGATACAGAAGGCCTGGTCTCCAAAAACGATCCGTTTTCATCGTTGCTATCAATCAGGCCTTGTGTTCCGTGGTTGTGAGTTTGCTGTTGTCGCTGTTTTCGCGCATCATTGAACGATAGTCCATTTAGAGCTTGCGAGTCTTGTCTGAAGATACTTTCCAACAACATATCTTCAGTCAACTTTGAACTTGATGCTCCTAACGCTCCAGTTGAATGGGACGCCACAAAGTTAGAAATCTTGGCCATGACCGGAGCTGGGTACAAATGCGAAGCCATGAGGTTCAGCACGGCTTGCGCGCTTGCCTCATCCCCATGATACAAATATGCCCTTATAATTGCTTCAAAAGAAGACGGCTCGGTCAGCCCCGCCTCTAAAATGTGATTGAACAGGCCGCGAGCTTTGTCTAAATTGACAGTTGCCCAGCCTCGAATCAAGATATTAGCCATATAAGCGTCAAGATCAACACCGTAGCTCACCATATCCTTCAAGACACCGGGGGTAGAGCGCACGCTCTTGTTGACAACATACGTTTCCAAAAGTGCCTGGAAAATGTGTTTATCTGGCTGTACACGGTTGTTTAACACCAACGCATTGTAAAATTCTTGCGCCGCAATTTGGTCCTTCATGCATACTCCACGCGCATAAAGTAGCGACGAGTAGTGCTTCGTAGTGATGACGTTCTTATCAGAAAGTATCGCCAGCAAAACTTTGTCGGCTGCCTCAATGTCGACAGGCTCAATCATGCTATGCGCGTCAATGAGCAGCTTGTATGTGTGCGCAGAGGGTTTCAATCCAAGCTCACGCAACCTGCTGTAAATTTGTAACGCAGACTTGCGGTCTCGTTTATTGTGAACGTAGAACTGAAGCATAATGTTGAACGGTGCAATTTTCGGAACATAGTAGGGAGATGATTCCATTTCGTTGAAGAACTTTCTCGCAGAAACCTCATCGCAGCATCGACAGCACGCACTAATTACCGTACCATATGTGACACTGCTCTTTTTGGTATTGGTGAGGTCCATGTCATTGAAATAGAAAATCACGTCGCTCAACCGTCGAGCTTTGGAAAGCTTAGAGAGTACCACATTGTACAAGAACGTGTTCAAAGGGACATGGTTTGATTGCGCTTCATGGAACATATAAAGCGCATCACCGGCATCATCATGGTTGTCAGAAACAGGCGCGTTAGCAATCAACTGACCATATCCCGTAGCATCAGGAAACATGCCAAGACCAACGAGGTGCTTGTACGCTGCTTGAGCAACCTCGAAGTCAACATTAGCAGTTCTAACAACTGCACGGTGAACATGAATCCAAGCGGTAAACGAATGAGCACATGCCGAAGGATGAAGAAGGCCGGAAAGAGCAGTTTTATAGACCTGTTTGATTATTGATCCGTTCTTGGCAGTGCTTGCGGCATCAATTAAAGCGACGTATGCTTCGGCGCCAATCATCTCGCCGGCAGTAACTGCGGATTGAAGCATTTCTGTGGCACGTTTGAGGGTGTTAACGCGCTGCGAAGTAAGTATTATTTGGTTAGTTATAGCTTGATTGTCGACAACAGATTCCGGCTTGAAAGATTCGGCAAGATTTGGTTGAAAAGCATCACAATATTTAGACCACATAGACAGGCTCTCTAAGTCGTTCAAAATCTCAAGTGCCTTGGAAACATTAGCTTTGAAAGACTCTTCAAGAGCAAGTGAGGTTCCTATCAATCGCTGAACAAAGCCCGCAAAATTGAGACGCAGGTCGTCAAGCAAGGGCGTGGGAATGGATAGGCCACCTAACGAGTTGTTGGCACCAGAAGCGTGAATCCATTTTACGTGTGCAGCGACAATATCAACAATAGCATAAGGAGTTTCAGCAAAAACCGAATTAAGAGTACCATCGGATTGTGCGTCCCACAAAACTCGGACACATTCAATACCACCTCCATTTACATCAGAAAACACATGAGAATCAAAGAATTCAGACTTCATCAGGCTCAATGCAGCTTGAGGTGTAAAGAGTTTGGATTGAGATAGTTCATGGGAAACAGTGTTTATTGCATCAACATTCTGTTCGTCAAGTGGAAGATTCGTAGCAGCCATATGGTCAAGGTAGCGTTTGCTCTGGATTCCAAACGTGCGAAGGGCAAACTCTACTTCTCCAAGGCGAAAAAGATACTTGGTCACAGCAACAAGAGTGGTCAGTTCCCAGACACCTCCTCGTAGATGGGTTTCTTTAATGGCCTTGAAAAGAGAGTCTGTGTCTTGTGCCTTGACACAGTCAACAAGAAAATCGTTTCTAGAAATATTAAAGACAGGGTCCTGTGCATCAATTCGTGAAGCAATAAAATCAAACAGCGAGCAGCAAGTTTTGTGATCATTGGCATCAGCGGAAGCACTCAGCACACTGACGAGAGTTTGTAGATCTATCGATGGGAGCTTGCTGTCGCTTTCTACACGTTGTATCCAAGTCAAAGCAGATTCGTGATCACCGATTCGGCTAAAACCAGTGATGACTTCAGACAATACTACTGCAAGTTGCCCGGGCTTAGGGTCAGTGTCCAATATTTTGTTCAAAAATGCCAAACCCTGGCGGGGCTTGTTAGAATCGAAATATGCTCCAACAAGAGCAGCATATATTTCAAACTCTTTTTTGTTCGCCATGCTTCCAGACAACAATTTGTAGTGCTTATAAGTTTCGACAGCAGCCTTGATATCGCCGTGCTTTCCATACCCCTTGATCAGTGACATAAAG
Source organism: Geotrichum aggregatum (assembly GCA_030564925.1). NCBI lineage: Eukaryota > Fungi > Ascomycota > Dipodascomycetes > Dipodascales > Dipodascaceae > Geotrichum > Geotrichum aggregatum. Next base: position 17,620 of record JAJMAH010000041.1, read on the forward strand.
TTGTCTGCTGTAAAAGAGCAGTTGTTAACCTCAAGCATTTTGGTTATGCGATAAAGGAGCGCGTAGCTCTTGGTAGCAATAGAGGCATCAAGAACACTTTGATAGAGATCTGTTCCGAATTTCTGAGTTTTGGCAACATTGCTAGCCTCAAAAATGTCTAAGGCGGCTTTATATAATGAACTGGAAGAGTCTCCTTTGTGTAATGAAATGATGACAGACGGTAGAATTCGGTCCCCATGCCTGTTGCTCAGGCGAAAATAAGAAAGGTTGTTTTCTTTGTGTTCAGCTGTATGGCTGGCAAGGGAAACTAGGCTTGTGATAACGGATGAGTATATGTTACTTGATAAGAGTATGCGCTTGGAGACTGCGTCTGTATATATTGAAAGGACATTAGTAAGGTTTGCGGAATGATCATGAGATAAGATGGTGGAAGAGAGAAATGAGAGAGTTTTTTCATAGTCTGTCAAGCTGGGGGTGACATTTTCAGAGCTGAATTGGCGGAAAGCTGAGAGAACGGAATCATGAGATCCGGACTCTATTGCAGAGATGAGTTTGTTGGAAAGGTTGAGTTGGGCCTGTGTTGGTGTAGGCTCTTTCTGTAATTCGTGGTCGACAGATGTGAGCGATGTGTGTGATGATGCAGGGGAAGTACGAGGTAGCAAAGAGTCCGTACTGACAGATTTTTCACCTAGCGCTTCATTAGAAAGCAGTGGTTCAGTATTTGGCAATTTATCAGAAATTGATGGTTCAGTTTTTGGCGATTTATTGAGAGCCAGGAGTTCAATCTCTGGAGACTTTATAAGAACTTGTAGCTCATTATTCGAAGTTTCCTTCGATACTGAAGTCGGGCTGGCCACGGGAGATTGTGGATGAGTATTTGATGCAAACTGAGCAACGGGAGAAGTAGGATGCAGAATTTTGGCTGGCGCTGAATCACTCAGCTCCAGCAAATTTGGCTCTATGGTATTGAGTTCTTCTTGATTGCTGAGAGAATCATTTGCTGGAGTGGATGGAGGACTGGCAGGGGTTGCAGGAGTAGTTGAAGCTTTCTGAGGAATGCCAGTGTCGGGTTTGCTCTTGGAAGAGAGGCTATACCTGCGGGCACTATGAGCCTGTGGGCCATGATAAATTGAGCTGGCCGAAGCCCTCCTATGGCTAGCTTGGGCAATGCTCTGAGACGGTAGAGAATGCTGATGGTTGTGAATGAGGTATGAGCCGCTCGATCCAGTGGCCTCAGCCAGCATTGCTTCACGGCGCTTGTCATCGTCCAGAGTGGCAAGTGGCGAAAGACTCGAGAATGAGGAAGAGTTGCATAGAGCTGAGTACTCCGAGGAGTTGGCGCTGCTGTAGTTTTCGCGGTCGGAGTGAGAAAAAGATGCGTTGTTTCGAGGGACTAATTGGGATTGCTGGCGAGCTAACTGCTTTGTGGTAGCGAAAAACGCCGGTTGGGTAGAGTTTCCAGAAGAACACCACAGGGTCTTTGCTAAAGAAGCGTGCCTCGAGAATTGTGAAAAAGATTTGAAAATCATGGTTGCTAGGTCTTGGGCGTGTTAGTAGTGGATTATTTGGAGAAATCTACCGGGGTAGCATACTATTTGAGACCAAAGACTAGGCGCGTATAGGCCAATCAAGCCCAGTAAAAGATGCGAGTGTATTACTGCGTGATTTCAAGAAGGTTCATCAGAACCAGAACACTGGCGAGATGATGAGAGAGTATAGTGAAAAGTCCAAAAGCAGAACAAGCGGGTTACAGAGCCGTCACAAGAAGTACTGCTCTTGAAGATATCGAATACTAACAATTCAAAGCTTGGAAGGTGAGAGTGTAGACTACTGGCAAAGTGGCAAGCTTGAACTGAGAAGATCGAGCAAGCTCTAGTCTAGAAGATCTAACAAAACAGGAAGATGGAGGCCGAGACTGCGATAGAAAGTAGAAGAAAAAAAAGAAGCGATTCTGAGTTGGTTGCAGTTGCAGTTGGATTTATATTCGAATTATTTGAATTATTTGGATTTATTTCACGCACGCAAGAAGAATAAAGTCAAAAAAAACTAAAAATTAATGGGCAACAGGAATCTGACGTTGAATTTTCGACGTATCCTTTGAATCTATGATGAATCATATAAACAGATTGGTGAATCAGAAAGATCGTTTAGATAAACCAAAAAAAAAAATGACCAAAGCTGGCGTTAGAGCCGCTTGCCCATGACAGACGTCTGAGGGCCATTAGGCACCAGAGTCTATCGAAGCCATGCCCCTTTGCGTGTTGTATCTGGTAGTCTCGCACCTTGAGTCAACCGTTGGCCACAGCATTGCGTGCGCTCTACGGCCAGGGGGGCTCTGACGGTCCACCTCTGATCCTTAGGCCATGAAAACAATTTTATCAGATCGATAATCTTATGCTTAAGCTCAAGCTTTTTACGGGCTGGTCTAGATGTTGTTTGCTTGTCTCGAGGTCATCAGACCCCCAGGGCAAGGGCCGCTGCGTATCCCGATCTGCTCCGCTTGCTCCCGCTTGCTCTCAGCCAAAACCGTCTCGACCCAAGTCAGACTGTCGGTAGGCCTAGATTCAGATCTAGTCAATACAGCTGTAGACCTTCGAAGATATCAATGCTTCAAGGGTGCACAATCAAACTCCACTGTTGATGAAATCGATCAGAACGAAAAGTAAATGAGAATAAATTATATTAGTCTGGCTTCAACTACCACTACCCATTGCCCATCAACTACTCGTAGGCGGACTAATAAGGCGTGCTCGTATTCTCCGTATACTCAATCAAAAATAAATAAAGGCACAAGAAAGCATATGTGAAGGTGCAGGTAGCAAGCGCAAGAAGGACAGTTTTTGCCGGCGACAGAGGCGTTGGCATAGTCGCCGGTATAAATTTATTGACGTCAACTTGCGTAACGGTCTCATTAGAGACCTTGCTGCTTGGATACTGACCTGGGTTTCCTTGCTTCTCGCGCCTGTCCTGTTTGGACTCCTTGGTTAGAACCTCTCTTGCGGGCTCCATAAGCTGCACGAGGTCCAAGTCAGCTTTTGAGGTTTTACCGGCTTCTTCGTTTTTCACATTCCAAACACTCTCATTCCCATCAAGCTTGATATCTGCCGTAGATTTCCTTTGCCGCAGTGTGGATGCTAGTTGGTTTTCGCTGTTAATGCCATCTTTAGCATCGATGTCTGCATTTGCACTTGCGTCTGCATTAGCAACCTTCAGGCCCCGACTAAGGCTGCTCAGATGATTTTGAATTTTCTCAGTATTGATATTCGAACTGCCATTTCCATTGGCATTGCCATTTCGCGTATCGGCTTCAGATTCTCGCTCTAGAATTTCAAGCAAACCCTTGGCCTCTTTTTCTATGCTATTGTATAGGCCATTAGTAGCAGTGGAGGTATAACTGGCTTTTGTCTCACTTGGATTTGATATCAATGACTTGTTCTCAGGAGGTTTGTCATGGCCATAGCCATTAGTGTCTAGACCTGAATCTTCAGGCTTGCTTTCTGGTTGTGTTATTGTTTGCACCTGCGTCTGCTCTATGCGGTCTTGGAGCATTCCTAACAGCTTTTTGACGCCGTCCAACTCAATCTGAAGTGACTTCAAGTCAACTTCGTCACTACTACTCTTTTTGGACGCATTTTCTTCATCGTAGCTATATCGTGTCGGTGCGCCTGTAACTGTAACTTTCGAATCCAGCGAAAACGGAATTGAATTCATCTTTTCCACAGAATCCATTGAAAATATAGCCGCTGATTCTGACCGCCTGTGGCCAGCAGCATTTTTGTTGTACATGATGTGAAGGTCTGATGCCTGGCCTCTACGCGAGCCACTGTTGACGTTGCTACTGCTATTGCCATTGCTATTATTGGCACTCGAAGTTCTTCCTAGGGAAAACTCAAGCACGCTGTCTTCTCTCTCTCGTAGCATCATAGATCCAGACGACATGCGACGCTGCTTTCGCGCGCTTGGATAGTGGTCACCACCAATAGAGATTGTAGATGCCCGCCCAGCCGGTGTGGGCGACTCCACTGCCATAGCATGACGAGGGTCCCGCATTCTTGACAAAGCTGTAGGCAGTTGGTGATGCGGCAGCTCTAATCCAGTCTCCAAAGTACTGCGATTGTAGAACTTGTCCAAACTGTTGTGCCGATACAGACTAGGTGATGCCGCTGTAGACCTCGACCCTTTGCGATAACTGGGACTCACTTGGTGGCCTCCGCCGTTTCTCTGTGGTATTTTGGACGTCATTGATAGCACGCTGCTGCTTCTTGTGCTACTGGGAGACTTTCTTGCGCGCTGCGATCCAAACTCTTGTACGCCAACATCGTGAGGATGTATGACTGGGCTACTGCTTAGACTTCGTATAGGACTAGAGCTGCCTGAAGTCCTCCCTTGGGCAGTCCTGGGTCTGGCTAGTGCTTTCTCCGTTTTCACATTCTCGGCTTTCGCATTCTCCATTTTTAACGCGACCGGCAGTCCTAAAGAAGGAGCGCTATTTATCTCGAGTTTTGGTAATGGGGGATTTACATGTCCCAGTTCTTGAGCAATAGCTCGCTCCGCAGATGTCGGTGACAGACCTAGGTGCCCGTTCTGGTTGTCTAAATGCTTGGGCCGTGTCACTGGGTTACTGAGATTAAGTCGGTGTTGTAATTCTTTGAGTTCAGCAGAAGTGAAGGAGTAATCAGGGGGAGCCCGAGGAATGGCTACTCTCTGAGCCGTAACAGCTGTATGTTCCAACTTGACTTTCGGTATAGGTGAGACCCCTTCACTACTGTTTAGTAGCAGGTTTGGTGCGCTAAACCCGCTTGGATTGTTGTTTTGATTTCGAAACAGGGACTGCGCGACAGAGACAATTTCGGGACTGGACTTTTTGTGCTCAATAGAGAACCTCTGCGGTGACTTGTTAAGCGCTAGAAGCTCTTGAAAAGATTTTGAGTACGTGGAATCTTGTAGTTTGCTCAGTTCGCTGCTAACGCTGGCAATGTACGGCGAAGGAAGCAAGAGTTTGTCGAGGTGGATTGACGATGTAGGGAATGGCTTCTTTGCCTTTGGGGAAAAGGCCTTTCGTTTTGACGACGAAGCCAGGTTCTGTAGAGTTGAAAAAATCTGGATTTGTTGGTTTACGGGCACTTGCTTGGTATCAACGGACGGTGAACCAGTGGGATTTTTTTGTTTTGTTTTGGTCCATGCGTTTTCTACCGCTTTCGGACTGCCCATTTCATGAAATCGAGAAGAAAAGCTCTGGATCAACGGTAAATTTTCAGTTGCAGGGCCTTGGTCTTGCTGGTGGTTATGATGTTGTTGGTGTTGGTCTTCAGGACTGTGTTTGAGTTCCTCCTCCTCTTCTTCTTCTTCTTCTTCTTCTTCTCCCTCTGTCTCGTCCATGTCTTGGTAGCAGGCCTTGGAATTGCCTAGTTGATTGCAAATCTCGTTAATTTCGCTTAGCATTGAACTTTCGAAAAGCATTAAGGTGTCCAGCGGCGCGTCATTGCAAATCTCGTTGAAACCGTAGTAGTCTCCAATCACCCTGTTTGGCGGTGTCACGCAGCCAATTCCGTAGCTCTCTCGAGACTCTGGAGGCCCTATACACGACTTTAGCTCCACGTCAAGAAGAGACGGCAGGCTCTCTCCTGAATGATACTTGCGGCATCCGTTCCGAGTGGTGATCAAATCATACTGGTTGCCCATATTGCCGGTATAAACATTGGCATTGAACGAAGAAGAGTTCCTTCTCCAGGAACAATCGATTGTTCAAGGGCACTTTTCAGCGTTACATCTGCGTTGTGGTGTACGATCTATATCCGATACAATATAAGCGCTCTCTATAGTATTTATGAACGGCTATAACATCTATGCCATCCTTGTCTTCTATGAGTTTCAATATAGACATCTCTGTGCTAAGGCGTAACAATGCCATCAGTCTCTCTCCTGATATAGCTCTGAACTGCTGGACCCCATTCTTCTGTTTTCTTGTAGTGAGACATGACCTCGGGGAGATTGTCAATAGCATCAATTATATCAACCGCATTTTCCTCTTCGCGGACTTTGTTCAAGGGCGTAGTGTACGTCCGTATAGTGAACAGAAGAGCTTTTGTCTTGGGCATCCTCAGCAATACCTGGCGCTCAACCCTCAAAAACACGTTTGAAAAATCCATCTTGGTCGCATCCAAGGGTTCCATGGCCTGGTCAACAGACGCGTGGTTCAGCCCTGGAGCGTATAGCTTGTCATGGCTCTGAATGCTCCAATTGAGTCGGTACACCCAACTCCCTACTTGCAAACGAGCGAAAAACTTGTCCATGGCCTTTTCAATCTTTTCTTGGTACAACGGCACTGGCCCGTGGATATCCTTGAGCGATAGATTCATCTTTTGGGCTGGATCGAAACCAGAGGGAAATGCAAACGACCCGCTGCGTAGGTAATACTGTTGGGATTTGTCGTCAAAGAGAAGAATGAGGAAGTCTTCTTCCATTGTACGGGACAAAGCCCGGATCAGAGTTTCTGTGTCGGCGTAGGCATTAGGGTCTTTCGGGATCCGCTCGTCTCGGATTCTGTTGTAAACCATGGACGGGTCCTTTTCGTCATAAGCAAAGTACATGGGATACCGTGTCATAAGATAGTCCAAACACATGCCGTATGCTTCGTGGACGCTCTCCTTTGCTTCTGGCTGAGATAGCACGGTGTGCTCGCGTTCCTTCTCGGTGATGCGCACTTTCTTATCTGTGATTGTTTTGTAGGTGTTTTCTACGAGCAGCCAGTCATTATGATCGAGCGTTTTGATTCCCATGGTCATGTGGTATTTGCCCTTCTTGTATGGTCGGTACTTGATGGGCTCTGCCGTCTGCCAGTCAAAATCGCTAGCCACAGGTGTGACATTGGTCTGAACTTCGTTATCCACCACTGCGTTTGATTTTGGTGATGGTTTTTGGCTGCTTTTCAAGTACCAAACATATAGGCCTGCCGTTAAAAGCACGCATGCCAATATGAGTTGCTCTCTGGAATCCAGCATAGCGAGAATAATGGTAAAGTACGAAAAACAACGAATCGAAGTGGTCTAGAGTTCTAACTATTTATTTACTTTTAAGCTTTGCTATGGAATTGAAAGACAAGTCGATATTGCCGCTGTCTCTTGACGTATGGAGATGTGAACCGTTATTTTTGTCTCGAGGTTCGATATTTCTCCACAGAATACCCGAAACGGGCAACTCTAGACAGTTTGGACACCACCCGCAGCGCTATCGATAACACCGTCTGTTTCTCCTCGAAGATACGCCACAACAGCATCTCCCCATTCCTCGGCTCTTTTGTAGTGCGCAGTCGCTGGTGGTAAATGCTCTATCGCACTGCACAAGTCCATAGCACAATCTTCACTTTCCCGGTGCTTTATCTGTGACATGGGCGTCAAGTAGGTTCTGATAGTGAACACCACAGCTTTTGTCCCGGGCAGCCTCAAAAGACATTGCCGCTCGCACCGCAAAAATACCTTAGAGAAGTCTTGCGTTGTGGGGTCGAGCCGTGTGAGCTCATTGTTTGCCAAAGCATGGTTGAGCCCAACCGCGTATAGCTGAGTGTGTGCTTGGCACGACCAGTTCACGCGCAGCACGTAGTGTCCAACTTTCAATCGCTCGAAAAACTTGTCCATTGATTTTTCGATTTTTTCCTTGTAAAACGGCACTGGCTCATGAATGTCGGCAAGCGAAAGGTTGATCTTTTGGGCGGGGTCGAGACCGCTTGGAAACACGAACGCGCCACCACGAAGATGGTACTTTTGCGTCTTTTCGCTGTCGTCGCCGGGCATCATTATAAGAAAGTCTTCTTCGATGGTTCGTGACAGGGTTTTGACGAGCAGCCTGGTGTCGCCTTTGTACATGCTGGCTGATCCAAAAATGGACTCTTCACGGATAGCATTGTACATGAACGCTGGCTTGAACTTGTCAGTGTAAAAGTACATTGGATACTTTTGCTGCATGTAGCTCAAAGCCATATCGTAGAATTCGCACAGACTGTCATTAGCCACGGGCTCAGTCAGTACTGTATGCTTTTCCTTCACTTTGTCAGCTACAATGTCTGCCCGTTGGTTGGTGTAATCCAAGTATGTGTTCTCAAGCAAAAGCCAGTCGTCTTGAGCCAGGTTTTTGATGCCCATTGTCAGATTGTATGGCCCTTTTTTGAACGGCCGGTATTTTCGAGGCTCTTCCTTTTGCCAGTCAAAGTCGCTTTCTACAGCGTTCATTTCAAACACATACTCATTTCTTTTGTTGGCTTTCGCGGAAAACATGCCAGCTCTGAGCAAGAGCGCAACTGCAACCGCACCAAACAGGCCCAACAGGCAGTAATTGGCCCCGAACTTTTCAATCAAACTGGTCACAATCATAGTCCTTAGGTTTCTAGACTAAGTACAAGACAAAGGTCAAGACTAAGACTAAGACTATGATCAGGTTGGAGAATGTACAGGCCTGGGGAAGCAGGATTTATGTCTAAGAAACAGCGCAAACCTGCCATTTAGAGGCATTTCTACTAAAAAAAACCCGCTGATAACAATTTAAAACTTTTGAGGATTTGGGAGCAATATGACGAAAATATAAATAGGAAAAGGATTAGGAACGGGGATAGCGGAGAAGATCAGATATAAAACAGAATATGTGATTAATATTAGAAAACTACAGGGATATCAAGGGAATGAGTACTAGGAAATGTGAAGGGATCATGGGCATACATCAATGGGTGAGATAAAAAGGCATCAAGAGTGACTGACATTGTCAGTTGGAAAAACAAGAGAGAACAAGAGAGAAAACAGGAGATAAAAGCACAGTAAGAGGAAAAAGTAAAATAGAAATGAAAGAGGAATCTTAAAATTGGAAATTTTGTTGCTCAGCAGGAGCGCCAAATCCATAGGTTTGACCATCAGTTTCAGGTGCCAATGAAGTATCCTCGATAATTTCATCTTCAGCACTGAAGTACTTGTCAATAATGGAGTAAGCCTTGTTGTAGATTTGCTGGTTGGCGCTGTTTTGGCACTCGTTGATGAGCTCCATGCCACCGGCTTCTTCGATGTAAATGGCGTATTCGTTGTGGGCAGTTTTATTGGCCTGTCTGTCAAGCTCGCCGATCTTGAGAATATTTTCAAGGCCGTCCAAAGCAACTTGAATTATCTTGTTGACGTTTGTGCCAAGCATGTCACAGAATGGCTTGATGCATCCTTGACTGACAAGGTAACGGATCTGATCAGGATTGGCAAGGCCGCCAGACGTTGCATTAGAAAGAACCCAGCAAGCCTCTTTTCTAGTTTTAAAGTCACTTGTGTTCATAACATGCACAAGAGGAGGAATCAGGTTATTGTCAATTACAGCCTGGATTTGGTCTGAGTTTCCTGCAGTGATATTTGAAAGGGTCCAGCAGGTCTCCTTGCGAATGCTTTCCTTAGGAGAAGACAACAGACTAAGAAGGGCAGGAAGGGCGCCGGAGTTGATAATGAATTGTGTCTGAAGATCATCACCAGTAACAATGTTGCCTACAGAACGGAGAGCAGGGGTCTGAACAGCAGTGGACTTGTAGGTGAGCAACTCAACGAGTCTCCTAGGTAATCCAGCCTCGATAACGGCTTGAATCTTTTGGTTAGATCCATCAGAAAGATAAGAAATGGCCCAGCAGGAGTCAATCAGAACCTCGTCATCTACAGAATAAATGAGCTTGGCAAGAGTTGGAAGTGCTTGGCTAATGAGTTCCCACTCAGGCTGAGGAGATCTTCCCCGGCAGAGATTAGACAAGGTCCAGGTGGCGTTCCTTATAAGGGTGAGCTTTTTGGAGTCCTGGAGTAGTTCAAGTAGAGGGGGGAGAGCTCCTGCTGCTAAGACAGCATCGCGGCACGCTGTGGAATCTCCAGCGATGTTACCAAGCGCCCAAACAGCCTGCTCCTTTACATCTCCCTCGGGAGAAGAAAGAAGCTGGACAAACGGAGGAATGGCTCCGGCATCCACAACAACCCTAGTTTGATCTGAGGAGCCAGAGGCAATGTTGGTGAGTGCCCAGGCAGCTTCGAATTGAAGCACTGTGTGTGGAGAAGCAAGAAAAGTTACGAACCTGCCGACAACGCCACACTGAATGACCTGATCAATGGGAGGGTTTTTCTCTTTCGAAAGCACCTTTCTGAATTTCGCAGTGGCATCGAGTTGGCGTTCAATGTCATCAGAGTTTATGTTTTCGATCATTATGGTTAGTTCCAAAGCGAGCTACAAAAGTTAGCTAGAAGTTCTAATACGAAGAAAAAAAAAGAAACGTACCTGTTGATCAGCACCTGGGTAGTCATCATTCTCGTCTTCGCTGTCGCTTAGAGCGGAAACCGTGGTGAGGTTTCTTCTTTTGGTCAGGTTTTCATCACGCTTGGCCTTGCGGATTTCGATCTGTGCTTCTTCACGTCGGCGGCGAAGCTCATCAGCCTTGAAATGGCCACGGTTCTTGAAGTTAGTACGGCGATGTTCAGGGACGAACCTGGTAGTAGTATCGGCGTCCATGGTGATGTCAAAGTGATTGTAAGGTTGATGGGAAGGAGAGAGGAGAGAGAGAGAAGAAGAAAGAAAAAAAGTGAATCAAAAAAAAAAAAAAAAAAAAATAATAATTTGAGTAGACTATTTGGGGGTTTAGGGGAGAAAACAAATTCTGCAAAGCACTCGCACGGTACTTGACGTATTCAGGTTCCTTGTTTGGTCTGCCAAGTAGACTTTAAACCAGCTGTTTTCTGGTTCTTACATGTGTATTTTTCCATAAGCTCAAGCCCAAATTTTCATGACCAAGACTGTGCGATCAGAGTGATCTGTGGCCTTACTCCGCTGCTGGTCCAGTTCAACTGCTTGCAAATGGTTGCTATAGAAACATTATTGATCATTAATTATGTAACACTAAGTAGAACGGTTCTAGAAAAGTGGCACTGTTCTAATCTTCGGTCAGATCTATCACTTCCAGCGTCTTCAATTGATCCGAGTTAAGCGTCTTGTCCGTCTTCTTACCTTGCGTTACATGCCCTATTGTCTTTCTGGTCCCCCTCCCGGCATTTGAAGTTGTTGGTGCGGAAACTTCAATGACATCCTCATCCATCCCCAGTGCCTCTAGGCTTGTATCTACGTCTTTCCCACACCACTTGGCATCTTCTATTCGCCGTTCTGCCGCCCTTCGCGCCAAATCACGTAGAGACATTGTTGATTCGGGCTCCACAAAATACCCCCCTAGTCGCTTGCCCTTATTGACGGGCTTTTTCCTTTCATTTGTTTGTAGAATTCGCTTCTTGGCCTCAGAGAGTTTCACCGGATCAACAAGTCCATGGATACCACTCGTAGGTAGCCCCGACAGGGTGCGACCGTTGGGGCCAAACGGAGATTTTCCAACTGTTTGGCCGACACTAAAAAATCCATCTCCAGTGAATCCCTGCTCCATGAGCTTTTCGAGTTCCCCCCTTAGCTCGCCCATGTACTTGTAGAATTTTTCGTCGTGTGGACCGTGCTTGTTATGGCTGAGCTCATGAATCATCGTGCCCAATAGTTCAGTGAGTGGAAAAAACACCTTGTCGTTCGAGGCAGGGCGTAAACGAATGCATATCTTGGTTCCGTGGTTCACGTTCAATCCCAGAAGCCTTGTATCCTTGGGAAAGAACTCACATAGCGTTCCTACTTTAAGTCCATTGTTGCGCATAACAGGTGACACCATAGAAGCAATCTTCTGCAATAAATAGAGCGCTTCATCGCTACTTTCTCGCCGTTTGAGGGCGGTAATAGTTGTGATATAATTAGAAGAGGAACCTTGAACTATGGGTAGGTTCTTGCCACTGGTGGGAAATGACTTTCTGACAGCAGGTTTCCTTGGCTTCTTCTTGGTCACCCTCCCCTCAGGAGGAAACACCTTGAATACTTTCGTCATGAAGAGCACTGCGTCTCACTCTCCTGCTCTTTTTCTTGTCAAAACTTCCAGATTCAAAGGTTTTCTTAGGCAATGAGATGGATATCAATAGTATATAAAGGCTATTTGACAACCTCAATAGAGCAAACCTAACCCGACTATACTTGATGGCAATATTCTCTTCCTCATAATTTCGAGACCGATATCAATCCTTCTTCTCTTTCATCAGGACCTATAAATTCCTTTTGCTTTGATTTGAGGTCTCTGGTTTCTAGTCTTTGTTATCTGTGACTGTCTGTTTGTGCTTTCTGTTTTGATTTTGATCTGAACAACTCTGAAAGGCCTGCTACAAACTCCTTTCCCCACTGTTTTCTCACCTTTAACCACCTGCAGTTGACACTAACTATTGATCAACGTATGTACATGTATTCACCTTTAACACCAGGAGTGTTATGAACTCTAAGCACTCTAGTGGACTGTCCATGCTCGAGAACTGACCCCGTTGTAGACATCTTTCTACCAATGTCAAACGACCCGATTCACATTTTAATGGATAAATTCCATGATCTGAAAGCAGATACCCAGGCCGTTGTTACCTCTGCGGTTGACCAGATATCGGACGCAGTTCCGTTGAAAAAAATTACGGAAAACGAGCAATTACGTAGCCTCGGATCTCGGATCTTTGGAACCATTAGCGGAGCAACCGAAGCAATCAAGAGTATAGACCTTTCAAAGGCGCCTGACTTTTCCTCAAAGATGCTAGAAAAACAATCTCCTAGTACGTGGCAACGATTCACAGACTGGGCATCAAAGTACAAAATTTTGATCTCGGTCATTGCAATTACAGTGACCGGGGGTACTGCTTACTACCTCTACAAAATAAATGTCGGCGAAATGTCAGGACCCAGCTTTTTGCGGTTGCCGCGAAAAAGACAAGCCAAGAAAGCGGCCAATGGCGGGCGTGTGGAGGTTGTTGTGATTGCGGGATCTCCTGCCGAACCGCTCACGAGAACCATTGCTACAGATCTGTCAAGACGCGGATATATTATTTACTGGACAACATCGTCCCAAGAAGAAGAAGAGCTTGTCATGCGAGAAAGATCCGATGATATTAGGCCATTTCCCATTAAGCCTCAAGGCATTGCGTCGGTTAGGAGTAGTATTAAAGCTCTTGCAAACATTCTAAATACGCCAGCGCAAGCGTTTCCCGGGGCAGTTCCTCACATGCTGAGCTTTGCTGGTCTCATTGTGGTTCCAGACCTTTATTATCCTGCTGGACCTGTTGAGGCCATACGGGTCGATACTTGGAATGATCTACTGAATTCCAAGATTCTTGGCCCAATATTTTTGCTGTCCAACGGCTTGTTGGACTTGGTTCGCACACATCAATCTAGGGTCCTGCTTGTGTCGCCCACAATTATGGGATCGCTCAATCCGGGGTACCATGCTGCCGAGGGTATGATTACGTCTGCACTCAACTCGTTGTCCCTTTCTGTAGCACGCGAACTCCAGCCCCAAGGGATCCCGTTCATCCACATCCGCATGGGTTCATTTGACGTCTCGCATGGCAGCAAGCAGCACGAACGGCAGGTCCAAAATACCGTGCGAGCCGACATTTTGTCCTGGCCAGAAAACCTGCGCGCGTTGTACTCGCGTCAATACCAATCCACGTCGGCCTTACAAACAAAGGCAAGATCACTGGGGTCTCCCTTGAGGACGTTGAACTATACCATATTTGATTCGCTGAACGCAAGAAACCCGGCGCGCGTGTATTATGCGGGCAAAGGCTCGTATTTGTATCACGTTTTGCCAAAATGCCTACCAGAAAGTTTTGTGTCCTGGCTGCTTCATCCACCTGCACCGCAAACGCCTGTTTCAGTGGAACATGGCTGGGAGCCTATGTATTAAGTGTACTGGTTTAAAATGCAACATCTTTGCACGAGAGCTTCAGAAGGAAGGTTGAAATGTTAGAAAAGTGCAATAATGTGTGAATAAAGATTGTTCTTGTACTTGCAGGGTTTCATTATTTCTACAGCTATATATATGGGTGTGAAGATACTCAAAATCCCAGGGCATGTTCATTAGCTTCAGTACAGACAAGGCAATTCAATACTACAAAGGTTTGACTATAGCACACTTGTAGTCTTGATCTTTCATGTGTTTTTGTTTTGCTAGACTTCATTCAGTTTGTAGAACAAAGCAACTGGAATGCAAAAAGGCTTGAACAGATGAAAAGCAGTTTAAAAGTTGTTGGGGTTGTATTATTATTGAACTGTAGAGATTTAACTTAGGCTGGTAGATTTTTCAAGCTTTGCTTCTTATGGCGAATTTAACCATTACGAGCACGGTTGGTTAAAACATGTTTACAAAGTTTTCTTAACAGATTTTCGAGGTGTTTTTTGAGGATTTTGAAGGACGAGGGCGATACGGTGTGCGATTGTTTCTTTTCTCTCTGGAGGATACATTTGCAATTTTTTGTTAATAAAATGAGAGAGAATGTGTGTGTGTATGGGTGAAGTAAAGTCACAATTCTTCCAAGCCTGTCAATAAAAATGTACAAAACCCAGCTCTCAGGTAGCCTGCTGTTGTACCGTGAGTACGCGGATTTGATAGACTAACAGCTGTAAAGCTGCCTTGCTTTTTCCCTGTATCAAACAATCTTTCAACATGCTCACTTGTACGGAAAACGTTGCTCATGATATAACTGTATACATTAATTGTACTACGACTTTATATGTAGAGGGCTTGATGGCCACCCAATGACCCTAACACTTGCCTGGAGCGAGCTGGTTAATAAATAAACATGGTTTGGATAATGCGTGATTTTGATTGTTGAGAACTTTTGAAAAATTCCAGATCAAAACATGGCAGTTTTTTAATCTTTCTCATGAACAGATTTCTTGATACTTTCAAACGCTTTCATGTACCGTAGCTACAGGAATTAAATTGTTACTAGAAGTACTGGTACCCTGTTACAATTATGCCAGCATGTCTGTTTATTCGGGCCTTTTGGACTTGAGTATCGATGATCGGAAAAAGAAAGAAATAGCAAGATCTAGATGATGCAGAGCCTTGCCAGTAATCTTTACTTGAATATTCAACCGAGGACTCGCTATACACTTTGTACTTATAGCGCACAAATGAGTGTTACTGACACCTTGGTCACTGGCCTTCAAGCTCCATCTTTTAGCTCAAGCTTTTAGGTCAAATTTTCAGGTCAAGTCTTTAGATTTTTTTCGAGCTCGGGTCGAGCTTTTTCAGAAATGAGAGACTTGTGTGACCAAACTGGGACAAAAATTCCAGAAGATGACCAAATCACAAACAGGCCATAAGAATGGTGAGAAAAGTCACAGCAAGTATTAAAGAGCTAAGGTTTAACGGATCAAGAAAACCAATCTATTAATCGGAGTCAAGGTGAGCCTATATAAAGACTAAAGCACAGGCAAACACAAGCATACCAGCTATCAATTATTTTCGATCAATTGAAACTCCCTTTTTTCCTTCATTCACTGTTGTTCTTGCTTATAATATTTCATGGGTTGTGTATTACCTTTAATCCCCTCTTTGTCGACTTCTCTTACATGAAAACAAACAGCCATACGTAGACTTGGTATTTTAGCTCCTTCAATCTTTGTGGTCGTGTTGTCAGAATAGTCAGAGTTGTTTACTTGAAAGTAGTTCTGAGTGGTCAGTCAATTCAACTGAGTGTGCTTTTCACAAGGCGTACTCTTGAATAGAAAAAAAAATTCTAGCTCGTCAGCTAACTATAAGTCTTGTACTCTATGCTTCGACCTTTAAACATTGGGCTTTGAACCCTCGCCTTGCTTTGTCTATAGTTCTCTTACGCATTATTCGTTTGAAGCGCACTAAGGCTCATCGCTGTTTCGTTTCTTTCTTCTTTTCAACATAGTTCATCTTTATGCTCTTCCTTTTACTTTTGCTTTAGCTGTGTCTGAATTTGACTCTAACCATGTGCATAAAGCTCCTGTCTCCACCCCTTCTCCTGTATACATTCAAGTGTATGTCTATAATAGAGCGATACATGTTCTACGCATCATGTTCCGGTTTTGCCATTTAACTTTTTTTGCCGAAGCCATTTTATTTTTTTTTATCGGTTTTGAACTTTTTTACTGCTCATTTTTTTTTTAAGCAATTTTCTCCTGTGAGGTGTCTATTGAAATCAAGTAGCTAGTTGCTATACGGTGCTACACTTAAATATAAGGATAATAGTCACACTGTCAGTCAAATAAAATAGAAATCTTTTGTATCTAAATCTCGAATTATGTGTATGAATGAATGCAGTTTTTTTACCTTTTCTTTTCGTTGTCCAATTTTTTTCCTTCTTTCTGTTTTTTCCATCCATCTTGTCTATCTTGAATGTATGCTAATATTCTTTCTCAGGTACTCAACAATGCTTCGTCGTTCATTAATCTAATAATTGCAGGCAACGCCTTACGTATCACGTCGCCGCCTTCGTCCCGTTGTCATCGTTCTCGACACACCCGAGGCTTTGCTTGACAAGGTCTGAACTCTGCTTGCCAATGTTCCGTCTCTTCTCAACCCGGCACTGTTGGCGCCATTACTTCCATTAATGGTAGTGCCACTGCTGGTCTTGAAAGAGGTCGAGGCCAATTCGTTTGCTGGATCGTCAAACACGTTTTCAAGAGTTTCTGCTGCATCATCTCGACCAGGTGCAGTTGTGGATTGGTCGTTTCCGTTGTTGTTGCTTCCGTTTCCAGTTTCATTGCCATTTTCACTCAGATTTGATTTTCCGTCTTGATCTTGAAGATCAATTAGCTCAGACCCAGCGGGCCCAAATCCCATCAGAGCCCGACGCCTTGGAAATAGATTAGCTTGTGCCCGGGACCCGTTATCAATTGCGCTCAACACTTCCTGCGAAATGTCGTTTGCAGATGCTGCAGAAGCCACGTGAGGTATACCTGCATTTGCAAAGGGGTTGTTGCTGAATGCTCCTCCTTTACCAACATTACCCAGAGCAGCTGCTGCGCTACCCATGTTAGCATCAGCGGCATTGGCAACGTACATAGGCAGCCCAGGGTCTGTGGAGTTGTCGTCTCGCCGTGGGATAGATATACCCAACTCATAAATTATGCGCCCAAGGTGCTGGATCAACTTATGACGGCGCGCAGAATACACTTTACCATCCGCAAAGTTGCTTCTAAAAGTAACCGCAAACGTAAGCGCCACGCGATCAAGATTAGGAAACTCTGTGCAGTTTATAAATGGGTTTGGCTGAAAATCACGAGCGTTGTCAAGGCAATACTGGTTCATGATTTCGCGGAAAGACTCAATCTGATCAAACGTCGTTTCGGGGACTCCTAACATTAAGGTAAATGTGAATGTCATGGGACCGGATCGCGTAAAGTTTTCAATCCAAAGCGTGTTGAGCACAGAATTGGGCGCTTGGACAACGGCGCCATCTAGCACGCGCGTGAACACAGTGAACAGAAGAGAGATTTCTTTAACAAAAAACGAATTGGTAAGGCTACCCACAATAATGTCAACGCGATCTCCAACGTCAAGAGGGTGCTTGACAAACAGGAAAACACAAGAGGCAGTGATTTCTTGGGCAGTAGTAGAAAACACAAATGAGAGCGCCAGAATGGACGTTCCCATCGTTGCTAACACGGCACTAACACTGGGCGATAGCAGACTAACAAATACAAGCACGATTATAACGAAAACAATGAACATGAGTACATTGTGCAGTTTTTTGATTGCAGAATCCATGTCTTTAAGCGACTTGTAGACTGACCTGCGCTCGTGGCAAATCTCTACAACGGCCGATTTCATTTCGTCAAGTGTGAGGTTTCCATTTCCATCGATATCAAGCACCATGAAAATGCTTTCCGCGTCTGCTCGACGTTCTTCGCCAAGAACTTCGATCAGATCATTGATAGTCAAGTGCTCCTCGCCTTCTAGTACCAGCGCCATCCAAATACGCTTGGCCAAGACATCCGCGAGGCTTTCTGAGTTCATGGCATCCGAAATTGTGCTGCTTACCCAGTTGCGCACGTCGTCGTTATTAAGAGCTTGGCCGTGCGCCACTTTTCCAAGCGTAACTGCTGCTATATCCAAAGCGTGATTGACGCGACCAAAGAACTTTTGCATGTTATGACTGTTGGCCAGTTTTCTGGCAAGCCCAGAGTCTGTAGCGCGCTTGCCTTTCAAAAACGTGCCACTTTGTAGGTGCAAGTCTTCTTCTGCGAACTCAGGGCAAAATGGAGGAAACGGGATACAAGCCACGTACAAAAGATCAGAAAGCGTTCGGATTGACTGTTTATTGTCTTTGATCCGCGCAGCAAACCGGGTCTTATGAAAGGACACAGAAATCAAGTGGATGATGAGGCGCTCTGCGAAAAACACTAGCGATGAAATCAGCAAAGCAACGAGAATTTTGTTGATTGTTTTTTGCCAGCTTTTGGTCGCGTCTTTGCTATCTGCGTTTGCTTTTTGTGTCATGACCGGCATGAATGTACATAGAGAGATGAGGGCCCAGAAAACCAAGGTGACCGGAACCTCCATAGCATTAATGACCGAGCGGTACTTTTTGAGTGCAGGCGCCACGATGCTAGTAATGAACCTAAAGGCATGCGGCAGAATGCTTGCAAACAGGCGCGAGACCCAAAGCGATCCCCATACAATCTCTGTCCAGATAAACACCCACATGAGTTGGGCTTCGCCGATGGTGGCACCTGGTTTGGCCCAAGCTCCAACTGCAAGCGGGATGAACAATATTACGGCCACAGGCAGCCAGTAAAAAAAGCAACGCGCAACCAGCGAAAATTCTATTAGCGAGAGAACCATGCGGCGCATGTAGTTTGAGAACTTTGCACTCTTGCTTTTTTCCTTCTTTTTCTTTTCCTTGCGAGCATAATGCCGCTGTCCTCGGCGGCGAGGGGTTGTTTCAGGAGAAGACTCGGGGCTGCCTGAGTCTTTTTTAAGATCCTGGATCTGTGAGCCACGAGCTCCTATAATGTCCTTAATGTTCGTATCATCGTCGTCAGAAGCAGAATCAGAATCGGAATGGCTATCTTCTTCCGGAACAGAAAGGAGCCTTGGTTTCTCCGCATCTTCGTCGTTAGTTCTAGTTCTTGAAGCGCGGAGCTGGAAATCGTTGTTTCCATAAGCGTGCGGGCCCGTCAAGTTGGACGGACCACCGGGTGCTCCAGATTCCGCGCCTGGACCCGACAACGGTGAGTACCCACTGGAGCTATATTGTTTGTGGATGCCATGAAGGGGTTGGTCGGCGGTCTCGGCGGTAGCAGCCGTGAACGAGTCGTGCATCCTGGATGGCGCAGGTGAGGAGTTGTTGCGCCTAAACCCGGCGTCGCTGTGATAGCTGGAGCCGTTGCGGTCGGTGAGAGATCTCCTGGGGAGGACATTTTCATCGTTTGGAGCGAACGAGGCTGAAGTGGATACTCTGGTAATGCGCGAGGGTGGGTATTCTGTGTCCTGATCAGCTAGCGAAGAGGAATTGAAGTTGACCTCGGACAGAGGTATGTCTTGTGGATGGTTTTGGTCGTAGGGCATTACAGGTTGAGTCTAAGAGAGGTAAAGGAAGGACTTGAGATTATTAAAGTAGAGCAAGAACAAGAGCAAAAGTATACATTTATAAAAGAATGTCTCTATAGAAGAAATAAATTTAAAAACGAAATACGAAATATATAAAAATAGAGAGAAAAAAAAATTGGAGGAAAAAAAAGGGAAAAAAAGGAATAAAAGGAATAAAAAAAAAAGTTTCGATACAAAGAGGAAACGAAAGAGGCTTTTGAAAGGTTTGTATTCGTTTGGGACATGGCTTGCGTCTGTAGTCGACGACGTTCATACGTAACGCAACCTCTGGAGCATCCCTTCGTCTCAGAAAATGCGACAGCAGCGCTACCTGCAGCGGCATACCGTTGTCTACGTCTCATGTTGGCGTGGGGCATACTGAGAAACAGGCCAAGCTTTCGTTAACTTATATACCCGGAAAAGTAACTATATAATAAAGTCACTAAACATCGCCAATAGCTAGCCAAGCATACGCTTGCCAATCTCACTGCCCCAGCCTCTAGCCCGCTCAAACCCGTTTTTCTGGCCCTGGTAGTCCATGAACGCTTCCATGATCTTGTCCCGCGATGTCTCTACAAATGGACCATGCTGCACTATCGGTTGATCCAAAATCTTGCCAGCAATGATTGCAAATTGCGCCGGTTCAGTCGTGGACTCAGTTTCAGGCACAGACACCTCAATTCCATCGCCACTAATGCCAAAGAATACGCTGGTGTGATGCGGAAATGACTGTCCACTAATCGTTACTGACCCGTTCATAATGTAAAGGAAAGCATTAAATCCTGCTGGAATTGGCTGTTGGATCTTGCCACCCGGCAACATCGACACGTCCAGCATCCAAACTGGTGTGTACGCCAGATCCTGTACAGACTCAACCCCATATGACAAACCCGAAATCACCTTGATTGTAGTCTTGTCGTCCGGCTTGACCGTCGGAATATCCTTCGCACGCAAATCTCTGTACCTTGGCTCGCAGTTCTTGAGCTCCTTTGGCAAATCTACCCACAGCTGCAGGCCCTCGACCACTGTGATGCTGCCATCCTTTTCGCGGTCAATGCGCGGCATCTCCGCATGTACAATCCCCCGTCCAGCTGTCATGAACTGCAAGTCGCCGGGCTCAAGTGTTCCCCTGGATCCCGTGAAGTCCTCATGGTCAAATCGGCCTTTGATCATGTATGTGATTGTTTCCTGACCCCGGTGTGGGTGATCCGGAAACCCGGCCTCAGGGCTGACTTTGAAATGGTCGAGCATAAGGAAGGGTGTGAAGTTGCGAACGGACATCGTACCGATAGAGCGGCGCACGCGGGCACCTGCTCCCTCAGCCTGTTCATTGGCAGCGACAGCCTTGGCAATTGCGCGTGCTGCAAAGGTGGTGCCGTCGGCGGAAGTAGTGGTGTTTACAGTCGTAGCAGACATGAGAATGGGAATTGAAGAAGGCTGCGCTCGTTGTTTGTAGAGAGTATATAAAATAGCAGCTAATATGACAAGAAGCGGCAGCTTATAGTTCATACTCGTTCTCGAATCAATTAGAAGAGAATGAAGAGAAAAAAAAAGCTTTCAAAGAGCAGAACATGTTGTTTATATAGACCGTCTAAGAAGCCATGAAGCTCAAGCCCAAAAGCCTTTTAGTAAAGAATCTGTCATGATTTGCTCAATTTGTCTGAGATTCATAAGAAATAGAAACCCTAATCCTAAACGTAGTCCTCGAGCCGCCGGTTGCCAGCACTGAGACAGTACAAGCACTTTCCGTCCACGATCACCTTCTTTTTGCTTTTAATTACTACCCTTTCTTGAGACGCTGCTTGCCGGTGTGAGCGGTATCCAGCGATATCAACCTCGTATACATAGTTGAAAGATGTTCCAGCCTTGTGGAGCTGCCTCACAAACTTGCTCATTTCCAGTTCGCTTCGACGGTCAGTCATTTCGCAATTTGGCCTGTACAATAGATAAACTGCACTTAGCTTGGGATGTTGCTGCATCAACCGTAGATAGACGCTCTCCGTAAACAGATCGCGCGGGAAATACACAGCCAGCGTTTCCAAGTCTCGTAGTCCAGAGATGTTGTTGAGGATTGTGAGTGCCTCTGGACCCAAATTGCCAAGCTCTTCCGGTGCTGGCGCTGTCAACTGGCTGTTACAGACCTGGTCGAACTCGTTCAGAAGCTCCTGCTCAAATTCTGAATCATAATTAAAAGACAGGTCGTCTCCAAAGGTCTCTAAGTGTGCTTCATCCTCGTCTTCCTCATGTCCCTCATCTAGGTGATCCAAATCAAATTCTTCTTCCTCAAACCCCTCATCTGCTGTGAGATAATCCCAATCAAGCTCATCTTCCTCATCATCATCCAAATAACCGAAGCTATTCTCGTCTTCTCCAATTGACAGTGCTCGCAACGGCCCCAGCAACAAATCTGGCAACGTGTTTCCAAAATGCATTCCCCTATTTGCATGCCGCCTCAAGTATCCCAATGAGAAATCTGCTTCATCTTCTTCATAACCATTGTCAACCTGAATGTCACGCACCTGAAAATGCCTGATCCGCGGACACATGACGCTCACAAAATCCATATCACTCTCGCTTGATTGATATGCGCCCGTCAAAGAAACAAGACCCGGGCTATGCTCAATGAGCTGTTTCAACGCAGGAAGCGACAAAGCACCGTTGATTTCCAAATGGGTCAAGCCGTTTGGAAACTCAAAACCAATGATGCCGCCATGTGCTACTGGATCATGACCGCCCTGGATTAGGTGGCTCTCGAGAATCAAACATGTAACATGAGGAAACACTTGCCGGTCAGAAGGCTCGATGTGACTATATAACGAAAGTGACAATTGCGTAGTGATAGGATGTAAATAAGAAGCGTGGAACAAAAGAAATGGATCCCGCGCGTGGACAGTCAGAGCACTAAGACGGACCAGCCTGTCAAAGGACGACTTTTTAAGCCATGTATTGTAATTGTTGTTTGAGTCTCCATAAAACACAGGAATAGTGAGGCCTTCAAACTTTAGCTCAAGATTTTGCAGGTTGTGCATAGTTTCAAGCCATGAGTTTACCACAAAAGAAGCCGTAGGGTCATCAAAAAACGTATCTGCCTCGCCGTGGATCTGGAGAGACCGAATGTTTCTGGTGTACGACACCGATAGATAGTGGAACCCGGTCACAGTATCCAAATGGAGGTCAATCATCTTTGCAGATTGCAATATAGGTCGAGCATTTTCGACAACCGTGTCGCAGGCTCCGACAGAGGCAGTGGCAGCACGCGGTCCCTTCGCCAGCACAATGCGAAATACATTCAGGTTTGCAAACTCCAGATTGGCTAGATTTAACTGAATTTTCGATTGCAATTGTGTTAGGTACGCAGCGCTGGTGACAATTAAAGTGAGATCACGGACCGCCGATTCTAAGACATGCAACTTTCGATCATTGTTGCTGCCATTGTTGATTGATCTCGTTAATTCATCTAGGCTATCAAAGAACCAAGCGTCAGATTTAAGATGTGTAGATATAACTTTGTATTGTTCCTTGTCCACAAGGTTGCATTGGCACGTTGTAAGCAGTCTGCCTTTTAGATCTCTTTCTTTTCCTTCTCTTGAGGCTTGGCCTGATGTCCTGTTGCTCTTTTCATCTCCATCAAACCAGCTTTTGATCTGGCTTTCAGTTTTATATTTAGTTTTGTTTGTTGTTTCGATATGGCCCCGACTCAAATCAATGACCACTTTGTACCAAACAAGCGGCCTAAACACATGATGAAGAAATTTGGAGGTGCATGTTAGACTGCAGATACTGGGGTGAGAGAGGTAAGGCACGAGGTGGTCTAGAAGTTCTCGGGGAAGAGTTACAAGACCTGGAACACCTGATATACTTAGAGGACTTGAAAGACTTGGAGGACTTGGTAGGGCTAAAATAGATTGGATGCTTGTATTTTTGGTGTTGCTAAAATGTGGTGATGCCATAGAAAAAGAAGGAAAACAAGAAGAAAAAGAAGAAGAAGAAGAAGATAATAAATGAGAAAGGTAACAGTGACAAACGGTTTAGAGTCAACATGAAAGATGGGCCGGCAAATACTTGATTGGTATTGTGTGGTTGATCTGTGGTTATTCTGGGTATTGATTGAAGTTAAGCACATATAAGATCTAAGTTATAAGTTAAAAGTCAAAAGTTATAAGTCAAAGTCATAAATTGAAATCAATTTTGAAAACGACAACTGATATGAACATTGAAATGAACAATTGAAAGGCCAAATAATACACAATGTACCTGATATTTCAATCGAAAAATTAGAAAAATCACATAAAACTAGATCCAGGATATTTATATAAAACAGACTCCCAAAAGTGCATAGTATAAAACTATATATTATAGTTTATCTACCATGGCCATACTATTCGTTCCATATCGTACGGGTGAAAATAGGAGCATTTTGTTCCTCAAACTCAATTAAGCCTGCCTACCTACTTGCCGTAAATCAGCACGTACCGTCCATTTCACATGTTTACCCAAAGCTTGGCTGCTGCTGCTGCTACTGCTGCTTAACTGAAAAAAACAACAGTTAATTCTAATTCTAGCTCGAAAAAGGTACACCAGCCGGTAATGACACCTCCAACTGCGAACATAAACTCAACAATACAGTCGTTTCCGTTGCAGCATAGTAATTCAGCGCTTCCATTAATACTCTCAGGTGATGATCAAATGAGTTTTCGTACTGATGCAAGGAAGATTCGAGCCACTTTACGAGCTCCTCGTCGGTTATCTCGGTGCCTGCTTTATTCAAAGGACGGCGGCGTAGAGAGTCGGCAGAAGCACTGCGTTCATTTGGTGGGACCGACTCAGGGTCAATCAAACTAATGGTCTTCCCCCGTTGCAATAGGTACTCGCCAAATAACCGACAGGCCGCAAATAGCTTGTTTTGAAGTTTCAACAACTTTTCGTTAGTCAACATGCATTCCTTCATACAAGTGTCCAGATAAAAAATGTGCTGCTCCATTAACAAATCGGCAGTCTTGGCTTCACCCAGATTACGCTGCAGCTTGGCCCAATTTGGTTCCATGACCTCCATCGTACAGTAATATAATATCTGCTGCACAAACAACAACATCTTGACCCTAAGGCGCGTCGCACTCATTTTCCAGGACTCCAGTTGCGCATTGCTGCTCGTAAACTTCCATACGGCTGATTTTTTTTGTTCTACCCACGAATTGTTGAGCATGCGCTCAATGTGTTTGAGTTCTAAGAGGTGCCGAAACAGTAGTTGGTACCGCAAAATGGTCTTGCGCGACAAAACTAGTGACAGCGGAAACGGGATTTTGAAGTCAAGTTGCAGGCCTTGTATGGCTGTGAACCGGTTGGATTTCCGGTCGTCTGATTGTGATGTTCCCCCCTGCCCCTCGCTACGAAGCATTTTTTCGACAGCCTCGCCATTCCCGTTGGTAGCAAATCCGAGTGCGTCGTTCGGATCCATCCCTGTCACGCTCACAATCTTGAGCAGGTAGTCTGTAACACTTGTGTGGGTAATGTCCACAATGACGTCCTCCTTGAACGGGTCTATAGACGATATACTGCCTGGTTGGCGGAGTGACATGTCCAGTAGATACTGCAATTTAGCTTTGGATGCCTTTTGCGACGGTTTGGCTAGCTCCTTTTCGGCAATATCCATAAAGTTCATGAAAAAGTCAGCCTGGTCCAAGAAGAAGTAGTGTTTCAGCGATCTCAGTCTGGCGGGTAGGTCATGAGTCTGAACCAGTAGCGATAGCAGGGATTTGTTAGCATGGTTATACGCCGACGCCAGCGTTTTCAAAATCCGGCTGTCTCCAATAGACTCGTACTCGTTTATCACGTCCTTGCTTGCATCTATCCCACCACACTCTCTGACTACGTTGAGATATTTCCCCGTCAATAAGATTCGTTCGTACACCTGCTGACTTGAGAGCTCTAGGGGAAGGTCATCTTTGCGGACAGTGTACCGTTTATCCCAGTATTCGTCAGTGTAGTCCATTTCCAAGCGCTCGCGCTTGATGTTGCGTTGCTCTCGGATCAGGAATTCATCATGCGGATCTGTAATGATTCCTTTATGAATCCACTGCTCGAGCATTTTAAGGTACGGTTTGGATGCGTCTGCCAAGAGCTGTTTTAGCAGCTCACACGTCGTCGGGTCGCCTGAAAACGACGTCAGCCGCTCGGCCAGAATTCTGAGAATAGTGCCACCTTTGCAAACAGTTGATTTTGTGCTTGACACGTTCATGCCAAGTTCGTTTAGATCCGCACGGTCCCCAATTTTCAGCGACTCAATGACTTTATCAAAATCGTTGAACGAGCGCGCTGCTTCTTCGCTTTTTTTCGAGTTTTCTTTCAAAATTACCTGCGACAGTTCGTACGCCTGATGCAGCGTATGCGCCATGGGATTCAGCTGCAATTTGAATGTTTGGAGCGAAAATGATTTGTTGTGATATAGCTGATGCTCCAGCTGCGCAATCAACAAGTAGTAGTCCTTCAGAATCTTGCGCAAGCTTGCACACAGTGCTTGATTTACAAGTCCGTACTCTTTCTTACCCTGCACCTCTATAAACGCTTTCATGCTCATATGATGGCTAGCCGTAACAATGATGCTCCTTGTAATATCTTTCAAACTCGGTGTGAGCGTCTTGTTGATGCGAAAGTCAGGCCCTTTGAGCGTGTCAAACTGTATGCTTGGATCATAAGTATCGCTAAACCTTATGTATGCGCCCTCGCAGCCCATGAGCACAAAAAGTAGGTCCTCTGCAATGAACGCTTCCTGTACGCGCGGCGTAAAGTCGTCGAGGTGCAGATGCTGCTTGAACTTTGCGGGGGCATGAATGTACTTTGGAATGGGGATTGTCGAGCAGGCCAACGGCGACGTCACTAAGGATACTAATTCCACGTGCGGGATCCATTCTGTTTGGTTAGAATTGCGTAGTTGCAAGTGCAATTGCAGCAAACACCATAGGTATTTATACACTCACCTGTGTCGGGCGACAGGCGCGATCCTTTAGGTCTGTGTTCATTCTAGTGTGAATAAATGTCAGTACACTGTGATGCAAGTTGTGGGGGAGAACACGAAAAGCACATACGCTTGACCTCGTTCTGTGTTTGATTGACCTCGTGGTGGCACTTTGATAGAGGGCTCCGGATCCGGCTGGAGAGGAAGACATGATGGTGGGCACACACACGCGTACGTCCGTACGGGAAGAATATTCAGTCGGGTTCGTGTTTGTGGTGAGTGTTGAATCAGGGTAGGGGTTTGTATATCAATGATGGAATCGATTGCAAGGATCTCATTCTCTGAGAGAGAGAGAGAGATAGATCTCGACAGACATTGAGGAGGCACTGAGGAGACATTGAAGAGGTGTTGGATGGACACTCATATCAACGTCGGGTCAGAAACAAGGCCCAGGAGCAAACGTAATAACCAAAGTAGCTGGTGATTTCTTGTGAACCCGTATACGGTACACATGTGTATACTATAGGGTGTACCATGTATAATATTATCAACAGAGAAGAGAAAGAGAACTGCCTTGTGTGCATGGTTCATGGATTCTATAGTGCAACGGGCTAACAGGTCGACAGGTCAACAGGCCAAAGGCCAACAGAGGCCAACCGCTCTAACAGGTTCGTCAGAGCGTCTACTAAGGCCCGAGTAAAGGCTACATGGTACAATCCAATACAATACCACTACATGTATTTTTACGGTGCTTATACGCGTTTGAGTGGTTTATCGGGGCTTGTCGTGGTAAGTCTTGTGGTAGGTCTTGTGGTTGGTTCAGAGGTGGCTATAGCACAGGCTCGACTGCTCAGACAAACCGCACTGTCCATCGAATTGGCGACATGGAGAGACTGCTTGCAAGGACTTCCTGCTGCTCAAATCCAGAAACGAAATGCCTCCAGCTTCACCTATCTGTGCTATCAGCCCTGTGGACCTATTAACACACACTCCTTTTACAGAGGCTTGACTTATCACTGACTTCACACTGTCTTGACAGCCTATCTAGTCCACCATATTTTTTCATCTGCGTCTTCCGTATACTACACCAATTATTCCACCCAGATGGAACAGCTACGCTGTCATCGTGAACCAAGCATGGTGCTCTATCACAACTAGGTAACTCCGTACAAACACACACACACACACACAAATGGTTCACAACCACACCTAACAACGTTGAATGACGCAAAAGGGTCCTACCGACCGCTCTAAACCTCCAAATGATAACGCGGATGCGTGTACACACGCACGCATATAAACATATACACAACGTCGCCGTCTTGGGAACAGCATTGTCGTATTCTAGATCTGTAGTACATGTTTAAATAATTAGTATATTGCATTAAATCTATCGCTTTTTTCATGGCTTCATGACATATTTTATGACTTCGTGGCTTCATGCTTTATGTCGAACTCTACAAAGTGGTGTAGCCTCCGTCGATGATAATATCCGACCCAGTACAGAAAGCAGAGGCCTCGGAAGCTAGCCAAATGCATGCGCCACTAAGCTCATCGGGGTCGCCGAGTCTGCCCAGAGGAGTGCGCTGCTTCCACTCGTCAAACAGTGTCTTGTACGAACGGTTAAGCGCTGTGTCCATGTAACCAGGAGAGATCGAGTTGCATCGGATCCCGTGCACGGCCCACTCAGCAGCGAGCGACTTCATGAGGTGCTTTACGCCAGCCTTTGACGCATTGTATGCGCTCTGTGGCTGGGGCCAGTTAACAATCGATCCCGACATGGATGCAATAAACACCATTGTACCCCCCGTGCCCTGTGAAATCATGTGGCGCGCACATGCTTGTGCCATGACAAACGAGCCGTTGAGGTTGATGTCAATGACCCGACGGAACTTTTCGGCCGGATAGTCCTCGGCGTGGACAAGGTCGGCAATGCCTGCAGAGTTGACCAAAATGTCAATGGATCCTAGATCGTTGGCAATAGAGTCGATGATTTCGGCGACGGCCTTTTCGTCACGAATGTCCACCTTGTAGAACTGAGCCTGGACACCATAAGCGGTGTGCAGCTTTTGAATGGCGTCCAGTCCGAGGTCCGTCTGGACGTCGAGAATGGCCACGCCCTTGATGCCAGCAGAGCACAGGCCCTCAGCCATGGAGAAGCCCAGCCCTCTGGCAGCACCAGTGACCACGGCAACCTTGCCGTCAAGACGGAACTTGGCTAGAAAGTTTTTTGCAACGAAGGGGACATCTGGGACGGATGCAGCCGCCGCAGCAATGTCTGCAGCGCTGGGAGCGGGAGGAACGATGGCCTTCTGGGCGGAATTGTGGTTAGCAGCGACGGTCATTTTACTTGAGGCTTGTAGATAAGAAGAAGATGGGAAAAGGAGAAATAAACGGGCAGGGAGGGCGGTATTTATACTTGACGAAACGTGAAATAAATAAGTGAAAAAAACAAAAAAAGACAAAAAAAATAGAGAAAATAGAAAATATGGAAAAAGGTGTGTTCTTACTATGTTCAGAAACACACCCGCCCGTAACGTTACACGAAGGTTTTCGGTCCTAGTTCAGAAGGAATAGCACCCTCCTACTTAGACCAGCTCGACGTAGTTAGCAGGAAATATCCCTTCGCTTCCACCTTTGCGGCCCGTCCACCAGTCGTCCTGAGTGTTCGTTCGCTTGATGATGGTGATGATATCGCCTTTGCGGAACCCCAGATCCCCGCCTTTCTCACCGCTAAACGTGAACAAAGCCACGGCCTTCTCACCCTGCTGTGAGGCTTCTCTCCGCCGCTCCTCCTCGAGCCGCTGCTCCTCATGTCGTTCGCGGTCGTATCGTTCAGGGGCATCGCTAATTCTGCGAGGCCGGGCCTCGTCTCTTTCTCGATCTCTACCGCTAGGGGATTGGCTGGAGTAGCTGGAAAACCTGGGTTTGGCAGCTGAGGGCCGGTGAGGGGGTTCGGACGCCAGTCTGGCGCTCCCTTTGGTTGCGTTGGGATTGTCCGAGTACTTGCTTTTGAAATAAGACGGCGAGTCGCGTGAGTTACTACGGCTTCTCTGCGACCGGTAGCTGCTGCGACTTCCCTCGTAGTCATCCTCATCATAGTAGTCTCGCCGCCCACTGCCGCTGCCGCTGCGAGACCGTCCGGACTCACTGTCTGAAAAATCGTCGGGAATATCATCGTATAAATCATCGTCCATGTCGCGTCCCCGCGAGCCAAATGCTCGAGAGTCCAGCACGCGGAACAGAATGTCGCATTCTGGCGGAGCTTCAACGCGCCCAGACAGAATCTTCTTTGCCGTCGCCCCTGGACCATAAAACTTCTGATTGGCATCTCTGCGCTCAATTAAAGCAGAGCCTTCCAAAGACACTCCGGCAAACAGACCTTTCGTCTTTGAGTATGCGAAAATAGCAGCAACGGACTTTAGAGATGCTGAGCCGGCTGCTTCGGCATTACGTCCCATGGGGCCAAGTGCTACAGACACATTTCCTCCAAGGGTTAAACTGCCGGCCTGCGAAAACGTTTCTACTGCGGCGTATGTATTGAGAATAAACACAAAGTCCGTAAGCTCCGCTCCTATCTGGCCTCCCACACCGGCTCCCGCAGTGATGATGGCAGACGGTGCCGACCACGACCCGTCAGGGAGCCGTGCTACAATGACTCCAGAGCCTGCACGGCCTGAAAACAAGAACCCGGCCTTGAGCTGGGTCATGACGGCGAGCCCTTTGGCATTGGCCAAGATGTGAGGAGGAATGACGACGTCGGAGCCAAACATCTGGTTGGGTTTAACGAACGACGCCAGGATCTTAGCTGCCTTTCTACGCGACTAGGTTAGTTTTAAAATCCACATAGAGCCATGAAATTCACAGGTTGAAAACGTACGATGCCTCTTTTCCGAGACTGCGCGGTACTGGATTGTTGATGCCCATGCTGAAGTATGTCTTTCGTAGTTGGCTTTTTTTGGTAATAAGGTCGTGAGTACTTATGTCTTCAGCATTCAGGCCTTCAAAATGTAATGGTCTCCAATTCTTCGAGTCTCAGCAATGATAAAGGATAATATTCAAAAAAAAAAAAAAAAGAAGCAAAGCCTGATATTAATATAATTGACATTTGCCGTTTGCCATCAGGCATTTGACCATTTCCCGCCTTTTTTTTTACTAATCACTAATCTAAGCTTAAGCTTAAACATGGATTATACATCTATATTAGACTATAGTTAATATGAGATCCCCAGACCATCGGGTGAAGCTTCTAGTCAGGCCGGCAATGGCTCTGTCAGCTCGGGAAAAGGCTCAGCCCGTTTCTACCGTTTGATTCTATTCAGCACCGACGTGACTTATACTAGCCTAAGATGCGCCGCAGGCGTTAGCGGAGGGAAGTTCAAGTCTCAAACGGGTGAACCCGACACCGACCTTTTTGGTCTGCACCATAAGTCGATGTCATGTCTACCTCGAAAATGTAGGAGCAACAATTTCACAGCTTTCAAAACTAATACTACCGAAGCCGGATCTGTGTTTTGTGACGCACGACTGGAATATTTAGGGGCAAATGTTCACCGACAGGGTCTCCCACGGAGTTCCCTTGACTGCTTCAGCTTCAGTAGGGAAATTACTTTTACCAAGACCGGCAGCCAAGACAGCTGCAGTGGCAAAGAGGCTGTACCAAATTGCAATAATCCAAACGTTCCAAACTCAAAGCCAATGCAAATGGAACTAAATTCAATTGTGGTTTTTCATGACATCTAGAGTTCTGCCTAGTAAAGCGTATACAGTACACCACTTGTATGTTGTATGTTGAAAAATCCCTCGGAGAGTTGAGCAACACATCCATGCCTGTTCACCTGTTACGAATATCTATAGCACTCTAGTAAAATCAAGCACAAACGATAACTTGCTGCGGTTAGCATGCGGGCTCAAACACATCAGCTCGAGCTAGAAGCCAGCATGTCTTATGCAAAAGTAAGGAAGCACCGTCGTTACGGTATTGCAGGCCGACAAATGCTCACACCAACTACAATTCAATTGAGTTCACAATCTGTTGAATTGAGGTTTTGTCAGTGGCGCTAGGATCCCTCCAAGATTTGCATGATGCTTGATATAATCTGTATATACACATGAACATTTGGCACAATAGGCCTCATGAAAAGGTACTCATCTCTTCATTCATTATAGACCTAGCACAAGACAAGCGGAGAATGGAATGAATTAATAAAACAAAAAAAATTAAGAAACATTATATACATTTGGAAAGAAAGTCATGATAAAACGCCAGTTCAAAAAACACTACAGACCTCACTCAACCTCAGGGATGTAATCTAGAAATCCTCATCAAGAGCAAAGACATTGCCGTTGCCATTGCTGCTGCTTCCCTTGATAGTGCCAGCCATGACCCCCGCTTTTTGGTAATCTGATACCCTTTTTTCAAAAAAATTGGTCTTGCCAGCTAGCGAAATGTTTTCCATGAAGTCAAAGGGATTGCTCGAGTTATATACTTTGCTGTTGCCCAGCGAAACAAGCAGCCGATCAGCTACAAACTCAATATACTGGCACATAAGCTCAGCGTTCATGCCCAGCAAAGAAACAGGCAAAGCTTCAGTCAAAAAGGGTTTCTCAATCGCAACAGCTTCTGTGATTATGCGCTCAACGACTTTGGACGGCGGCCGCGTTTCAAGGTGTGAAAATAAGAGGCACGCAAAATCAGTATGCATACCCTCATCGCGAGAGATGAGCTCGTTTGAAAACGTCAGACCAGGCATGAGGCCGCGCTTTTTCAACCAAAATATAGCAGCAAACGAGCCTGAAAAGAATATACCTTCAACTGCTGCAAACGCAATCAACCGTTCTGCAAACGAGCTTTGGTTGTCAGAAATCCACCGGAGCGCCCAGTCAGCCTTTTGCTTTATACATGGAATGTTCTCAATAGCGTTGAATAAGAAATCGGCCTCCTTGGGGTCCTTGACGTACGTGTCTATGAGCAACGAATACGTCTCGGCGTGAATATTTTCCATCATGATCTGGAACCCATAGAAGCATTTTGCCTCGGGAATTTGGACCTCGCCCGAAAAGCGTTCCACTAGGTTTTCGTTGACAATCCCATCTGACGCTGCAAAGAATGCGAGCACCCTGGACACAAAAAACCGCTCATCTTTGTTCAGCCTATTTTCCCAGTCGTGCATGTCTTTCCCCAGATCTATTTCTTCTGCCGTCCAGAACGATGCCTCTGCCTTCTTGTACATTTGCCAAATCTCGTGGTATTTAATGGGGAAGAGGACAAATCGATGTGCGTTTTCTTTTAAAATGGGTTCGTGCTTTTCGTTCTCTTTGAGCACCCGTCGCGCCTCGGCTAGATCTTGGTCGATACTGTCTAGATTGCAAATATTGTTTGAATTCGCTGCCAGCTGCGAAAAATTACCTGGCTTTGATCTAAACACAGGAGCATCTGTCATTTCGAGGTTTGACATTGCTGACGCCGCTTTTTTTAACGGAGCTCTTGTCTCTTGAAAAGAAGTCATACGCAAGCAGTGCAGTCTAGATCTAGCAGAAAACCTGAACTAGAAATAAGAGGAAGTATAAATAAATAATAATGAGAGGACCACAGCGTGGTTATAAACAAGTCGAAAAACGCGAGCCAGCGCAAGAATCGAAGAGGTCGTGAATTTACCGGCAATTATCTATACCACCTGAGATATCGATGGTGTAGCTGCTGTAGTAAGTGCACTCTACTTAAGCATGAGTATGAACAAGGAAAACTGTTCCAAAGTGAAAAACACATATGTAATGTTACCCGGCGGCTCCCGCCGTTTTTCGAGATGTGTGCCTAAACAGGCCATGGGACAATTGCGACTTAGGTAGACGAAGAGGACCAGAAACAACTGCGAATATTTTATGTATACATTGCACACACCCGGAAGGATCTCTGCTTCACTCTGGTTTCATTCCACGTGTACATGTGTAGACTTCAAGCTGATAATATTCAATGGGATTTGCCGAGCGCGTGGTTTATGTCAAGTGATTTTTTGAGAATTTGTATTAGACAGCCTCTCCTAACGACTTATTATAATAAGATGTAGAAACTTTGTACTCTCAATTATTATTGTAAACCCCTAGAGCTCATAGACGATAACAGAAAATCGTTTATGGTAGAACGGCAGATGAAGTTGTAGCTAAAGTCGGAAATAAGATATGCGTCGTGGACCGTATATATCGCCAGACCCGAAGCTATCTGGATAGACTTCACAAGTTCAACTTGTCATTGCTCAAAAATTCAACTAGAATGTCTGCTTGAATCTGGGTGAGAAGTACATTATCGGCAAGGTTTAAGTGTGGTTACACAAATCTTCAGATCTATTTATATTTCGTATGACTGGAGTTCGACGGGGCTAGTAACACTACTGGAGATCAAAAACTCTTGTCGCTGTGACTTAATAACTCGACTGCGAGCTTTTCAATATATAAAATATCCTCGTTTAGTATCTATCTTTCATTGAATTGCGATCTACAATTGCAACAAAAGAGCTTTAGAATGTTCGGCTTATTATCCAGCCAAATATCAAGCTCAAAATCTAATACGATAACGTTCAAGTCTTTCTCTTTCATGGCATAATTCCAGCGAGGGTTACGGTACGGACTTTAAGGAGCATTTCAAAAACAGCTCTAGTGAAGGTGTTGAACGGTGAAAGAATTCCAGAGAAGCTCCAAAATCTAGACAGCTCATGATATTGTACATTTTCAAGCTTCCACTGCCAAAAAAGACTGCTGCTGATAATCTTTAGTCTACCATGTTGATAGTAAGTTAAAAGCCTTTGATAATTTATTTTAGTTGATTGAGTCGTTATGTTTACCATTCTATAGAAACTTTAACAGGCAAAATAGATTGTCAACTTGCTCCATATCTCGTTAATCCGAAGTGTACCTTGTAGTATACTATAGAAATTCCAAGTCATCTCCAACCAACTCGGCCACAGACCATTGCTTGAAATTACCACACTGCCATTAATCATTACACCAATCATAAACCAATCATATTACTACATATGCAACCTTTGAACATGAAGCACTCATTCAAGACTAGAGACTCTTTTTTTTGAATCACTGCACTAGCAAATTTGTTCTGTTATTACCACTCATAAATGCACTTTTAATGCGATGCTCATACAACCTATAGGACCATAGACTGATACTGTCCGTTCCCTTGCTGTTGCTGAGACTGCTGTTGTGGAGGCTGTCGATGCTGCTGTTGAGGTGGCCGAGGTCCATAAGGATTCGGTCCTGGCGGGCCCTGTGGCGGTCGTGGACCATATTGGTTCTGGCCTGGTGCCCCTTGAGGAGGCCGGGATCCATACTGGTTTTGGCCTGGCGGTCCCTGAGGAGGCCGTGGGCCATTGAGCTTCTGCCCGGGCATTCCTTGAGAAGGTGGCGGACCACGCCCTTGGCCTCCTGGAGGTGGCCTTCCTCCATGCGGGGGACCAGAAGGTCGGGTTTGTTCAGCGAAAGCTCTACCAGGACCACCACTATGAGTTTCCTGATAAGGCGTCTCACTATACATTTGGTACTGTTTTTGCTGATTCGTTCGCATAGGTCTATCGTCTGGGACACTGTTACTTTCACTATAAGGAATTGCCTGTGTGTTGGCAGTAGGGTCAAACATGGTATTGTATGACGGCTGCTTAACATTCGGGGGTGACTGTGGCGATCGTTCAAGATCACCTTGCTGTCGATACTGATTAGGAGGAACCGGCGACGTAGGAGTTATGGGGTAGTTGTATTGTGGTTGAAGCTCATTCGGCCTTGCATTCCCAAATACCTGCTCTCTTATTTGGTGGCGCGGATCCTCCCCACGGGAAGGCTGGCTCGCAAACTGAGGCGAGACGCCAGGAAGGGGAGATATAGGCTGTGTCGATGAGTTAATGCCTGAAAGTAAATTGTTGGGATGAGACCCCTCAGAAGCACTGCGATCATATTGATTGGGTCTTGGCCCATTAGGAGGCACAGGGGCTGGTCGCACGGGACCGCTGAATTTGGAGTTTGGACCCTCTCTATTTTGAGGACCTGCTCCAGGGCTATCCGGCCGCCCATACTGTTGAGCGAAAGGAGGGCGGTCAGGGGGAGGACCGTCAGAAGCGTGATTAGCACGCGAGAAGTTAGGTGGACCGTTGCGAGATCCACCAGATGAGATAGAGGTGGCAGATCGAGCAGCGGGACTGTTGCTCGTATACGCCGCAGGACCAGTGCTATTCAAAGAAGTGTTAGAGTGCTGGGGAGAAAGACTGGGAATATTGTGCTGTGGAGGTGAAAGCATATCTCCTGGTGGAGGCCGTGCACCCATGTTTGAACCAGGGGGGCCATTATAAGGTCCATCAGACCCTACACTAGAGGATGAACCGTTAGGCCCATTTAAAACCATGTTTGGGCGAGGTCCGTTCGCATTCCTTACGTTAGGACCGCCAGGTCCAACATTAGGGCGATATCCACTGGAGCTTCCGAAACGAGGTTCGCTAGGACTTGGCCGAGGACTGTTTCCATTGATACTGGGCCCTGGTGGGCCCATTCTTGGACTATTAGGTGCGCCAGGTCCTAGGTTGAGGCGAGGGCCATTAAGACTGCCCATATTAGATCGTCCAAACGGAGCACCACCTGGTGCATTCGGGGCATTCAAAGAATTAGGGCCGTCATATCCATTGGGGCCATTAAAGCTATTAAGATCATTAGGACTATTAGGACTATTAGGGCCATTCGGGCTGTTAGGACCACTGGGACCATTGAAGCCAGTAGGAACCTCAAGAGTGTTGGATCTGTTGAAGCCATTGGGGCCATTGCCGTTAGAGCTGTTTAAACTGCCAGTGCTATTAACACCTTTAGAACCACTGTAAGGGTTTTGCAATTCCTGTGAGGCGCCAGGGCTTTCACGTAAGTTTCCTTGGATGCTAAGGGCTTCAGTGGATTTTGCAAGTTCTGGAATTCGATTGGGAGGCGGGGCGCGTTCACCAACAGGGCCCATTGGTGAGCCTGGCTGACTTCCAAATTTGTCGGACCTTACTACTGGAGTTGATACACTTCGGTCCCGATTCGATCCAAAGCCATTGGGCAGAACGCCTGGGCCCGTTCCTGGAGAATCAATACCACGTTTCTTGAGTTTCCCTGTGCCTTTATAACCAGTTGACATTTTGCGAGCTAGTAGGTCCTTGATGTTTCTGGTCCAATCGTAAGGTGTCCAGTTGTCTGAGCCGCTAATGCCCAGCAATATCTGAACGTCGTTCGTTTCCAAATACTGCGTAAAAGGTAGAGTAGGCATTCCAAAAAGAAGAGATCGGAGATCGGCCTTGTCAGCATTGAGGCGGGAAGGCCGACCATAAAGCTGAAATGCGTCTAGAACTGGAATCAAAAATCTAATAAGGGTTTCAAACCCAGGAACTCCGGGGTGGGCTTCGGGCATGAGAAAAACTGAGGCATCTTTTTCGCCCTCTACGTCGTTGAACGTCACTTTGCCTTCAATTTTGATCAACGTAGAACCATTGACTAGTATAGAATTCTGGGGGTATACAGCATATGATGCGTAAGAGCCTGTGATGACAGCCAAAGGTGGTTTCTTCATCTTCTTCTTGTCTTCGTAAAACGCAATTGTTCCTGGGGCTGGCAGATTCTTTTTCTTCTTGAGGTCCTTGGGGGTTACGACAGTCCAACATTTTTTCCAGGGCATTCCAGAGCCAAAACGTACCGACACGTAGTCTTCGTGTCGGAATTTGGTTTCACTTAGAAGGGTACGTATACCGTTGAGTTTTGAGCCTTTTGATGACAACAATGCGCCAGTATAAGCTTCTTGCAGGCTCGAATTTTCAAACTGAGATAGTCTAATTGCTGCGGTCCACTCCGCTAGCAGTGAAGCAGTAGCCAGCTGAAGTAGATATCTATTTTTAAGAGTTGTAGAAAGAACGATAATGTTTGAAAGATCACCGTTGGGAGAAGGAAGTGACGGAATAGATTTTAGAGAACAGTCTGTAATGTTGATATATGTCGGAGTTGGCGGCGCGGAACCAGCAGCATCAAGGGAGTCGGCATCCCAGATGGCTAGAACGGTACCTGTAAGTTTTCCAAATACTTCTACCCAGCGTCGGTCGGCGGCTGGCTTTCCGTCTAAAGAAGCTGTTAGTGTCCGTCATTAAACAGAGACAAAAGGGTTTTTCCAATAGCGCTAATTGACAGTAACAAAAATGACGCTGAACTAGAAAGCAACGATTTTTGAAGCAATAAAAAGAGCTAATTAAGTCGAGTCAAGTGTCAAGAGGCTGACGTATACGTACCAGAGTTGAGGTCATTCAGAATCATCAGATAGCCTTCATTGTAGTCGCGCTGCTGGTGAGCATGTAAAAGAGTGAGTATAGGCATCATCTCAGGAGGGGTCTCTTTTGGAAATTCCACGGGATACACGGTCGAAGAGGCATCCGAAGCCATACTGTCAGTCCGCTCTATGCGGTCGGGGGAAGCTGTATCGGCCATGGTCACTGAGGTCTGTTTCGGCCAAGTAAGGCGATAGAGCTTGTGTGTCGGAAAGAACGAGATGTGACAATAAGAATAGTTGAGTTTGTCGCGTTTGTTTGCTGGGCACCTGAATCTGAATTTTGAAAAAAGACTTTGTGGGTGACCCTCTCCAGCGTTGCTCCGTTTGTGAGTTGTAGCTTGACTAGTTTGTTGTGAGCCGCAGGGAGTGCTTGAGAGACCGCGCGCAGGTGATGAGGGCCGGATGAGCAGTAGTGTAAGGCAGTAAAGAGTGAATAGGCCTATTCGATGAAGCGAAAAGGAGTGAACACTAAGAAGAAGAAAAAAAACGAGAGGAAAAAATGAGTAGAACGAAATGACAAGAGGATTGTGATGATGAGGAGATATAGCTAAATTGTGAGAGTTTGTGGCTCCCAGTTAGGTATTTGGCCAAAAGAGATTCGTGGCATTGGCTGATATAAGCGTTACTGCGGAGCTTTAGTTATCTTAACCTAGCGACTGAGCCTAATTGGGACTGGACAGTATGCAGACGCATCTAAATTAGGAAGCATGTAAACTTAGAAAAGCAAAAACGGACGGGTAACCTGCAGTTGACTAATAGTTGAGATAATTGATTGTGAAAAACCAAAAAAGAACAAAAATAAAAAACCGTTCTGTAGGCCCTGTGTCCAGCAGTGTTTGGGTCTTTCTATAGCTTTCAAACCTGCGAACCACCTGTGGACCTATCTTAATAGCTGGTCTAGTACTGTCGCCCATAGTGCTAAATATGTAAGCTGTGAGTTCGTAGACCAGAAAATGTGAACTTTGGGCGTCGTTAGCACGGGCAGAACCCAAATTATGGTGCATTCTCTACGGGTGCCCCCCTTGTGACTTGATGCTTGTGGGGTCTGCCATTCACTCATTCCGTCCAAGGACTCCAAGCGGTAATCGTGGCTCATGCTGAGAAGGATTTCGAGTTCTTTTCACATGGGCAGAATCTAGCAGAACCTGACCAAATCTATAACGTTTCCACGAGCTCCTCGAGTTCCCCGCGGTTTTTTTGCGAGTTCCTCAGAAATTAAGCTTCGGAATCAAATTCCTTGGGTCTATCCGTAGACACATGTTACCGAAATGAAGTTGACAACCACCTGAAAGCTACTCTTTACTACCAATTTTAATTGCCCTCTAGCAGGCTTCACTATAACCAGAATGTGCCTTTATCTAGTTTGGTAGGACCGCGGATATACTGGAATGAATTGGTCTCGAATTCACATGCGCCGCAAGCTTACTGTTGCTATTTTTTGATGATGCATTCCGCATTTGAGTTTACTGTATTCACAACCAATTTTCATAGCGTAGCATAGCATACCCTAGTTCGTGAAGGCTCTCCTCTCCTTAGTGCAGAGTCAACAACACACATAATGATCAAAACAATAGCAAAGATCCTCCACGTAACCCCCATGACGGAGGGCGTAGGAGCTACGGTTCGCAGGTCTATCGGCTCCCGGCATTTACGCAATTTGGATCCGTTTCTCCTGCTCGATTACATGGAGACGTCAAATCCAAATGCCTCGTTCCCAGACCATCCACATCGCGGTCTCGAAACTGTAACGCAAGTTTATCGTGGAACAATCGAGCATGAAGATTTTACAGGGTCTCAGGGCAAGCTATATCCAGGGGACTTGCAAATCATGACTGCGGGTAAAGGAATAATGCACGCTGAAATTCCTAGACCTCCACCAGAAGGAGGGAGCTCGCTCGGCCTTCAGCTTTGGGTAGATCTGCCAAAAAATTTGAAGGATACTGATCCCCTCTATAAAGATGTGAGAAGCAAAACGGTGCCTTCTAGTGAACCATTTCCAGGCGTTTCGCTGAGAACTGTCTCGAACGGCATCACTCATAGTATTACACACACGCCCATGTACTATTGGGATTATATTTTGAATCCCACTCACTCGCCAGTATCAATTATGTCTCCGCTGATACCCAAAGGTTGGACTTCTTTTCTATACGTGTCTCGAGGCTCGCTCCAAGTTTCCAGCGGGAGTGAAGATTGTCAGCAAAACGTAGAGGAGCACACTCTTGTGGTGTATGATCGCAATGTAACATCGCCAGCAGCCATAAATGTCACGGCTCCAAAATCAAAAGATCCGGCACGATTCACGATCTGTGCTGGGATGCCACTCGAACAAGAGATTTATAGGGATATGTTTTTTGTGCAGAATACAAAGGAGCAGTTGAGGCAGTCTAAAACGGACTTTAGAGAAAAGATCAACGGATTTGAGAAGGCAAAAGGATGGAAAAGTAAAATCGCGGGAAATGTCGATTTTAAACTTCACATTTAGAGAGCGATTAGAGGTTATTGTAGGCTACTCATCATGGGAAATGCCTGTCGAGGACCGAGACTTATTCTGAGAATTCTGAGAATTCTGAAAGTTGATTCAACATGCTTTGGATGGCTGCTGCAGTTTAGAGCCACCTTTAGTAGCGAACTTCAAGTGAACATGCTTGTGAGGCACTCTTTTCTCGATTGAATGACTCAAGAAGAACAAAATAGGGAAACCAGCAGTTTTGTGTTTCTTTCATGATCCTTGGCATCCTATTTAGTTTCATGGCGTTACAAGCTGCGTCCCTAAATGCAATATACTTATTTACATCGTAGTTACTCAAATGATCCTTTCTTTTACATCATTTCCACAGAGAAAATATTTGACGATGATAGTGAAATCAAGCCTGGTAATGCTGAAGTTAAGTTGTTGTGGACAGTTAGCAGCTCCGCATATACTAAGACGCCTGAACTAGTTCTACGAAGACACTAATTGGTAAGCTCAGAAGAAGACTAAGCGAGTGATAAAGTGAGCAGCGCTGAACATGAAAGAGAGAAAACAACGGGCAATATAGTATATATGAACTCAAAGCAAGATTCTGTAAGCAAACGTTAGCAAAGCAGTCTTGTTTATCATGAATAGTTCAAATTAAATGATATAACAGTAGACAAGAATCCCAATCAAGTCACGCTACAAAACGGCTGAATGTTCCTGAAGATCATAAGACATGTCCAGATGTGGCCCTATGTTAATGGCTGTATTTGATGCTAACTGGCTCGCTGACGAAAATGAGCGCGGATGAAGGCGTTGCTGAATGTGCTGGGATGAATGCAGCGAATGATAGTCAACGTCTTTCATTGCTTGATATGATAGAGGAGCTGGACCGTTTGCACTGCTTGATGTTATTTGGACGTTCGAACCTCCAGAAATAACGCC
The DNA here is from genome assembly GCA_030564925.1 of Geotrichum aggregatum. NCBI lineage: Eukaryota > Fungi > Ascomycota > Dipodascomycetes > Dipodascales > Dipodascaceae > Geotrichum > Geotrichum aggregatum. The sequence goes on from JAJMAH010000041.1 coordinate 58,757, forward strand.
TGACTGCAAATTTCCGTTTGAGACATCGCTGGGCAAAGTTGAAGGTCCTGGTTATGGAGCTGCAGCTTGGACGCTTGAAAACGATGAACGGAAGTGAAACTTCTGCGAGTTTGGATACACAAATTTGTTCTCAAATATGCTTCGTAGTCGGGCTTCTACGAGTTGTGCGACCTTAGCAGCATCTTGTAGTTTTGAGCGTGACCCTATGGATGTGTTGACTTTGAACTCTAGTCGGTAACTTTATGAACACGAAGCCATGATGTATGCTGCTTCAGGCTCTGAACCGTTCTCAGTTTCGCGCTCACTTTCTCTCTCACTTCCGTGATCTGGGCTCTCAGAAGTGTTGGGCACATTTTTGTTGTCGCTTTTCCTAGAACTGTTTTCAAAAGAGATAGTAAAAGCTGACAATGGAGACAGATATGAACACGGGCAGAAACGCAAAGTCCTTTCGAGGAAAATTCATGACTAGACGGGTGTCAATTCCTAACGCAATATGATCTGACAAGTCAACACTCAACCGTACTTCAAGTTTCTCTTCATTTTTGTCTTTCTTATTGGGCCTGGCGCCGGGAAATTTAGGAGAATTGCGTATAAGGCGATTGGGCCGGAGTTCTAGGTAGCTCGTGTGCGCTTTCGTCTTGCAAGGGTTGGACAGAAACTATGCGGCAATTGCTAAATACTGGAAGCTCTTTTCCTATATCCAAGGTAGACACGTTGATGGGGCCAATAAAGCTGGGGACTTTGTCGCTGTTCAGTAGAGTGTTAAGAGAATTCAGCAAGTGATCTCCTTGACTTGCATGGTCTCTTATATGGCCAATGGCTTGCTCCATCAAAACAGTTAATCAGTCTAAAGATTCAGGCGCGTGCTCATTAACGTCATAATATGTCTTTTCTAGGATATCCAAAGGCAAGGCATCCGTCTCAGGTAACAGTTTTGCCAGTCGTTGTTGCCGAATATGCGATTGATAATTGCGCTGGTCTGAAGGAAAATCAGCAAATATGAAGAATCTTATAAACATAAACACCACGGTAACGACACTCAACTGCCCTATTACAAGGCAATAGATGAATGTGGAAAAACTGCCTTCTTTGTTAGCTGAGGATTTGTTTGCTAGGTCTTGCAACTTATAGCCCCTGAGATCGTTCAACTTGGTAGTTGAGTTCTGAAAATAATACAGGCTGCCCGCTATCAGAGTATTCGTACCCCAGATCAGCACGGTGCAACACCTGCGGTTGGGCTAGCCAGGTGGGAAGCACTGGCTGTTCAAGACCTAGTGTAGCAAAGCTTGCACGTAAAACATAATTTGTATCAGTGAGAACAAAAATTGCCTCTGTCAGTCTCATAGTTGTTTTGGTATCATAGTCAATTGTCGTCACAGTAAACAACCTACAAGACTTTTCAAGTCTGCCAGTATTCTTGAAATGTCGTTCTGGGATGCCGCCGAGCGGGAACCCTAGCCCTGGATACATCTTTTTCTCCCAGCGGGTGAAATTTTAAAAAAAAAATTGAAAAAATATTTCGAAGAGAAAGGCTTGAGATCAACTTTTCTTCGCCAACGATTGTTTGAACCTGAAAGTCGAAAACATTTGAAATGGCTAGAAAGAAGTCAGCAGCTAAAAGAGCTAAAGAGGCCACCTCTGGGGTTTCTGCATCCACATCAAAAGATGTCACACTTTATGATAAATCGGCTAAAAAGCTAGAAATCATAAAAGACAAGCCAAAAGGTATGTATTCTACAAGATCGCAGAGAAAATTATTTTAACAATGATTTTTTTAGTTGCTAAGCCTAGCAAACCACAGCCGGAGTCTGAATCTGAGTCTGACTCGTCGGACGAAGATGAAGACGAGTTTGGCGAACTCATTACAGACGATATTGAGAACGGCATCAACCAAGTCCTTCAGACAATTAGGGAAAACCCAACTGCTCTTCTCAACAAGGACGTCAAGTTTTTTGAAGAGCCTGACATCAACAGCGCTGCTAAAGTACAATCTGAAAAGCCTATTTATCTGAAAGATTATCACCGAATGAATCTCTTGGGCGAGGTTCAAGACGACGCTGATGAAAAGCCTTTTGCCATTCAGCAGAAAGAAGATAAGGAACGACTAGTTGCTGAAATTCATGGTGCTCTCAACGGCAAAGAAAGCGGTGATGAAAGTGAAGATGATTTTTTGACGAAAAGGCAAGACGAACGAGAGGTAGATACTCTTGACCTTCCGGATCCAGTTGCAAGTGAAACCAACTTTCTACAGGCATTTTTTGATAAGAAGGCATGGCTGCCGAAAGACATTGACAAGACTACCGGAAAGCCTATTGTACCATCATATGGTGAAATTGTTGAGGACGACGAGGAGTTTGAGGATGATGCTGACAAGTTTGAGACCGCATACAATTTTAGATTCGAAGACCCCAACGCTGCTGAAATTGTGAGCTACGCAAGAAATCAAAACACGTTGAGAAGGTCGGAAGAGACTAAAAGAAAGAGACAGCGAGATGCCAAAGCTGCTGCTAAAAAGGAAAAGGAACTCAAGCGCGAAGCCGAAATTTCAAAGATCAAAACTAAAAAGGTCAAGGAAGTTGTAAGCAAGATTGAGCAATTGAGGAAGGCACTCGGCGACGATGCTGAGAGTGAGGCACTTTCAAAGATTCTCAGTGAGCAAGATCTTGATGCGGATTTTGAAGGAGATGAGTGGGATAAGAAAATGCAGGCAGTTTTCAACGAGGAGTTTTATGCTCAGGATGTTCACAAACCAACATGGGACAGCGACAACGAAGCTAAAGACGAAGATGATGAAGACGAAGACAAAGACGAAGGTGAGGAGCAGCAGCAGGAGCAGGAGCAGAATGAAGACACAAAAATGGATGACGCTGTAGACCGCACAGAACCAGAACCCACTGTTTCCAAGGCTCAACAAAAACGTGAAGAGAAGCGGAAAAGAAAGCAAGAAGCTCAAGAAATCCGCGACAAAGCCCAACGACTTGTGGAAGAAAACATCGACCTGCTTCTTGAAAAGGAAGGATCCCAACATCTCATCAAAAAGGGCTTCGGAGCCGGTGACGACGATGACACCCCTAAATTCAGGTACCGAGAAGTTTCCCCCGAAGCTTTCGGTCTCAGTGCCCGCGATATCTTGCTGGCAAACGACAATGACCTCAACGAATACGTGGGCTTGAAAAAACTGGCACCATTCAGAGAGCCGGAAAAGAAGAAAAAGGATCACCGCAAGTACGCTAAAAAGCGGCGCTTGAGAGAATGGAGAAAAGGTGTATTCAATAATGAAGAAGAACCTGATGAAGCTACTGTTGTCGAGGCTTTGATGGGTGGATTGAAGGGTGATGAAACATCGGCGAGGAGTAATAAAAAGCAGAAGAAGTCTCACAAGAAACAAAAGAGAAATTAATTCTCAGTATATAAATGTAGATTTTATAAAGCGCTCTTTTGGTTCTAAATATTTCAGATATGATAGCAAGCGATTGGATTTATTCATTAGCGCTGCAGTTGTGTGAAGCTGAATTCAAATAAAAGTACATGAGATTCTAGTTGAAAGATTATACAACAAGTCTATAAAAAAGAAACAGCACTAGATCATACATAGATCTAGGAACGGCCTGGGTGACTGTCAGAAGATTTTACCGAGCTTGGTCTACCTGGATAAGCATTACCTCCAAACCTGCGGCGAAAGCTATTTGGGATCAGTTGAGACGCAATAGATCCATCGCTATCAGACTCAGCTTCGCCAAGCCACCTGGTAGCGATCCAGGTCAACAACACAACTATAGCAACGATGAACCCAATTATGCCAAAAAACCACACAAAATTGGTGGTTTCTCTTCCTGGCACTGGTACATTCATACCCCACAATCCAGTAACAAGATTGAGAGGAACCAAAATAGCACCGATCACAGTGATGCGACCAAGAACTTTGGTAATGCGATTGTTGGACGTAATTGATTCTACCTGCAATTTCGTGAGGTAGTTACTGTGGGACCTAGAAAACAGCTTTTCACAGATAGAAAGGTTTTGGTGCATGGTAATTATGTGATCCAAAATATCTCCAAGATAGAGAGCAATTTCTGAGCGAGGCGCGTTTTCCAACTGTTCAGAGCATCGCTTGGAAAACATTTTAATAACATCCGCCTTTCCAGAGAGCGACCGCAAAAGAAGCATGGTCTTTCTTCGGGCTTCACTGATGCGCAAAATCATAGGGTTGAAATCTGCCTCTCTGGCAACAAAAATAGAATCCTCAATTCCATCTGTCTCAACTTCAATCTCTCGCAAAATAGGAGCAAAGCTATCCGTAATTTCATCAACAATAGCATAACAAATCCAATCAGATGTGACTTCAACGTAGTCGCGGAGCTTTCTGATCCGGCGGCGAACATTCACAGTGTGCCGTATAGAAGTGTAATGAAAAGTAAGAATTCCGTCTGGGAAAACAACCATGTAGATATTAACAGGCTCCAAGTAGTCGTCAGATTCATGCTCGTAGTTGAATGAATGAAAACAAACAAAGTAGTAATTTTTGAAAAGCTCCACTTTTTCTCGACTTTCTTTCATTCGAATATCTTCTGCAGTCAACGGATGTATTCCGAAAGCTTTGCAAATAGCTCTCATCTCTGTATCAGTCGGGTCCAAACAGTCAAGCCACCATGGCCCTTTCGAAGCGTTGAGCAGATTCTCGAAAGAGTTCCCTTCTTCTTCGCTTATGAGAGAGAGGTTCGTAGCATGAATAGTACTTTCGGCCTGAGTTGCAAAAAAAGCAAATCTGTTGATAGGGACTGGAGGTCTCTCAGACTTGACATTAGGCATCTCCTCAGAACGAGTTTCGCATAGTAGTGTATGTTTCTCGTTATCGTAGAGCTCTGACAACTTAGTACTTAAAGTCATATTTCTCTTCTCAAATTCAGAAAATCGGTCCAGCTCTAAAAAATCAATGGTCTCGCAAGGCTTTACGTCTTGCTGCATGGGAAAACACACATCTTCCTCAGTTTCTGGAAAGGCACCAACTTCAGAGCAAGTCTCAAGCTCATGATCATTACATTTGGTTGAAGCAGCAAACATTATGGATGATTTCAAAGAATGAGATGATTCATGAGGCCCTTGTTGTCCATTTTTGTTCAGAAGTATTCCTGGGGGCGCATCGTAAGTCTTTTCGGTATCAAAGTTATGGACGGTTGTATCTTGTGAGACAGAACGTCGGAAGTTCGAGCGAAGCCAGTGATCAGCCTCATGGTACGCTCTGGTTGCCGTCGCATCACTAGGTTGTGTAAGGTTTTCCAAGGTCGATACAAGAAGATTGTCACTCTGGAAACCACTACCATCCAGTTCGCACGATGTAGCTCCGAGAGGTTTGACGCGCGAAGGAGAGGGCGAAGGGGAGCGAGAGTAGCGCATGGTGAAAACTAGACAAGTAGCTCTCGCTCTTGATGGTTTTGAGATATTTTCTCAAGCAGGTAGCTGGCCTAGAGAAGTGCAAAGAATGAAAACAAGAAAAGAGAAGAGATAAATAGAAGGAGATGTTGTAGTCCTCAAGTCCAATTAGGGAGGAATTTTCTCTTCAAAGAAAATGCGTACAGTTCCCAGACTTGGGAACCGGACACAGAAAAGATTGTTAATATCGGCCAGCGTGCTAAATGCCACAGCTAATGGCAAAAAATGGCTTAAAGAAGGTAAAAATAGGGAAAAAGGGTTGTGAGGAGATTTCACTCAAATAAAGCAAGTGAATCGCTCAAAAGACGCTCCTGAAGTTTGACAACACAAAAGTGATGAGAAAAGTAGCAGTGAAAAACAAGCCAGAAATCGTCTGCAGAGTCGATAAAAGTTTCAAATAGAGAGAAATCAGTAAGGGGAGTGTATTTTGCAGCTAGATGATACACAAGGTGTGAAAAATAAAGAAAAAGAGGAACTAATGAGACAGGAAGGTGGAATCAATTTTTCAAAATAGAACCAGATCTGGGAGGGCGGTCCCAGAGTTACCAACGGGATATTTTAGAACAATGACCCATACTCAAACGTTTTTGCATAGACCACGCCAACTATATGTTTACCTGAAGGTGCTTTATTTTTATTATAAGCAGAAGGTAGGATTATCATAGTATGCCTGTTAGTAAACCGAATGTTGTGCCATTCTGTTGTCCAGATCTAATAGAGACATTTTTGTTTGTGTCTAACAAATGAGCGTAGTCAAACAGATCTGGGAGGAATTATGGGCGCTACTTCGCAATGAGGCGTATCAGCCACAATGCCACACATGCGCGGAATCTGCTCACATCCAATAATGCAACAGCCGTTGGCTACAGGCTAGCCTAGTCCACTTCCACCTTTTCTTTTCTTGACAATGTCTAGAAACTTAACAAGCGTATGAACTAGAGATATTGGTGTAAACATATGGCTGATCGTTCTATGTAGACCTAATACCAAAACAGCGGCTCTTATAACCTTATGTCATCTTTTCCTCCCGTTCACCGAATGCCTTACGTCTCGTCATCACTCCCAAAACCATGGCGCAGACCAGTTCTTTCCAGTACTGGAGATTGTGATTACTCAATATTTAGTCATATATTGATCTGTAATAATTCTGGAAATTTCCAAAATAAATTTCACGTTTTTTCAAGAAACTTTTCAGATCGTAGACCACCGATATTAAAGGCGACAGACGTTCGATCTCAGAAAGATACTAATGGTGGGAAATTTAGAGTCTCACAGTCGGCTCATCATCTTTGACAAAAACCAGTTCACCAACAATGATGAGCGCAAGTTTTTTGACAAATCTACCTTGGGTGTGATCTCAGCCAACTACAGCCAAATCCTTGAGCACCCTAAACTCGAAGCTTTATTTAAAATCAAGTTAGTGGACGTTGAATCAGGCGAAACTGGTAACGACTCGTCTTATAGCAGCCTAGTGGTGGGATCTTTGCGAAAACTCAGAGCCAGTCATGAAAATGATGAAGATTTCAGCTCTCTGCTCATTTTGACCGCTGTTACTAGTTTGCACCTTTTCATTCAATCCAATTTTACCGGGCCTTCGCTCGAGGTCGACCCTTACAAAACGACAATAGATGGCGCTGAATCTACTGAAGAAGAGATCAAACAATTTTCTAGATTCTGTGTCGACCTCTTGTCTTCAGATGGTGAGCCAGCTTACGCCCTTACATCATACCCTCACTTGTTGATTCTCGCCACTAGCATTCTCGAGCCCTTAGCAAGTTCGTCTCACTCGCTGAGGCAAATTGCTCAATGGTGGTATGTGCGGGCTCTTCTTACGCATCAGTCCATCTTGAATAACGCTGCTTCTACTCTGCACGACGCCATATTCAAGAACTTTTCTTCAAATCTGCTGGATAGCATTACTCAAAAGCTGGAAAGTGACTCTTCTCTTAATACAGCCTTGAGGGCCAGATTCTACTCTGAACTTGCTCGCGCACAGCTTCAGTATGACTATGACGCCAAGGCAGAATATTCGATCAATCTTGCGCAGCATGCAACAGAGCTGCAATATGCCTTGACAGGGTACAAAGCCAAACGAACAAAGTATCAACAAACTGAAACTTCTCAAATGGTGTTTCTCGCAAAAAGCAAAGTGGACAAAAAAGTTGAAAAGAGTAGTGATGATTCTCTCCCTCCTCCAGTATCATTGGAGCTCAACTCAGACTTACTGCTTGAAAAAATTCAATACACAAGCAATAGCCTTACTACCGAAAACTCCCAAAATTATTCCAGTATTCCTGAAGTACTTAGAACTCTTGACCCCAATAATCAACCGGTTCTTCAAGATATTGATACCAGTATCATCCTGCTAAGACAGTCATACATCAAAAGCTCTTCTCCTTTCAACAACCCTCTGGTTCAAGAAGAGCTGTTAGCCATTGCAAATCGAGTCATCAATAGCCCACACCACTCTGTCAGCTGGTGCTTATATAGCCGGGCTCTTTGGGAGCGCAGTTTGCTCGAGTCGGCATCTCCCAAGACTGTCGAGAGAGGAACGCTTCAAATGCAGAGCTTGGTTGAAGAACTAGGTCAATCTACTACTGGAACTTTTATTCCCAAGCAGAAAGCATCAGATGATAGTGGAAATATTACCGAAAGGCTTTCCTACGTGCATGAGGTTATTCCTCTCCCCAAGTGGGCTATGGATGCCAAGCTCGCTGAGAGATTCATGTCTATTGGTGTTTTGAAATCTGCTTTGGAAGTTTATGAGCGTTTGGTAATGTGGGATCAAGTGGCACTTTGTTATGCAGCGGTCGGGCAAGAAGAAAGAGCTGAGGAAGTTTTGAAAGCGCATCTGGAAAAGAATCCGCGAGACGCCCGGTCTTGGTCAATCCTTGGTGAAATCACCGAAAACCCTGAATACTTTGAAAAGTCATGGGAAATTGGTAGGTACCCCTCTGCGAGACGGTCACTTGGACGCTACTATTACAATCCTCCTAAGGGATCTGGTGTTGAACGCGATCTGGTGCTGGCAATCAAGTACTTGCACGAGGCCCTTGCCGTTAATCCTTTGCACCATGCTACATGGTTTCTTTACGGTTGCGGTGGTCTTGAGACCGAACAGTATGAGTTGGCAGCAGAGGCATTTACTCGCTGTGTGGCAATTGACGAGACGGATGGAAAAAGTTGGACCAACTTGTCTACTGCGTTGCTTCGCATGGGCAAGAAGGAAGAAGCTTTTAATGCATTAAAACGTGCTGTAAGAGTGACGTCTGAAAAAAAGAACTGGAGAATTTGGTCCAACTATGTGACAGTTGCAGTTGAGCTCAATGAGTGGAATGAGGTACTTTTGGGAACAAGAGAGCTTCTTACGATAGAAAGTGAAAAAGGCGAAGGGTCGCTTGATGTCGATATTCTCGAGCGACTTGCTCAAATCCTGGTCACCTCAAAGTATCCATCGGAAGGTTCAGATGGAGAAGCAGCTCCCAGGTTTGATTTTTTCCAAAAGTCTGCTCTGGAATTGTTCATTGTGACACTTCCAACTCTCATCACATCCAACGCCCGTCTATGGAAGATTGTATCCAAAGTTGAGCTTTGGCGCAACAAACCCTGGGCGGCATTAGACGCTTTCGAAAAGGGATTCCGCATCTACACTCATTTGCCTGAAGTTGAGTCTGACGAAAAGGTATGGGAAGAAGCTGTTGAGTACTGCGGAGATCTCGTAGATGCTTACATTAATTTGGGACCCCGGGACGGCAAGTATGGAGATGGATCGGTTGTTTGCAGTAACTGGAAGTTCAAAGCGAGGTCTGCAACCAGAATTTTGACTGGCCGAGGCAAAAAGTGGTGGGAAGATTCTGAAGGATGGAATAGATTACAAGCCATCAAGGCGGAAATTGTTTAGATATAGTTGGTCACATAGAAGGTCATGAACAGAAAATAAATATTTAGAGGGTTTTTAAGCATGGTTGCTTATGCGCTACATGTTATTTATGACGTACCTCGGTATAGACCTTTCAAAGAGCATTAGAGTCGGTAGCTCTGACCTCAGTTTGAAAGTTTTCACGAGCCTTCTTGGCTGCCTCAAGATCCTCCAGGGCGGCCTTTCGCCTAAGCTCAGCTTTAGCCTTTGCCTTTTGAGGATCCAGTTCAAACGAATCGTAAGAATCAGCCGATAGAGTGGCCTTTTCCCACAACTCCTTGACTTTGGCAGGCACTTTTGGGTTTTGCATTTGAACATTAATCTTTTCCTTTATTTCAGTCAAGACTTGCCTTTGGTTGGGCGAGTAAGCGGTTCTGATTCTGAAAAACATAGCGTAGCAGAAAGAAGATATAGTCGAGCCCGGTCGCATAGTTAGGACTTCAATGAGAATTCGCGCAAATAACGCAATGTGGACGTATGCAATGTACTTGGAAAGTTCTTCGATGTGCTTGCTTCTGAGATCCACAATCTGTTTGGCCAGAGGAGTTCCAGGCCGGAGTTCTGTCGCAACAAAATCTGAAGCTTGGAGAGCAGAGTAAGCAAAGAAGGGGACTACCTTGAGCCAGTGGTACCTAGAAAAAAGCCACAGAAGCCCTAGAGCGCCATACTGGAAGCTCTCCATACGAAGAAGAACATAAAACGAAGGATGAGCGCCTCCAAACCTTTGATGGAGAGAGATTCCGTAGGTGCCAGCTACCGATAAGAACAGCGCGCGATAGAAGATTTGGCCGACGAGAGAGCCACCTTGGAACAAAACAAAGCACAAAGTGAAAAGTATTGAAAAGACCACAATTGCGCAATGACCTGAATGGACTGTTAAATTTGGCTCTTGATTCAAAACCATAGAGACCTCACTTACCACCAAACCAGACATATTTCAGTGTCTAAATCGTGTGCAAAGCAGCTAGGTTAGGACGTCTCTAAATACTATACCAAGACAATACGCGTAGTATCTCTGCTTGGTTGCCCATTTTGACTTACAGTAGACATCTTTGGCTTGGGAGCCTCATCCGTTTTGTCGGCTTCTTTGACGGAACCCATTGTACAAGCAGCTGTGAATGCTTTTGGCAGGCAAGTAAGAGAATTGAGAAGGTTAGAGGCTGTTGAGTGGTGAGGAAGTAGAAAAACTGGAAAAAAAATGGAAAAATTCAAGGCGGCATTTGCAATTTGGCTGGAGCAGTTAACCTGGGTGTACACGTAATCCTGCATTTGACTTTAATTCATGCCCTCAGACCCATCCTCTTTACTTCGTCAAATCTCTATAATACTATATCGTTTGTACATTATTTGTTCTCTGCTTGTTGCTTGCGGTCGCTTGCGCTTGCGGTCGCTTGATTAGACCTGGCGGTGCCAGACAAAAGCTCACGGCGAATTTCAGCAGTGATTGCAGGATGCTTTCTAACTTTGAGAACCTCTAGTAGTGCATCCCGCTGGTCCTCAGTTATGTCGTTCTTGTAATGTTGCACAAACACCAAGAAAGACTGGTGCCATATAACAGGAAGGTTCTTTTCACTCTTGTTTGAGGCTTTTAGAACCCGGAACCTCAGGAAATGGAAAACAACGGAATCTACTGCCTTGAAGGGTAACGCGTACTTTTTTTCAAGTAAGACCTTGATGAACGTAGAGATAGGGCCTGAGTAGTACTCAAACTCGGTCAGCCGCAATAGTGCAGCAGCGGAATGAAGAGCAGGGACGGAAGTTTGGGTCATGATAGATGCAGCAATAGTAGCTTCCCGCATTGTACATGAGCCACTTTCTGCTAGTGGGAACAAGAAGCCTTTGAAAAAAGCAGCTGGCTTGTAAAGCGACTTTTTGAGCGCTCGAAACACATGGTAGTTTAACGTCTTGGGGCCACTTCCTGGTTGGCTGGGAGAGTTCGGGTCCAGCTCCGCTTTGAATCTCTCGAATAGCACCATAGATACAAATGTCTGGGCCTGGTGTACTGACAGCATTGATACAAACATGTTCGTAGCCTCGTATATAGCCTGGACAGACCACGCTTCTGGCTGAGTAACGTACAGCACTTCAGCCCAGTTCTGTAGGCTTGGAATGATCTTGAACGCTCTGGGAAGTTTTCCTGATCTATACCTTGATAGCAGTTCACCTACTTGAGTGTAGACTTGGATAACCTTCTGCGGAAGCATGACGCCCTCTGCTTCTTCTTCGTTTTGAGACTCCGAGGCAATGCCGAGTTCAGCATTCTCTTGCAGTCGAATCTTTTCCATTATTTTGTCTGCCAACGTGGGCTGGGAGTGACTCTCAGACGGCTCGGATTCTTGGCCTAGGTACTTTTCGAAAATATGCGCTTCTGTTGGCTTAACTTCACGGCGGTCATCAGCATCAGCCGTTTTTTCTTCCAATCGTTCTTCCGCAACGTCGCTTGTATCTTCCTTTGCATGAACTCGAGATTGCAGGTGTTCAATAGCATCGATGTCTGCGTTTTCGGTCCGGTCTTCCTCGTTGATCTCTTCTAGTTGTTCTTTCGCTAGCTGCAAGATTTTACGAGAAGATTGGGCGTCTATATAGGTAGCACCAAAGTCTATATCGCTAGAATCAGGGTGATCAACAGCATGTTTTGGCTTTCTGAGCCGACCTTCAGCTTCCGCTAGAGTTGAATCCGGTGGTTGGCGTGTGGTTTGTCCCAAGGACGCTATGGTGCTAGTGGCCGTTTTGTCACTGCTCGTAGAATCTTGACCATTTACCAGCTCATCTTGGGCGTGCGTTTCCATTGAATGCGAATCTTTCTATGGCCCATGAATCGACAGAGATGTCTGACGTATCGATAGAGAAGCCTGTGAAGTTTGATCTGATCAGGGCCAAACTTGTTTTGTTACCCTGGTTTTCACAAAAATTTTACAGAAAGTTTGTGTGTAGCTTGGGGCCAACGCAAAGAAACATTTCGCTTGAAAAATAAAAATAAAAATAAAAAGTTCCTTCACCTTCACGAAGCAATCGATATCTATCAATTGAACGATTGAACGCGTCAATTCCTGAACTTTTTCATTTTTTTTTTAAAGACAACAATGGCTACTCTAAGGAAACGGAAGCTTGAAGAATCTGATGAAAAGAAACCTTCTCTTAAGAAGGAGAGCGAGACCTCGACTACAACGCGCCCAAAACGCGCTCGTAAGGCCGCATCTACCACTACGACAATAGCAGATGAGCCCCGTGCGGCCAAGAAACAGTCTTCTGTGAGCAGCAAGCCCAAGGCCAAGGCAACCAAGAAGTCATCGTCGGCTGCAACCAAGTCGTCGACTGAAGAAACCAAGTCTGAAGAAAGAAAGTCTGAAAACAAGAAGGCTACCAAGAAAGCATCGTCTACCAAGTCAGAATCCTCTGCTCCTGCCCCAGCAAAGAAACAAGCCTCAACTGTTAAATCCAAGGCCTCTTCCAGTGCCTCGTTGAATGAAAACAAGGTCAAAGCTACTCGTACCGGCTCTGCTGTTGCTCGTGCCACTCTAATAGCTGCTCGCTCAAGAAAGGCGGCCGAGTCTATCGCTTCTCACAAAGCTACTCTCAACCATATTCCTGCATTGCCAACAGAACGTTTGAATGTTTACGTTTTTGGTACGGGGACTATTTGCGAGCTTGGTCTGGGCCCGCTTGTGACCGAGGTCAAGCGACCTAGACTTAATCCTTTTCTCCCTATTGACAAGGTTGGAGTTGTCAAGGTAGCTGTCGGAGGCACTCACGTCCTATGTATTGACAAAGAAGGCCGCTTGTGGTCCTGGGGCCAGAATGACTGTGGCGTGCTAGGGCGCCCTACAAAGGAGTCTGATGATGACGTTGATGACGATTGGATTATTAACTCAAAAGAGTCCACCCCTAATTATGTCGAGGGTGTTCCCGAATCTGCCATCTTTGTAGATGTTGCAGCTACTGACAATCTTTCTGCCGCTGTTACCGACGAAGGCCACCTGTATGCATGGGGCACTTTCAACGAGGAGGGACGCAAGTCCTACAAGAAGGGAGTCGAATTTCAAAACGACCCTGCTATTGTTACGTCAGTTCGCGGAGTCGTCCAGGTTGCAGCCGGAAAAGACCATTTGCTTATTCTTGACAAGTACGGTGATGTCTATGCTTGGGGCGTTGGAACATCTAATCAGCTTGGCGTCACTGTAAACAATCAGCTGCGTACCTTTGTTTTTGGTCCACTGAAGGTTCCCGGTCTGAAAAACATCAAGCAGGTTTCTGCTGGCGAGTTTCACTCTTTTGGTCTTGACGATGAGGGTAAGCTTTTTTCATGGGGCTTGAATAACTTTGGACAGGCTGGGCTTCTAGAGCCTCTAGGCGACGGTGCTGTTCTTACAAAGCCTACTGAAGTTACTTTCTTTACCGAAAATAAACTCAAAGTTACTCAAATTGCATGTGGAAATCACCATTCCCTTGTTCTGACAGATAACGGTGATGTCTACGTTTTTGGTGAAACATATCTCAACCAGCTTGGAATCCCCACTAACAAATTTCCTGAATCACTAGTACGTGATGCTGAGTCTGGAGCTGCTGCTTATGTACCACTGCCAACCAAGCTCAGTGATGGTATTTCACAGGAGGAGCCCGCATTTCCCAAAAACGGATTCAAGTACATTGCTGCTGGCACTGAACACTGCATTGCTATTTCCGCAGATGACGGTTCTGCTTGGACATGGGGATCTGGGTCAGTTTACCAGCTGGGTCATGGAAAGCCTGCGGGCGAAGATGGGCCTGAAGATGAACCAGTTCCTACTCGTATTCATAATACGGCTACGGCTGGTGTTGATATGGTGTTTGCAGGCGCGGGCGCTCAATTTAGTGTATTGGCTGGGCTACCCAAAGAGGCTCCAGCGCTCAACGGTGCTGCCAGCACCAATGGAGCTGCCAATGGAAATGCTAAAGGAGATAATGTCAATGGAGATGCCAATGGGACTACACACTAAGTTACATTTTGAGCCCCCCGCAAATCTTGAAATTGTAAAACCCCGAAATCTTGGAAATCTGAGGAAAAGAACAAGAAAAAGAACAAGAACAGAAAAAAGATAGATTTAGAAGAGGGAGAGAAAGGATACATTTATTAGCATGACATTTTTTCCTTTTTCTTTATTCAAAAAAAAAAAGCCTTTTTTTGAACTTGTATCATGATTCTTGTATCACTCGTATTTCTCTCTTTCTCTCTTTAATTTGTTTTCTGTTATTCTGCTTTTTTGCTCTTTAACTCCCTTTCTTTATTTTTTTTTATGTACTACATATATCCCTTTTTTTTAATCATCTCTTTCCATGTAATTGTTCGTATTCTATTGTCTCTTCGCCTCTGGACTGCAGTCTACTGTCTGTCTTTCCCTTAGTTTTTCCCTATGAGGAGCACAGTGGTTTTGCCTTTTGGATCACGAAGAAGCCCTAGCTGAAATTTGTACGAGTTGGGCTCCTCAAACTTGAAATTTTTTGAAAAAACTGCTGCTTAGCATTGATATAACGTTTGCGAAAAACATCAGTCCTCTTTGACTACCGCTTTAGAAGCTGCGACCTGCAGTGGTCTCGGCCCTTACTCGTTGATGGCACTAGTAAAAGTAACCTTTAATAGTGGCACATTTCAAAGTAGTTAAAGGCACACTTGCAAGTCTACCCTTGATAGGATATCAGCATACAAGAATCAAATCCAGAAGCCAACTTTATAAAGAAGTGAGATGCAGACCTGAAAAAAACTCCACGTTATTTTTTCCATGTATCAGCATCAATGATTCGAGCTTCAAGTCATGCCTTTCTATAACTTCTATATACATACATAATCCATGGCATTAAAAACCGCAAAACATAATACCGGTAGTTTTAAGTTTCTTAGCTTCGAGCCACACTCAAGAATTAGTCTTGAGCCTTGACATCTTCGGCGTTTCTGATCCCTTTTCCTTTTCCTTTTCCTCTCAATCCACCACCTGCGCCTGCCCGACTTTTCGCGCCGCTGCCGCTGCCGCCCCTCGAATATGAATCCATTGAAATGTTCACACTTTTTCCTGCACCTCGTTTTTTGTTCAGATTCGGGAAGCTTGAGCTTCCTTCTGCAATCGCAGTGCCACCGCCGCCACCAGCTTCCTGAGCGCTATCCTTCGTAAGGAAATCGTTGAGATTGTTTGATTTGTTGTTCATGTTAGTGAAATGATTGGTGCCATCGAGTTTTTGTTTTTGTTTTGTGTGGCTGCCGTTTCCATTACTGTTGTTTATGTTTCCTTTATGGGTTTTCTGTTTCCTTTGGCCTTGTCCGTGACCTTGGATTTGGCCCTGACTTTTGCCATTTGTGCCTACCAAATCCCTGATAAGCTGCTGCTCACGCTGAACCTTTGCCGATTCATCAGCCCACCACCGCGCAAACTCTTCTTCCTGCTGAATCTCTTTCAAACTCCTTGATTTTTCATACGCTTTAAGATCTAGATCACGCTGCTCTTGTTGAATGATCTCAGCCATTTGCGGTGCCCCAAATATAAATGAAGACAAACTCTCTTGGTTCGATCCGTTGGTGTGAGAAGAATTTGAAGAACTTGAGAATTTTGGTGAATTTTCAGAACGCTGTGGTTTGGCGGATTTTGGAGCATATGCTGCAAACGGGCTGGTGCTGTCTGCACGGGATGATGAGGAAGAAGACAGCGGGGCGGTTCGCGGCTTTACTGGTGTGGTTGTCACAGCTTTCCAAGGATTACTACTCTTCACATCTTTCGTGGCCTTCTCTGACTCTAATGATTGTGCCGGTTGTTCAGGTTCGCATTCTTGTTGCAGTTTGCGCCGTTCGCGCTGCGAAAGTTTGGACGGCTTAAGCAGTTTTGTCTTGGACTCAATCACAGTGCTCAGTGTTTCGCCGCCTTCATTGATAGATTTTCCTTGCAAAGGAGAAGAGGGAAAAGATTCAGAATGTTTGAATTCCATCGCTTTCATTGCCTCTGAAAGCCCAGGTTGTCTTGTCGCAGAGGGAAGAGCAGGCTCTGCAGAAACTGGTGTTTTTCCCCATGGATTTTCTTTTGAGCTTGAAGGCCGTCGAGGCGTAGACGTCCATTGACCAATTTTTGGAAACAAGTCCTCTGAACCCTTTGATTTTAGCGGGTTGGGTATTGGTGTTCCAGCTGCTCCAGGGGTCACAAACCCACTTGGAGATGACTTGGGGTGTGATCCTGGAGTTCCAGCTAAAGTCCCATTAGGTGGCGGGGTTGATGAAACCAGTGCTGGCCGAATTCCAGCAGGAAATGAAGGCTTTCTACCTGAAACTACCTGCCATCCAGAAACAGTTGAGTCTAAAATACTTGTCGATCTTGGAGATGGCGATGGCAAAGCTTTTGAAATGGGTGAAGGGCTTTCAGCCATGTCCATCTCAAAAACCTCAGAGTCCATGGAGTAATCTTGGCTCAAAAGAGGTGACTGGATAGGCTTCAATGAACTTCTTCGTCGAGTAGACGTATTTGGTGAGTTATCTGTGGTGCTTGAAACCACATTTTGTCTCATCATCGGCACAAAAGAAGACGTGTTCTCGTTGTGCTCTATTAGATCATTTACGAATGAAAAGAACATGTTTTCATCTTCATCTTCTCCAGACGACGAAATCAGTTTGCGGACATGATTGTCTATCAAAACAAACGCATCCACTCCTATGTTTGACAGATATCTATTTTCGTTAGTTGGCAGTCACACAGCTTTCCTGGGTACTTACCCTTTTTCAAGAAGGCAGTCTAAGTTGTGGCAAATGAATTCAAGGCATGTAATTTGAAGTTGTTCAGCGGCGTACTTCATGCTTGTTTCCAAGAGCGTGCCTACATTTTTCATAGTAACTGTGATGTTAGCTTGGATAATAGGAGGGCCTGAAAACACTTACCAAAATCAGCCAAAACTACTTCGCACGTCTGGAAAAGCTTAACCAGCGTCAACTCGCTGGCTACGTCCAGCAACTGAATTACAAACGAAACAAAATGTTTGGGTGCGTGCAATTCAGGACTGAGATCATCGAAAATCTTCATCAACTCATCACCATAGAGATACTTGATAACAATGTCAAATACTTGGCGAGGTATGTGATCAAGCTTGATAGTGACTATGCCAGTCGAGTCCGCTTTTTGAGCTAGTGTCCATCGCTTAGAGAGAACGGTTGCGAAAAATGCAGAACGCGACGCAAGAATAAAACTGTGAAGATGGCAACTTCCGTCTTTCAAAATTATTTCGACATTTGAGTTCTTGTAACCCTGAGGTATTTCTTCATTTCTTAAGAGTTTGAGAAGATCTCTTCCAAGATTCATCACTGGTCCTCGAGAATCATTTAGAGAGTACTTGATATCGTTCAAATCAAATGCGGTTATGAGTCTGTGAAAATCCTCGTATGCTCTGTTCTTTCGTACTCCTTGAGGAGGTACCCAATCATCCCACGGCTTAATGTACTTGTCTGTGTAAACATAGTACAATAGAACTCTCACAGATATCTCTTGCATATCTTCTGAAAACACTAGTTTTCCAAATCTAAAGCTGGACGAAGTAGTAGGATCATAAGTAACTTCTAAATTTCTCAGCCCAGTTATCGAGCTTGCTGGATCATCAAACAGTCGTTTGACCAGCGGAATTCTCGCCAACAACATGAACCTATGCACAGGAATGCACACAGTCGAGTTGACAAATGTCACTGCCATATCATAACATCTGGTATTTTCCAAAGTATCAAAATAGTTTTCAAACAGGTTTAAAGATATGTCTGACAAACATTTTAGCGGAAAAGTTGAAAATGCACGTATCGTGTGGCTTTCAACCAGTTTGCGCGAACTAAGAAGTGACCTTCCAACAGGAAACTGAAGGTCATCCTGCAGCAATAGATCGCATGTGTCTTTCTGCTTTTTTTGGCGGTTGAAGGCACATCCTATTCGACGCTTGGAAAACTTGGCCAAGTATTGCGCTTGCATCTGTAATTCAAAGCTCTGTGTAAATGGGACTATATTCGCCATGTCATCACTAATGTCTGTCTCATCTAACGTGAGGTACTTAAGACCATCATCGTCACGGATAGCAGCAAAGCTGGAAAAGAGGCGATCACAGCGAACTTGATACACTTTGTTGAGAAAAGGAACTTTTTCGTAGTGATATTTTTTCTTGTCGCCCAAAATTGTAAGGTCTATCTGGCCTGGTTGAGGGGCCTTCACCGTTTTACCTTTGTACACGCGCTTCCAGACACTGCCCTCAACTGTGCATACTATGATAGATTCATCGTCTGCAACATCTGCATCGCAGGCAGCAAGACTCAATGTTTTTGGATCCCAGACCACTTTAACTTTCAGTGCTTTTGTGATTTGGTTTGCTTTCACTGTCTCATCCAAGTGGTTTGGCTCAATGTAATGCTTAAGCAAAGAAAATGTATATACAACTCCATGGTTGTCTATAGCACATACTGCACCTTTCGAGCTGCACGCAATTTTGACAATTTTGGCATTGAGACTGCTTCGAGTAGGCTGATAGTGCTCAAACCCAGTTGGCGCAGTTTTGAAAGGAAAATGAACACGAAAATGACCGCCGTTCATAAAAACCCAAACGTTGGAATTGTGCAGCAGGCAGATAGTTGCAATTTCGCAAGCAGTCACCATTTGCACGGGAGAGGGCAGGTGCGGAAATACTTGTGGATATGGAACTATGATACCTCCATCCGCACAGGCCGGGGTTTTCTTAGTTTGCCATAGATCTTGTGAAGGAAGGGAGCCCATCTGGCCAATATTTTTGCCCCAAAAATATAGCTGAGTGTCGGTGAAGGCAACAGAGTGATACCGAGATGCAGCAATACCATGGATTTTGTCCAGCCCAAAGTCTGAATTGACCTTTCTGGGCATATACTGCGCTGAAGACTCGGAATCTTTAGACATTTCAATGTTTGTGCCTAGCTGACCAAATTGATTTGATCCCCAAGAGTACACGCCAACAGATGTTAGAGCTAGAGTGTGATCTAGGCCTAAAGCAACTGCTAGTACCTTTGTGTTGTTGAATCTTGGAACAGCCTGGTATGTATACTGCGTAGTAGCAGAATCGGGACCAAGGCCCAGCCTGCCTCCAGTAGCAAGACCACATATTAAAAGATTATTGGATGGGTCTGTTGTGATGACTGCAGAATGAAGCTTCGAGGTTTGCACATCTCTTATTCTTATAGCGCGGAACTTTAAGCGAGGCGATGTAGGATCGAAAGAAAAATTGGCTAAATCGTCGTCGTTATGATTTATATCTGAGATATCACTACTGTTATCACCTTGATTGTTGTCAAGAGTGTGGAGCTTCAATAGGTCTTGTGAATATTGAACGTTATCGCGTCGTAGTTCTACGACCTGTGGAAAAGCTCGGTTGTCTGTATCAGCGAAGCCAAGCGTATGATTAGTGTTGGAGCCAAAAGTCAGCAGATGCGATCCTCCAATATTCGGGGACCAGTTTTTTGAAAGTGGGAAATTTTGATTTATGGGATTGATCTGGAGCAGTTCGATAGGCCGTTGTTTGCATCGATCTTTAATGATGATGCATTCGTAGCTTTTTTCCAGTAGCGCAACCGCACAAAGAATATATCCGTTACAAAATGCACGGTGTAAAGCTGTCCATCCGTTTTCAAAGTCTTGGAGGGTTGGATCAATATGTGGGTGTTCTAGTAGAGCTTGAATATAATCGAATTGGCCATTTGAAGCGGCAATGTGTAGTAGTGTTCGGCCAAAAATATCTCTCTGGTTAATAGCTGATTTAGATAACGAAAGAATATACTGCTTGATTTCGTCGAGCGAGTGGCTGCTGGAGAGTGGCTGCTTTAGGGTGGGCCGGTTTTGTGGATCGTGCTGTAAATATTTCGGTCGCTCGGCGCTCGAGGCGTAGATGCTGGAAGATCTCCGATGACTTGAATATTTTTGATTCGGGTTACAGCCTTTAAGGCCTTTTTGCTCCTCTGGCAAGATGGATGACAAGTCGTTAACGCTAGCATTTGAGTTCCTTTTAGACGATCTTCCCATGTTACGAAGAAGATGAAGGTGTTCTGGATCAGTTAGAGCCGGCTAGAAGAGTGTGGCCATAGGCAGATATGACTTACAAATGTTTGATTGGATGGGTCTAGAGTAGAGGGTTGGTGGAAGTTATGCGAACACAGGACAGTAAGACATTAGGACAGAGTAATCACAAATACTAGAGTATTGACAGGCAAAGTGGCGAGACGAAAACAGGTAGTGTAGTTGCTGAATTAGAGATCTTGAGCGTTACCCAGAAGATATGAGTGAAAGATCAAGGCGAGTTCTTAACCACCTACGCATGCACGTGAGTATAAAGTTCATACAGACCGATGCAGTACTACGGACAAGACAGCAACGTCCTAATAGCTGTGTAGGCTTTACGATTTAAAATCTACAGTTGTAATAGGGCTACAATGATATCACTAGACGTGTTCACCTTGAAAAATGTATTTGAGTACATAGGGTCATCAGAAACGTTACCGAAACAATATACAACAATTGAGAATCTAAACAGCTCACGAACAGGTGTGGCACTTAGATGTTCAACTTAGTTCTGCGCCAGTGTCTTCTCTTGGCGTTATATCTGTAAAGTGATAGGTTAGATGATGCTGTATTTCAACGGTACTCGGAAAATTCTTACCTGATAGTAGTATCAGTCTTGAAGCGGAACCACTGAGGAAGAGGTCTGTTTTGCTTCGAGGCCTTGGCCAGCTTGAGCTTGGTCTTGAGAGACTTGTGAGACTGTAGGACTCGTGTTAGTTCGCGGTGGACATGCTGAGCCGTTTGCTATAAAAAGCCTATGTACATACAGGCATCTTTGATAGTCGACGGTGTACTGGTTAAATCTGACAGAGTCGAAGGGAAATGAAAAAAAAAAAGTCCTGTTTTCGCTAGAAATTTTTGTTCGCGTGGGAGGTTTCCAGATTGCAAACTTGACATTTAGGGTTAAGCCCTAACTTGTGACCTGCATCTAGATGCGTCTTGCAGTGTTACAATTTTTTTTTCACTTACGCCTGGAAAGACTGGTGAGCCCAAACCTGCGTTTATTTGGAACATCACCGTCGACATCAAAAACGAAATCTCGGTAAGTGCAGAAAGAATAGACACGTATGTCTTCGTTTCAATCCTCTAACTGATTGCTGTAGAAATGACTCGCACTTCCGTTCTCGCTGACGCCCTCAAGGCCATCACCAACGCTGAGAAGACCGGCAAGAGACAGGTTCTCATCAGACCCTCCTCCAAGGTCATCATCAAGTTCCTGACCGTCATGCAGGCTCACGGATACATTGACGAGTTCGAGTACGTTGACGACCACCGATCCGGAAAGATCGTAGTCCAGCTTAACGGCCGTCTCAACAAGGCTGGTGTCATCTCTCCTCGCTTCAACGTCAGAATCGACGACATCGAGAAGTGGGTCACCAATTTGTTGCCTTCTAGACAGTTTGGTTTCATTATCCTTACTACCTCTGCTGGAATCATGGACCACGAGGAAGCTAGAAGAAAGCACGTTGCTGGAAAGATCCTTGGTTTCTTCTACTAAATCTTGTGCCGAGACTTCGTTGTCATTTTGTTATGTATATGAGTTACTGGTTATGCTAGCATTATTTAATAGATCCTTCTACGGACCTTCCGATCTTCTTGTAAACTAGAACTTGTAGACCCGATACCGAGCTTCATGCCCGTATTCTCATTAGACACCAAAAATATGGGTTAGGTTTGATATGCCTCCCAGCCTCCTTTACCGATGCTTTGTGCCAGCTCAACTATTCCTTCCTACTAATAGTACTACACAACATTCAACAGTAGAGTGGTCTCCTGTTGTCAATTGCGCCTCAAAACAAACCAAAAAAACGATAACATGTCGAACAAGGCTCACAAGTCTCACTCTCTTGGGCATCTTCCCATTGCCGACCATTCCTTTTCCGAGGACCGCAGCCTTCTTGCCGTTGCTCGCGAGTCCAACGTAGAGCTCTACTACACGGATGGCAAACGTTTTGAACTTGGGAACACGCTAACCGATCATGACAAGACCGTCACCTCTGTTGACGTGTCCCCCAATGGCCGCCTCGTTACTTGCTCCCAGGACAGAAACGCTATTGTCTGGGAACCCCAGATGGACGGTTCCTGGAAGCCCACTCTAGTGCTACTGCGCATTAGCAGGGCTGCCACATTTGTAAGATGGTCGCCTAATGAAAAGAAGTTTGCGGTGGGAACTGGTGATAGACTCATTGCAGTATGCTACTACGAAGCTGATAACGATTGGTGGATTGCAAAGCACATTAAAAAGCCTATTCGCTCTACAATTCTGTCCGTCGCGTGGCATCCCAACTCCGTTCTGCTTGCTGCGGGATCTACTGACGGCACTGCGCGGGTATTTTCTGGATTTATTAAAAACGTTGACGAGCGTCCCGCTCCTTCCGTCTGGGGTGAGCGTTTGCCTTTCCAGACACTTTGTGGTGAGTTTGTCAACAACTACGGTGGCTGGGTTCACGACGTAGCGTTTTCTCCGTCCGGCGACGCGCTGGCATTTGCAACACACGATTCCAGCATTGTTGTAGCGTACCCTGCTGGAGCAGACCAGCCGCCTCATGCCGTGTTGTCAGTCTCGACGTCTCTGCTTCCGTTCCGTTCCATTCTGTGGACCAGCGAGAGTCAAATCGTTGCAGCTGGCCATGACTGCCACCCGGTTGTTTTTGAAGGCAATGTTAACGGCTGGAAGTATGCTTATTCAATTGATGATCCTGCCAAGGTTAAGACCCACGAAGCGAGGGAATCATCTGCTCTGAACATGTTTCGCCAGTTGGATCTTAAGGGCACCGTTGAGTCTGAGACAGGCGGTACTGATCTTCCTACTATTCATCAAAACACTATCAACACGATTCGCCCTTATGCGGGCGGAAATGATAGTGTGTCTCAAATTTCGTCTACTGGTGTCGATGGTAAGATTGTCATCTACAATTTGTAGTGATACAGTATACCTAGTATAAATGGGTCTAGTAAATGGATAATTTGTATGTAGAGTAAAGCTCAATCATTTGAATCAATATTTCATGACACCTTATGATCTTAGAAAAGTGTGCTCTAATGTTAACTGGCATGGACATAACTTTGTCTATAACGCAATTAGAATATTTTCTCTATATCCAATGTACAAACTGATATTGTGTAATTATGAGAATCCGTAATTCAAGGATCAAAAGATTCACGCTTTTCTGGACTCATCATACGCCGGGGACCTCACAAACGACCCCATAACCTTGAATTCCAAACAATGAGCTTGTGCCCTTTCCAACGCGTTTCGTACTTTTTGTTGCGAAACATGGCCCAGAAACTCGATAAAAAAGACATAAGTCCAAGGTAACTTGCCAGAACTCGTGGAACCAGCGGGCCTAGAGTTTATAGAGGTCAAGGAAATGTCTTGGGATGCTAGTTCTTGTAAGGTGTGGCAGAGTGCGCCGGGAGCGTCGTGTGGGACAATAAAAGAAGCGAGTGTGATATAAGGTGGAGTAGTGGAAGCGGCTGTAGAAGATGTCTTAGTAGCTGTGGAAGTTTCAAGCAAATCAAAATATGAAAAAGCCGGCCCGTTACTCTCTCCAGCAGTAGAAATTACCGGCCCAGATCTACCTCTCTTAAACACCAAAAACCTGGTCGTGTTATTTGCCGAGTTCGCTATATTATGAACTAACACCGGTACATCATGCACAACCGCTGCTGCTGCCGCTGCAATAGCTGCTCCCTCGGGGTCCCGTTTAACGAGCTCGACTGCTGCGGACGTTGAGTTTGTGTCAATCTTTTCAACAGCACTCCCTCCTCCAGGTGGAAAAGCTTTGGACGTGAAAACGTCGCATTGGCTCCAAGCTTGTGGATGTGTGTAAAGACGCTTGATTTGGGAAAGGCTAGAGGCAGTAGACATAAGGCAGTGGTTGATTGGAACAAAGACTTCGGCTATGACGTGGATGTCCGTAGTTTTTGATAGTAGCTTTGCTTCCGTGCCTGGCTCAGTATCTGCCTCTGCGTCGTCTGTATCAATTAAAGATGAGGACAACGTCGACCCATGAAAAGTATCTCTCAGGATGTCTAACGTAAAAACAACCGATCCATTTGTTGAATTTTCGAACGGGACCACTGCGTATTCGCACTTTTCATCTTGTAATGCGTCGAAACAGGCTGAAGTTTTACCATGTTAGTATCTCCCTTTCTTTCTTCTTTTCTCGACCTCTCACTCTCGTCATTTCTTTGATGTTTCTAATTCTTCTGGTCCTTTTTACTTTGTTTATTTTCGTTCTTTTGACACCCCTAATCACAAAGCACACAGAGCACAGAGCACAGAGCACAGAAACACCAACAACAACAACAATAAAACACTAGCACTCACTTTGTATAGTCGGCTGAGGCGCCAGCTCAATAAAGCGTTGAGACCTGTCATCAAATAAGCGAGAGAATTTCAAAGCAGCCTGAAAAAAAAATACTTGTTAGTAAAGTTAAAAAAAACTGTCTAAATAGCTAGTCAGGCGCATATATTTCAGATGGGGCTAAAACAAAACGTAAAATGTTGTACCTCGTGTGAATAGGTTCCCTCAGGGCCTAGGTATGATACAACTTTTGAGGCCATATTTGTGTGGTCGACTTTGTGTGATTTCGTGACTGTTATGTGATATAATTATTTTTGTGAGAGTGAAAAGAAATAGGTTCGTGATTAGAGTGCTTCCTGTGTTGGGAGTTTTTGACTCACAGTTGTGCAATTTCAACCTCCAAATTTCAGCATACTGGAGTACGGGTATGCTAAAATGCTGAGCCAGCCATAAACCTGAACCAAAGAATTCAATTCTAAACCTTGTGTACTCACCATATTTACATGTACAAATATTGATTCATCTAGCTACTGGTAAAATCCAACTTAAAGTCAATCTCAGGCGTTAATCAAGAATTTCAGACTCGGCAACAAGCTTCTCAAGCGAAAAGTCCGCATCGCCTACCGTGAACGCATTCAGCAA
The DNA here is from genome assembly GCA_030564925.1 of Geotrichum aggregatum. Taxonomy (NCBI): domain Eukaryota; kingdom Fungi; phylum Ascomycota; class Dipodascomycetes; order Dipodascales; family Dipodascaceae; genus Geotrichum; species Geotrichum aggregatum. Next base: position 84,112 of record JAJMAH010000041.1, read on the forward strand.
CGCCAATCGGCGTTTGCCAGCATCCGTTGCAGTCGTTGCAGCATAAAACTTTTGCAAGAATAACGTCAACAAATGAGCCTCGTCAAGGCTGACTGATGACATCTTTTCTACTGACCCGTTCATCAAAGCAATGCTCTTGCTTGCCAGTAGGTCGCTGTGAAGAATCAGTGTAGTATGGGGCCGAGCAAACTCTTGATGGAGCTTGAATTCAGCCAGGGTTGTAATCATACAGTGAACTGTGTAAGGCCCGACAAACGACCACTGCACTAGATGCATTTCGACACCGGCCTCGTCAGCAGAGACGGCAAGGTCTTCTTCGCGAGGAGCGGCACGAGGCAAAGGCAGCACAAACATGGGGTGCTTGCGTGCATTCTTGAAAATTTCAGAATACGTCGTACCTTCAATTATTCCACAAATGGCATCAGGATTGGCAGCATGTCGCATTTTCCACAACATTTCAATCTCCTTGCGGTCGTGCAATAAAAACTTGGTCACATCCACAAATGAGTTCAAATCTTTAATGTCAGAAGAGGGCACCTTTGGCGCGCTAGCGATCGCCTCTGAAGCAAGTTTGGCGGTCTCGTTCTTGCGCGACTCGGCCGCAACGGCAATAGGGTCTTGACCTAGCTCAGCCTTAGTCTTTTCGATCTTTTCCTTGTACTTTTCCTTGAGTTCCTCAACAGAGCTGACACCTTCAACGGCAGCCTTGGCTTCTAGCCTGGCACGGTACTTTTCGGCCACAGAGTTGGCAGCGTTAGCTGGGTTTGATTCAGCTTGCATGAGGTAGGGAAGGGCCTCCGCAAAACTTCGGGCATTTGGCCGCAGGGGGGCGTTACTGCCCGCGACGCCCAAGCCTAGACGATTAACATTGCGGTATGACATCCTGAAAGCTCTGTGCATTTGTGTAATCAGTCGTGTTACAGTTGTTGTAGTAAACTTCTTTAGAGTATTGCAATCGGCCCAGTCAAAGTCCAAGGGAATAAGTGAGAATTGGTGGTGGTGGTGGTTAGTGCAGAAAAGTACGCACCGTGCCTCAATATGCGGAGTCTGAGTAGGACGGGTATTCGTCTTCAGTCTGTTCTTGCTGCATAAAGATGCTATACACAGAGGCCTTTAATAGGGTGAAAACGAGAGATGTTTTGGCTTCCAGGGCGTGAAGAGTCTCCAGTATCTGGGGAGTCGGCACCGTCGTGAGACGACTGATTTGCTCTGATAGCTGTACAAATTTGAAAAGTTAGCTGTATCTAATTGAAATACGCAATACACTTACCAGGTTTAGATTGCGTACGAGCCGCTGGTACTCAATCAACAGATCGCGCTCGGTCTGGGACAGCTGGGGGATAGAGTTGTAGTCTTTGTTGAGCAAAGCGTGACGCGCTTGTAAGTCGCTATGAGACTCCATGGCGTAGAGTTGTTAAAAAGCGCGTCGAGGTATACGTTACGCGCGAAGATTGATTCTACAGATCCAAGCCAGATGCAAAAACAGACGACGTGTTTCACAGCTAGAAGTTAAGCGCTTCGAAAGTAACGGTGGAGAAAGTAGTGATGGTGGTGATGATGATGGTGGTTGAAACGCTTACTTTCAGTCCCAAGATCTCAGGATTCCCAGAAGCGCTAGCTCTGTTAACAACACTATAGGACGTACAGTTCTCACGCTTAGCACTTAGCACTTAGCACTTGATACTCTTGCCCTAAGTCCTAAACAAACCATGAAACACCATAGATGAGATGTTATAGATTAAGCCGGTTTTGGGGTTATCAGATGCACCGTGAGAAAACGTCATGATGATCTCTGCCCATACAAACACGAGAGAGTAATAAATGCAGTAATAAGATCATCTGATATTCCTCAACCGGAGGCCGTACACTAGGTACGAGCCAGGTACCGAGCCATCTTACGCGTGTGGCGGAGAGCTAAGCTTAAGCTATTTTAGCGAATTCGAGGATTTGACAATTGCATTTTTTCTCATGCCTGGGCTTGGGCTTAGGGGGGCCTTGATGGGCCGGACTCAAGGTCGGATTGGTCAGTACATTTATTGCTTTTATGATTCCAAACGGCACTCAAGCGAGATAGTGCAATATTAGAAGCTGGACCGACGTCTGGCAACGGCAACATTATGCGAAGCTCGCCGCGCTGAGGCGAAAGCAATGGCCATGGCTGTGGCCAAACAGCTTTTGCGCGCCGTCTGTATTTTTTGTGATTTTGAAAATAAAGGGAATCGCATGCGGGAACTTTATAGGCCATAACTGTGTCTGATGTCTCTTGACTGAAAAACTGAAATGAACTGAACTGAACTGGACCGGACTAGGATATCAAGACTAATATCTATAGCGAGTCCCCTTCCTTTGCTTTCCTTTTGCTTTCCTTCAGTCCTCATTTAACCTTCATTTTGCCTTAGGTCCACTGAAACTGTGATTAAACAGCTCGGTACTCTTGCTTTCAAAAATCCAAACCGTCGTAGTCTTCATCTAAAACTCCTGCCTTCTTGGGTCAAGTGGTCTAGCTATAGTCGACATTCTCAACAATCAACGCCAACCCCCCCGAATCCTACTCCGATTTCGACTGCGCAATCTCAAAACCCTCTCCAGCCATAACGTCAACCAGTCATTACGAGCAACCGGCACAATGGCCTGGCACACCAACCTCAAACCGACTAGAGACGACAAGCTGTTTCGCTCATATATAACCGGCTGGTACGCAAAGGCAGCTTTTGCCAGCAGTTTTGGATTCATACTGTTAGCCTGCACCCTTCATATTCTATATTCGAGACTATCTATTTCTGTCAAGCGAGACCGGTGGTGGCGTCCTGTATTCAAACGGAGATCAAGCTCAAGTTCAGGGTCACTGCCCTCCATCAAATGGTTTATTGCGATATGGGTTATTGCAATCTCATACCTCATACTCGCAGACACACAAGAAGAATTTGTTTTTCTCGCAAAACGGCTAGGAAGAGTTCCCGTGGCGTTGCTGCCCGCAACGTATTTTTTATCCCTCCGACCGTCGCCGCTGCCAGAACTGTTTTACTTGCAGTTGATCCCGTTCCATAAATGGTTGTCCCGGTTAGTCGTCCTTGCTCTTGTCGTGCATGCAGTTGTCTACTTGGCCGTCTATATCCAGCTTTCGAAACTGACAAAACTCACGCAGCTCAGTAATATATCAGGGATTGTGGCGTTCGGTCTATTCATAGGGATTGCGCTGTCATCTCTCAAATTTTTTAGAAGACGATTCTACAACGTGTTTTACCTCATTCATTACGCAGTGTCGTGGCTTACGCTGCCACTCATATGGTATCATTCCAACACATCATTATGGTACGTGGGCATATCGGGCCTTTTGCTCTTGTGCCAGGCTGGCTACCGCATCAACACTTCCAACCATATCCAACTGCCTGTGCAGTATATTTCACCCACCCTCTATTTCATTTCCATTCCTCGACACAAGTTGCCCAAATCTCTCCAGGCATCATTTGCGCCAGGATCCCATGTGCGCGTTTCAAATCCGCTGTACAACTTCACCACGTGGTTTCAGTCCTCACATCCATATACCATCGCATCCATGCCTTCTGACCCCGATCTGACTCTCGTGGTGCGCAAGACGCGATACCCAATAAAGCTGCGCAAGCAATACGCCATTACTGGCCCTTTCACATCAATTCCTTCTACATTTTTTACAGACGCTCGCCAAGGTCTAGTGCGCCGCGTGCTTTTCATTGCGGGAGGATCTGGGATCGCATTTGTAGCACCCATCATGCGACAGCTGAAAATTCTGGGCGTGCCTGTAAAACTAATGTGGGCAATCCGGGATGCGACGGAGGTAAAGGTTTTGGAAACGCTTGGCCTGCTTGATGCGGCGGATTTGGAGGATGGGCAGCAGCAAATCGAGGTGTATGTTACGCGAGGCGGAGAGTTTGCCGAACCCACAATGGCCGACGTCGGCTCTTTAAGACCTTCTCGATCTGGTCTTCAGTCTCACTCTTACTACGATCGCGATCAGAATGACGACGAAGGCCTCAACATTGATGTCGACAACGACTGTTGCGGGGGTACGGAGTTCACGCCGCTTTTGCCCAAGAACCCTTCCTTCAATAGCTACACCACTACCAATACCAATACCAATAACAGCATCAACACCAGTGCTAACACCAATAACAATAACTACACCAGTATCAACACAAATGACATTGGCAAGCATATTCCAGAGTTCTCTAGTCCCTACCCACTTCCATTTCAGCACTTCTCCAGAATACTCTTCAGTTCACGGCCCGTCCTCAATCTCCGAATCAAATCCTGGCTCTATGGTATACCTGTAGGCCCTGATGCCTGTTGCTGTTTGGACCAGCTTCTCATCATCAACAATCAAACTCAAAACAACCAATCAGATTCTGTGGCTCCTGCTGAAGGCCTTTGGGTATTGGCGTCTGGCGCAGAAACATTGGTCAATGAGGCAAGATTGTGGGCGAGTGCGAATGGTTTTTCGTTTTATAAAGATGAATTCAGTTTGTGAATACTGATTCAGTTATTCTTTATTTCTTTTTTATTTTTAATTCTTTCCAAACAAGCTCAAAGCTTGTGAACACTCAATCAATTAGTACTTCTTACGATATGTACACATGAATGACAATAATAGCATTGACAATCAATTTAGAGCATTTCATGATCAAGATAAATATATTAAACTCCCCCTCTTCACCAGCTTCACAGAGCCCTATTATAAGCGTTGATGAAGAATTATAAAAGAACAAAAAATAAAGTGGAAAAATGAAAAAAAAAAAGAAGAATAATAGATAGTATGACAGGCGTTAAAGTTTAAAGGTTCTGCTTTTTTTTCTAAATAGCAACGTCTGTAAGCTCATTCTTGAGCACCTCAACTGCATCTTTGGAAACTGCGTCGCTAGAACCTTGTGTAGCCTGCTTCAAATATTCTGCTCCAGTTTCTGCTTCTGGCTTGTAGAAGCCTGATTCACCAACGGTTATCGAATCTACAACGGAATCTGCCGTCTCTTCTAATGCCAAATCATTTTCCAGTTTTAAATCGTCCTCCTTGCTTTCAGGCACCAAAGTTGACGCCAGTTCAGAATCAGCGTCCTCACTCTCAATTTCGTTTTCATTGGAATCGGGAACAACATGTGCCGACCCCCTTAATGGGCTAGACTCTGGTGATTTTACATCAGCAGAAACCCTAGGGATAGCAGCAGCTTTAGAAGGCGACTTGGACAACCCAGTCGATGGAAGATGCGTCGTAGAATTGAGCGGCGAAATGAGTCGTCCTTCTTGAAACTGACTAGGCGTCTGCTTTCTAAAAGTGCCAGACACGTTTCTACCAGCATTTATGATGTTATTGTTCCCAGCACTGCCAGCACTACCATAGTTTCGAGGAGACTCTCGCGGCCCGGCTATATTTGTTTGGCTGCCAGAGTTATTGGAAAGAGACACTAGTCCAGAATGAACAGGAGCTGGTCCAAGCTTACGGGGCTGATGTAAGCGCTCCGTGCGCGATCTCAATACGTCAAAGTAAGGTACAATGCGTCCATTCGAGGCCCTAAAAGAAAGCTCGCCCTCTTCGGTCTCATCGCTGATTAGATGATTTCCGTTTTCCAAGTCATCTGCAAATGTCATGAGGAACGCAGCCCAAGATGGCGCAACCACGTATTTGCAATCGTATTCACGGCCAAACAGTATAACCTGCCCCCAGCGACCTTTCGGCCCAGGCGCAAGATCTATACCTATATTGTTCCCCAAAAAGTCGCTAGCTAGAGGTATCCAAGCAGGGTGTGCGTACACACGCTGAACCGCGCCCTCAGGCACCGACTCTTGGTGGTTGAGCCAGCTCAAGTCTCTTAGTGACGTACTTGAAACTCCCTTGTTTTTTTTTGAGCTGCTCGGTGATGATATAGATGGCCCTTCATTGCCTGCAGCTCTATGATTGGCATGGGTTGCCTTGCTCAAGTTTGCAAGCTTGATTGCTGTGTTTTTCCAGTGGCCCCATTCCTCTGCGACCGACTCTAGATCAAGCATGGTAATACCAAAAAGAACTCCGCAAGGGCGGCCTCCCCGCTCCTGGCCATCGTGAGTCATAAACGAGTCTCGCACGTCGAGTGGCAGAGTACAGTCGACATCAGACTCAAACTCATTCAAATCCAACGAGGTTGCCTCTTCGTTGATCTGGTCTAAAAGCTCTGGGTAATTGAGCTCCATCCACCTATCGATACGCTTCCATGAAAGAGCGGCAGGAGGTGGTGGGGGCACTCCATCAGCGTAATCTTGCAACGGGATGCTTCCACCGTTTCCTATTTGGGCACTACGCATTCCTGGTGTGTAAGGAAGCCTGTTAAGAGATGTAGAAGAAGTTGGCGAAGCAAGGTTAGAAGTTGAAGGAGTGCTGTATTGATAGGGATTGTTTGGGTGGTCGCTGTTGCCCTGGCCGTTTTGCGAAGGCGTGCTATAGAGTGTGCCATCGTCAGAAGTTAGACGCGAAGCCGGGCCGTAGCCACCAGAGGCTGTGCGTCTGTCATAGCCAGCTTGGGTTGCATGACGCTCGCTGCCATACGTAGCATACCTATCATTTGTCGTGACCGAGTGCAAGAAGGACTGTACAGAGTTGATGAAGTTATTCATATCGCGTGTATAGCAACAGAGGCTTATGTGGGAAGCAAGTCAGGCTATTATTAGACTATAAACGCGATAATGTGGGCTAGGCAGCTTGACAAAGCTATTACTAGGGTATAGTGTAGTTGAACGATTGTCAGACGCGTATGTATGCAGGTCGAGTGTTCTGCTGAGCAGTGAAAGTGGTGAGAGATTGTGCAATGTAGGCAATAACCAATTGACGTAGAAGTAGCAGCTTCTTGGGGCGTTTCTTTAAGGGATTCAAGGGTATATATAGTTGCGAGTGGTGGCAGATAGTTGTACAAGGCTTTCTAGGCTTGAACAAGAAATACAGCAGACAGAACGGTCTGAAGAAAACGAGCAGTAAAAGGGAAAGAAGATGGTGAAAAGGTATAATTTGAAGACAGAAGAATACTCTGGGCCTGGGGTAGAAGAAGAAGTAGTCAACTTGGTAAATTTGAAGTCAAAAACGTTCGAACAATGTCTTCGTAATGGGTGACGCATGGATGGGACACGCGCATAAATCTGTGCGTATTAGACTATAGCTACTCGTGCCCAACGCACAGCATGGCATTGCACAGCACGGCCTTTTAAATTAACCGCACACATGTTCTTCCATTTACCCATGAAACATTGTGTCAAAATATACAGAATGAAATATACTCTGGTCAGACTGAACATTACGCTGCTCTCTCCTATCACAGTGATACAGGCCAACCACTACTAACTTCTAGTAACGTTATGCGTCACCAATAATACTACTGTATATTGACTGCTTTTGGAAAAAGGTAAATAAACAACGAAATCATGGCACGAAATCGAGTTGTCTCTTATTCTACTTCTTTCCTTCTTCTTTTCTTTCTCTTCTTTCTCTTCTTCTCCTCTTCTCTTTACCTTCACCTACGACACTCTTAGGTTCACTTATAACTGTTTTACCGCATTTTCATTTCATCATCTGCATTATACCATAAAAACTCTCACTCAACCCACAAATTACTGCAATCATGTCTTCCACATCTTCAGCCTCTTCCATGGAATCTGCTTTCCAGCCCCTCCATCAAGGATCAATGAGCAACACAAACTCTCCATTGAGTGCTTCGTCTTCGGCGTCAACCTCTTCTGACTCGGGATTGGAAGATTCAGGAACTGCTCCTGTTAGATCTAGTGTGCCTGCGCAGATGTTTCGACGAAACTTTCTCAACAAGTAAGTTTTTGTGTTATAATTCCCATTGAGCTTTGCTTAACGGTCCATGACAACGGCCCGTACAACGTTCCGCTTCAACTTGATTGATTTGTCTAACTGACTCTGCGATTATAGCCAAAACTTTGCTTCTCCTACGGATAACCTCATGTCTCCTTGCAGCGCAAAACTACAGGCTCACAAGTTCAAATACCTTGCCAAGTAAGTATCCACGTCGCACGCTTGTTTTGTCAACTGTATACAGTTTTCTAACGAGCGTTTTTTTACAGAGGAAAGCCTGCAAGCACACTCTCATTTGGTAAAGCTCCTGGCGGCGGTAACAACATGAGCAAACCGCCCTCTTCTTTGAAGGACTCGTCATCTCCTTTGTGATTTTATTAAACTTTCAGAGTCCCCCAATATCTGTACCTTTGTTGCATTTGAATTCCTTTTACTTATCGTGCCGTTTTTTTTTTTTCAAATTTTCAGTCATTCTAGTTTTAGACTAGTACTACAGCTATAGATATTAGTTTCTGCCCTTTTTTAATCCATCAATACCCGTTTTAATCGCTTTTATTTGTTTTCTTCTATCAACTCAATTCATCGTGAAGATTACAAGCAGCAAGACGCTTTCTCAAGTACCGAGTTGTTGTGATTTACAGTATGGTACAGCACGCAGATCAGATTTTACTATACCGAATTGTGCGAACGTTATTTTTTTTTTATTACTTCTAGGTTGCAAACCTGGGAAACAAATATACATTAATTTACTCCTCGTCTTGGTCTTGAGAATAAAGCTCAACAGCAATACGGTCCAAATCTCTCTGACCGTTCTCAGAGATTCTGCGACCACCGTTAGGACCCTGCTCCAGAAGTCCGAGCTTCTCAAGAGACTGGAGAACTCTTCTGTTGATGGAACCAGAAGCGTTCTTGTGGTGAGAAGGTGCAAAGCCACGGTTGACAGCACCACCATAGAGCTTGTTCAGGGCACCGACACCGACGTCCTTGCGGAGGTAGATGTGACGGGCAACGGAGGCAGTTCGCTTGTAGAACCAACCAGCAGCGTCCTGGGGAGGAAGCTCGTTACCGGCACTGGTCTTTACGAGCTCGACGTATCCGGGGATCTCGAGTCTACCCTGACGCTGAAGAAACAGGGCGTAGGCATCAATGAACTGCTGAGCAGGAATATCTCTAAACTGGGGGTTAGTTTTTTTTTTTTTTTCCTTTCAAAATGATAGCAAATTGGGCATTTGGTGCGATGAATGAGAATGGCATGCGAACATTGACTGAATTTCCGAACAATCTTGTACGATGGTGTTAAGCATCAATTATTTGTCGATATAGTTGAGCTTTGATCAATTGTTGTTGGCGTAGTTTACATCAAGAAGTAGGTACTATAATTCAGCTTTTTCACATAAATCTTCCTAAAAGTTTGTTGTTCGTTTCGTCGTCAATTTCATTTTTTTGGAAAGGCTTCATTATGTTTCACTCATTTATCACGCCCTCCGGTTGTCGAATTTCTCTTCTCAAATCTTCGAGTATAAAATGTCGTTCTTCAGCCATACGCACTCACATCACAGCATCCACAGCATCCACAGCATCCACAAACAAATAGCATGTATATATACGCACCTAACGGAAACACCAACCATTTTGTCGTAATGTCGTAAAAGATAGGGGTTGAGTTATGCGTAATCTGTTGGAGGGTCGGTCGGAACGCAGAGGGAGGTTGGGAAAAGTCAGTGAGAAAATTCCACGACCTCGCACACACACACGCTCCCACTCTTCCACACACAACGGTAGAAAAAGTCCAGTCTCAGATTTACTGTAGATAATGAGTTTCCTATTTGGGAAGTTGAGGATAATGGGACTGTGGTCTTATTGGGAGTTTTCGATCTACCTACTTACCTGACAAGAACTCGAAGATCCTAAGCAGTTGATGTTGGTTGAACAACCGGACAATTAGACAATGCTAATCTGTGAATGACAGCTTCATCTGTATCTTAGATGCCTTAACCAGAGGGGCAGAGTTCTTCCTCGTTTGTGAATTTCTCAAATTAATATAGAGGAAAAAATAACTGATGTCCGCGTTACGAAATGCTTATATACTAGATGTCACTTATTACTTACTACTTATTACTCAGAGAAGCGAGAGAAGCTATAGTACAAACAGCCTGGCGCCTACGAGTGCAAAGCTGCATTATACATGTTAGCGAGCGAAGCAATACATGCACCGGTAAAGCAACAGTTTTATGAATCGTAGATCAGTTCGAGGAACTGAACAAAAGTCAAACAGAAACCCAAATGAAAATCGAGTAGTACACGTAATGGTATGCGCGCTACATAATAGTGCTTGACGCAGCGAGGATGCCGGAGTATTCCCCGAGTCTACAAAGATTGTTGGTCGTGTTTCAATTACAACGTCCTGAGAAAAGTAGTCCGCTTTCAAAGGACTTTCCAGTTGCCGGTAGGTAAATCTATCTGGCTCATCATGGCCATGCAAAATGTATCAATTTAGAGTAGACATCAAGTAGAGGTTTGGCACTTTAGGAGAAGACGAGTTTTCTGACTGGTGCTGCTGAGTTTGGGGGCATGAACGTTTTAAGACCCCTCCAGACTAATTTTGGTTCGGATGTCTAAGCGATTAGCCTACTGTCTATGCTTAGATTTCGAAGTATACCGCTAAAAATTGAAAACTTCAGATAGATCTGGCATCTGGCTCGATCGCAAGAACTTATCACTGTACATCTAGCATTGGTAAAGAGACTAGAAATTGCCATGCTCAATAGTAGTGATCACAATGGTTCTAAATATCACAATTACACCTCCAAACAACAGCACAGAAATATCACAATCGTATTATTATTTACAAGGGCATGGCATTTATTTTGATTTACGCAAGTCGGAGGAGACATTAAGCAGCAAGGACTCGTTGTCCAACAAGACTCTGTTTCCAGACTTGCTCAAAATCTCCGCAATCTCACGAGCAGTGTCGATACGCTTAAGCTCAACGTAGTCCTTTGACTTCTTGATAGCATCACCAATGAGCTCAGCAGATTGTGCCTCACCTTGGGCTTTGACAATGGTTCCCTGCTTCTCTTGGCGAGCACGGTCGACAATAAAAGCGGCACGCTGGGCCTCCTGCTGAGCAATCTGCTTGGCCTCTACGGCAGCGGTAAACTCGGGAGAAAACGTCATGTAAGTCAGAGAGACGTCGTCAAGGTCAATGTTGAACTTGTCGGCGCGGCGAACAAGAGTATCACGAACAAGACGAGAAACGCGTTCACGCTGCGTGATTAGTTGAGAAGCATTGAACTGAGCAACAACGCCCTTAAGCACTTCGTTGACGATGGATGGCAAAACGCGCTCGTCGTAATCCGTGCCCAGTGTCCTGTAAATGATGGGGAGAGCGGTGACACGGGGTTTGGACAGCACACGGCAGGTAATGTTGACCATCTGCAAATCATTGGTTCCAGTCAGGGAAGCAACGTTGCGTGGTTTAGCGCGGACATCATAAATGATGGGCGTTTGAAACCAAGGAATAGCAATGTGGGTACCTTCACCATAGATGTCGGGTTGCACACCGCCAAATCTAGAGTAAATAATAGCACGATGACCACCATCAACTAGTAATTGTGTGAGTACGTTGTTAATATTGAAGCTAGCGCGCACAAGTGGCGAAAAATACATACCGTTGAAGAGAGAAGAGGCAACAGCGAGTCCGCCCAAGCCGAGCAGTGTGATGCCACCAACACCAGCAAAGAATCCTCTAGGAGGTCTTGGAGTGCCGCCATTGGCTCTTTGTGCTTGCTGTCTTACAGCATTAGCGAATTGAGCCCAGGGATCTTTAGACATTTCGAGTATAATGGGGATGGCGTAGTTGTGGGGAGAAGGCAAATACCGCCCGAAAATGAAATTATTCTTGTCTTGCTGGTGGAAAGATCAGGTAAGGTTTGGGGTTGGGGTAATAGCTGGATATAACTGTCTATGTTACAAGTCCTAAGTGTCAATCAAAAATCTGATAAAGAGCATCATACCGTAATATTTTCAAGCCCTATTTATACAGCATTTTTTCTTTCCCAATGTAGAAAACTCTGGGACTGCTCTTTTTCCCCAAGTAAAACGGAAAGTGCCTTTCTTGCCTCGTGGAAAATTTTGACCTCCCTCTGTCTGCTGTCTTCGCACTCCTTGTTCCACAACACACAAGTTCGACAACCATAAGCTCGCCATGGGTATCGATAGCACTAGAAAGCAGCACGCTAGAAGCGGACACCGCTCTGCTCCCAAGTCCGACAATGTCTACCTGAAGCTCATTGTCAAGCTGTACAGATTCCTTGCTCGTCGTACTGACTCCAACTTCAACAAGGTCATTCTCAGGTCTCTGTTCCTCTCCAAGATCAACAGACCCCCTGTCTCTGTCTCTCGCATTACCAGAGCTCTTTCTGGTAAGGGTGCCGCCGACAAGATCATTGTTACCACCGGTACTGTCACTGACGATGCCCGTCTCTTCGAGCTCCCCAAGATCACCGTTGCCGCTCTCCGTGTCACCGAGTCTGCCAGAGCCCGCATTTTGAAGGCTGGTGGTGAGATCCTCACCTTTGACCAGCTCGCTCGCCGTGCTCCCACTGGCCAGAACACCTTGATTGTTCGTGGACCTAGAAACGCTCGTGAGGCCGTCCGTCACTTTGGTATGGGCCCCCACAAGGGCAAGGCTCCCAGAATCATGTCTAAGGGCCGCAAGTTTGAGCGTGCTCGTGGTCGCCGTAGATCTAGAGGCTTCAAGGTCTAAGCGGCTTTGGAGGTCTAGTGATGTCGACAATAAAAATAAAACTTCATGTTTATTTATGTTAATAAATGCAAAGAATACTTTTGAGAGTGTGGTGTCTAGAAATCTGTAGATGCGGCTATGTCTTTTGCTCTATAAGTATGCTATCAATGTACATTTACTTTCCTCGAGGTCGTCGCACCTACAGAGGAGAAGGACAGTATAGCAGTTTATGAAATTAACTGCGTTCTGACAGAAACTTCTGCTGGGACATGTGTAGAGACCTTAACAAAAAGTCCGATGGATGCTTCACATGCATGTAGTTACAAAACCCAGCTCGGTCACACTGAGCCAATTCATAATTTCTGCACACTGCTTCATTGAAGTTAGTAACTGGACTCAGTTCACAGTATACGGGCCTCCCATTATACCATCTTGAATTAAAATTTCTGCAAGCCGTTTCGGCCTGTTCCTCTGTTTTAAACTTGGCATAGACATTTCCTGCCATGTGCATATTTCTGTTGTCGCAAACGACGACTTCTTCTACGATCCCAAACTTCGCGGCCTCGCAAAAAAAATCTTCATAGAACACATTGAAATGGTGCTGCAGCTGGTCCTCTGTGAGGAAGAGCTGCGGGTGTGCCGGTGAAGGAGGAGGCTGGTATGAAGGGTTTTGGTAAAAATTTGGGCAAAATATTGTTCGGGAACGAGAAGGCTTGATGTGTTTGCGAGAACAGTTTTGCCCATGACGGCATGCGCCAATTTTGTAGTAAAAAGAGCTGTACATGATTCTGGTTAGAGAAAGGGCTTTCGGAAAAAAAATCTAAAGGACATTTTCAATAAAATAGAAAGTACTTACCAAATAACTCTGTCTTGATCTGTACCGTGTGTCGATGCTGGATGGTTTGCCATATTATTTCAAGATGATCTCTCAAGAGTCTACACAGCAGACAATAACACAATCAACAGCGTTGACTATAATAAGGCTTGAAATTGCAGAGCTTCCATTTCTTATATAACTTAGTTTGAATCCTGTTAGTGAGCCAGACGAAGTACAGTAGCTAGTCTTTTTTTTACTACAAGATGTTATTCCAGGCTTTTTTTGAAAAAAAAAAAGTGAGATATTCTTGGAAATTCTAGAAGATGAGTATGTTCTTTTTTATTTTATTTCCAGTCATATCGCCATTATTCGCTGACCCGTCGGAAAACTTCTATTGTGTTTTTCCATTGCGCACTTTTTGCGCTTTTGCTGAGCCTAGTACACTTGACGTAGACCCGTCCAGCAGACGTGGTTGTAATTGTGACAGGCCGTTGCGTACCATTCAAAGCTGGTTTTTCCGGGTTCACTACAATGATTCAGTTCACTTGATCAATCTCGTTTATCGACTTGCTTTAGATCTTGCACCTTAGAGCTCGAGCCCTGGCTTGCGAGATGTAGTCTTCTACTGCTCGTGAGCAATTGCACGCTTGCTCACAATCTGTTGAGGCTGACAAAAATGAGGGCCAACACGAGATGGGCCTATCGAATAGCCCATACACCGCTTAACGAGTTCACACAGCCCACAAGTGCTCACATGCACAAACCATCGCAATACATGATCTATACATGATACATGAAGCATTACCTGGTAAAGCAATCCCCTGTGGGTTCTTCAAGATGTGTTCTTGGCTTCGCATGGACCCATTCCACGTCCTATTTTCTACAGAGACAATAAAAACGTTCTATGCATTGCATGTTCTGGAACATGGATCTAACCAACACTGTACCCACGAGTCGTTGAACATGCTCAAAGCTCAAGCCATAAGCCACAAGTTATATACCACAACGTATAGTAGCCGCTCGTTGTGCCTTGTGTGTGCACACATGTTTACACGGTCAAGGTCATGTATGTGGTCGGTCTCTTGGATTTCTGTTTAGTTTATGAATGATCTTTTGAGTTGCTGTATCTCTGTATCGTGCGTATCTTACGCATTTAATGGCAAAATGTAAATTAACGGAGCGGATACATGCAAATTCAAGCAATTGGGCTCAAGCTTAGCAAGGCTTCGCTTACGGCTTCAGTTTCACTGCTCGGTATTCGGTGTTCGGTGTTGGGACATGGACCGAAACGGCAGATCGGATAAACGGTCGGCACACCCGAACACGCAAAATTGGGAAAAGAAAACGTCGGATTCAATTTTCCCGCTTGGCTCTTCCTTTCTTTTTTTTCTTTTTTTTTTGCCACCGAGAAACACTGCCACCCAAATACACTAAGACGGGTAGTGTTTATACGGGTAGCGTGGCAAATAGCTGGGCAGACTTTGTGTCTCATTTCTTCAAAAGAGTGTTCGAGAAGGGGATCACAAATACCACTAACGGCAGTATCTGGCTGGTTGCCGGTACACCATAGCTAGACTTGCGACCGATTCAGTGACGCGAGAATTGTAAAATTGGCTAAAGAGTTAGACACAATAGCAGTTACAGTTAAGGTAGACGCAGGTCGACATTTACGATTACAGTTTGTTCTCAAACCTATCACAAAGTTTGAAGCAGAAGCAGGAGCCAAATTTCGGACTCGACCTGCTCAAGCACTTGCTCCAGCGATTGTGTAGAGTTGTAACTCACGTCCTCAAGACAGGCTCCACTAGCGACATGCTAAGTATACTAAATAGACTGGACTTCATCAATTACAGTTGTGCTCTACTAGTAAAGATTTTCTATTGATTAGTGTCTATGGACCCTAAATCTACATCGTAGCTTTATAACTACCAGTAAATGAATTCAGAATAATATGTCAGGAATATAACAAAATGTCGAATAAAAATGTTGCAAGAAAGAAAACGAAATATTACAGAAGCGAAATGAATGATATCGATCGGTGAGGGAGTGAAAGCCGAATGTAGTGACGAGAAATGTTTCTGGTTAGAGCTGTCGCGTTGTGCTTGGAATAATGTTGGCCCACTGCAGCTAGAGCATCAATGTCCAAACAACCTGAAAACCATGTACAGCAGAGCTCCGATAAACCTAAACGCAGCCAGTCCAGCAACACACCAGAGCACAACCGTTAGGTAGATTTGAGTACGCAACGACCCACTATCACCAATACTTCCACAGCTGTTAGTGGTGGTAGTGGATGTTTGTCGAATCATCAAGTTGGTCACTTCGCGTATGAAATCGGTACTAGACTCAATGCTTCGCCGAGTGAGCATGGAGACCAAAGACTCGTCGCTGCTGGTCGTGCTGCTGTCACTGTTGGAAAGTGCATTCAAGCCTGCTGTGTTCAAGACAACAGCGATAATCACAAAGTTTGTAAAAATCCACACGAGGACCACAGATGACCTGAACAAAGCATAGTAGTCCTGTGTCTTGTCTTTTTGTTCCTGTAGCATTTCAGATAACGGCTTTTCTGATTCATCCTTTTTTTCAGGAACCTTTTCAAGCTCCATTTGATGCTTTAAATACATGTTGTCAATATCTGTCAAATGCGAAGGGACGTCCATCACCAGCTCGCCAGGCTTACTCGCATTCAGTTCAGCCTTACCCAGATCAGTCCCTGTACCGTCGTCTCCTTTAGTACCCCAAGAAATATCATGAGTGTTGCAGAACGCATATACGTTGAGAACGTTGATGTAACTAGGCGAGATCACCAGATATTGTAAAAAGCATGTAAACATGTGCCACGGCTCAAAAAACAGGAACGACGAGACAAAATATAACGCATATGTCGACATCAGCGAAACCACCAAGTCTCGGAAAAGTGCGTTGCCGAAAACTAGCGATACTGTTAACTTGTAGTCGTTCATACAAAGCGTGTATGTGATTGACTTGACTGATATAAAGACAGCCGCAAACAACAGATACAACATCAGTACCGCAAAAAAGATGACCACGACAACATAAAACCATTGCGTTCCTTTGGGTCTGTTTCCAAGTGAAAGTATAAAAATCGAAACTATGCATGCGCAATACAGCCATAGAAACACTGTTCCCAACACTTTACCAGGTCCAAATCCAAGAGAGCTGTCGCCTAAGGAGTCGGTCAAGATGCGAAAAACGAGAAAGAAGTTGCCAATTGAAAACCAGGAGAATAAAAGAGAGACAAGCTGATACGTAAACTCGACATGAAGAAGAAGTTTCCGAAATAAACTGTGTGAAGATCGCCACAAATCGTAGGCGTGAGCAATAGAATAGATAGCAGCAAAAAAAGAACCATTTAGCCAACGCCGACGCTGCAAAATCAGCTCGGAGAGATTCTCTGGAACATCAGTAACAGCATGAGCAGACTTCACATATTTCAAAAGCCATTTGGATTCACGTTTGGCCACAAGCTCGAAACAGAGAATTCGATCTTCTGCAAGGTACATGTTGGCTGTGAAAATACCCTTTGGTCGCACTAAATCCTTATTAGGATCATCGGGGTCCGGCTCTTCACCCTTAAAGTACTTGTCTAGAGGCCCTTCTCCAAGTGCATTGTTTTGGAGCGCTACATAGCGATAGGCTGAAAACGCACCTGGGAGCACTGTAATGAAACCAAAAACAGACTCCATAGGCTTGTCAAGAATATTGGACATTTTGTACTCAAAATTTTGAGCAGCAACTAATGGGTTAAACAGCTTGGCACCTGCTTTACCCAAACCTGCCCTAATTTCTCCACAGGCGCCTCCAATACGGTCGTTGTCGTCAAATGCTTTCCAAAGGTGATATATGGAGTCATGCGCAGGTTCTGTTCCTGCATCCAGCAGCACACATATTCTAGGATTGAGAACCTCACCAAACGCATCAAAGAACCAGCGGTGCGAATTAATTTTTTTCTGGTTGCGCTCCTTCATGCAGAATATCATCTGGACTGGTACCGTCTTTTTGTTAGTAAAAGTAACCACCTTGTCCACGCTCTTGATTCCAGCCATAGTAGTATACTCGTAGATATGCGCCTTCACGGGTTTGTCTGCAACGGTGTTCTTAGCTAAGCCATCCTGATAAACACCTAGACGAGCCATGAGTGCCAACGCTCGATCATTAATCTTTTTTCGCCCATCTGCAATAACGCAAACGGCAACTTTCTTCCAAGCATCCTGACCCCAAGTTTTTGACTTTGTGTTTCCTCGCATAACGAGATGCTTAATGTTCTTAAACACACCTGACAATGTGCGTGCCAGTAAGACATCATCCTCGTTGTAGATTGTGACACAAATCAGAATTTCAATCTGACGAGGCTGTTTAAAACACATCTGACGTAGCGTGAACCTCGACGACGTGAAATCAGTAGGCAAACATGTCGCAGCAGAGTATCGCATGTGTGTGAACTCTCGTTCTTTTACCGACTCGGGATCGAATTCTTTAAGAAGCTGATGAGCAACAGGACAGTCTAATACCAGATTACCCTTATATAGTCTGACGTTCTTAGTTTGAGCTCCCCGTCGCTGTTGTACATCTGGAACAGGAACAGGGCCCTGACCAGGTGCACCGTAATCCTCTTGCACCGGCTCCATAGGAGGAGGCATTCCTGTAGGCTGAAATGAGTCCGGTTGGCCACTCATTGGCGTATCAGGATGGACAGGCATGCTAAGAGGCTGCTCCTCGGGGAAACTGCCCGAGTTGAGAGTATCTGAATCAGAAATGTCCAGATCATAAGCGTTAAGATGGTAATCGTCACCATGAATTGGAAACGGCTGGAAATTATCGACATCCTCAACAGCAAAATTGGTATTGCTATTGTTGTAGCCCTCGTAGTAGTTTGTAGGCATGGTATATCCCTGGTTGTGAACGATCGGCTGAGGCATTTGCTCAATACTTTGTTGTTGATATGGATTATTGTGGTCCATTCTGTTAAGTAAATAAGAGTTGGGCTCCTCAGGGAAATTAGCGTATACCTCTGGGCTATCAACAATATGGGCGGGCCTAGGCTCACTTGTTCTTCGATGACCTCCCATTCCAACAACCCCTGGAGGATCATAGTACTCGCTATCAGCATCTGCTACATGAGGAGCATAGCTAGATGGGTTTTGAGGCGGCACAGGAGCGTATGGGGAGTAAGTTTGATGGCTGTATGGGTCTGGCGACACAGAAGGATGTTGGCTCTGTTGGCTCTGTTGCAGCTGTTGATGCTGATACTGGTCATACTGAGCTCTTGTCATAGAGTTAGGATCAACATTGTAGCCTACAGAGTTAGTATCTTGAGCCTGGTTTGAATGCAATTAACGGCTTACCTTGATTATAGTTGTAATTTGGATCCATTTAGAGAGAGCACGTCGTAGATACCCGATAATGAAATTGACGACAAGTATACACTAGCGGACGGATACTCGTGGAGTGCTGAATTGCTGAGCTTCAACTGACTGAAAGAAGTAGGACCTGCCAAATGTGGTGTCGCTGTACACTTTCTGATGGAGGGTGATAGGTAGGACCAGAGGAAAGTCTCTGAAGAAGAAGAAATGCGCGTGTCAAACGAACGATATACAAGCTGATGAAGGAAAAGAAGGTCAAGAGAAAGAAAAAACGCGAGCGATGGGGAAGGCTATATATTATTGTACGGGAAAACTAAACTGGGCCATAATTTATTTATTTGTTTACTTTTCATGCAGCGTACATTAACGTGGGACAAAACACCTAACCCTTTTTCCTTGCGTTACAGAAGACTGCAATCGAGCATTACCATACTGCGTATGATGGATTCAGTCTCCGTGTTCTGATGATCAGTTACTTGCAGCATATTGTACAGTCTTGCACAGTTGGATAGGCTTTTAAGGTCGGGCTGTTCCATGTATGCGATGTTGCAGACGTCTGAGAGTTACCCTTCAGTCAAATCTGAGGTCAGCCGTTTGCTTCGCCTGCCACGTTTCACTGAAAGATGTACAATAATCTATAAAAAGCATGGACTGTTCGATGATGTATTTTAGTTGTTACTTCTTTTCCTACTTCTTCTGTTCAGGAACGAACGTTAGAGACACGCTGTTAACACAATGACGGGCATCTGTAGGAGTCTTGAAGCCCTCGCCTTTGAAAACGTGGCCAAGGTGCCCACCACAATTAGCACACACCATTTCGGTACGTAGCGAGCCCGTAGAACGGTCTTCATGAAGCTCAATAGCATTAGGAATGGCGTCATAAAACGCAGGCCATCCACATCCGCTGTCAAATTTGGTCTTGGAAGTGTAAAGAGGAGCATCACAAGCAGCGCAGTTGTAAACCCCGTCGTTAAATGTGTGATCGTACTCTCCAGTCCCGGGTCGCTCGGTGCCTTTTTGACGAAGCACACGAAACTGCTCAGGTGAAAGCTGAGCCTGCCATTCAGAGTCGGACTTGTTGACGTTGTACTTCTGAGAACTCATTTTGGGTGGGTTTTTTGAAGAGAAGAAAAAATGTTTGGTTTGGATGTAGGAAAAAGGAATTGGCCGAGAGGTTTTGGAAAAAAGGATTCGACTTGATCTTGATATCAGAGTAGTAGACATTCCAGGTGGCGTTGAAAAGCAAGTAAGAAATCATCGAGTCCAGTTTGAGCTTATGGAAAATACCATAAAAAGCTTTTATTGCTTCCATCCGTTTCTCGTTGGGAGTTCAGATGCAAGAAAATCAAGAAAATCAAGAAAATTTTCTACTGAAATTTCCATCATCCATAGCATATCCAACATGGCACCTGAGAAAAAGAAAACCGCTAATGCTGAGAAGAAGCCTGCGTCTTCTCTGGCAAATGCAGACGCCAAGAAAAAATCAGTAGCATTGGCTAAAGAGCTGTTCAAAAAAAGAAAGGGCGCAAACAGGACGCCAAAGGCTCGCAAAGTTGTTCCTCCTTCAGCTCCCGCTCTAGTTCAGGAAACTACCACTACGAAAAAGTTAACAGATGTTAATGCGCTAAAATGGAAAGAGGTAGACATTTCTGCATCGCGCTTGGGCGATTTCGAAGGGTTCTTTGGCCTGGAAGAGTTAGATGGAGTCACCGTCAATAGAACTGAAGAGGGAAGGCTAGAATTCGTTCAAAAAACTCCTGTTGTGAAGCAACTAGAGCAGCCAAAGCTTGATCTGGAAGATCTTACTGAAGAAGCTGGGCACATCAAACCCAGAAACCCAAACGCCCTGACGCCAGATCAACAAAGAGCGCAATTGAAAGAAAAGCAAAAGAAAGATCAGAAGCAGGGCAAGAATAAGAAGAAAGCGAAAAAAACCACCAAGGAAGCCGAGAAGCCATTCGATTCGGCAAAGCCTAACGAAAAGGACGATTTCGCCTTTAATCCTTTTGCTGCTTTGGATGCTTTGCCTGAGGTTGATACAAGTGCTTTAGAATGGAATGATCTGGCATCCACTGTACTCTCAAATCCCATTCAGCAAAGCCTTGCCTTACTTGGATTCAACAAACCTACCGAAATTCAAAAACAAGCTATCCCTGAAATTATGGCAGAACATGATCTTGTAGGAAAGGCCGCAACGGGTTCCGGTAAGACATTAGCATACGGCATTCCCATTTTAGAACGGCACCTTCAGTTGGCCACTCAACTGGCTACGCAAAACAAAGATAAAAACGAATCGGCTGCTAAGGCATGGCCAACTGGGCTCATTTTCGCACCTACGAGAGAACTTGCGCACCAGATTGTAAAACATATTTCAGAAATTGCAAAGTACTGTCCTATTGCTGGATCTGGAATTGTGCCACTTACAGGTGGTCTGGCTATTCAGAAGCAGCAGCGTCTCATTGCATTGAAGCCCGCAGTTATAGTAGCCACTCCCGGTCGTTTCTTAGAACTGATAGAAGGAAACGCGGAGACTCTGGAACTGTTCAAGAAAAGTGAAATTCTGGTTCTCGATGAAGCAGATCGAATGCTTCAAGACGGTCATTTCAAAGAGATGGAGGAGATTTTAGATCTACTCGGCAGAGGTCAACAATCACAACGCCAAACGCTTGTTTTTTCAGCAACGTTTCAGAAAGATTTTATGAACAAGCTCAGTGCAAAAAAGAACAAATACGAAGCTTTCAACTCTGGCATCGGACGTTTGAGTAGCAACGACGAAGCTCTTGTGACTTTAAAGAAGAAGCTTCAATTCAAAGACGCCGACCCGGTCTTTGTGGATGCGAATCCAGCCGAGTCTGTAGCAAGCAAAGTTCGTGAATGCATGATCGAGTGCGGTAACATGGAGAAAGACTTGTACCTCTACTACTTTACACTCATGTACCCTGGCCGAACGATTGTGTTCGTCAACAGCATCGATGGTGTGAAACGGCTAGCACCACTACTCAAAGAACTAAACATTCCGGCTTTTGCCATTCACTCGAACATGATTCAAAAGCAGCGAATGCGGTCTCTAGAGCGATTCCGTGCTAGCGAGAGAGGTGTTCTTATTGCGACCGATGTGGCTGCCCGTGGTCTAGATATTCCCATGATTCAGCACGTTGTTCACTACCATCTTCCTCGAACTGCTGATATGTATGTTCATAGATCAGGTCGTACCGCACGTGCAGGATCTGAAGGTGTATCTGTGCTTTTGTGTGCTGCCAACGAAGCGTCAGGGCCTCTGATGAAGCTCAAAAAGGTTCTATATAAAGATAGCGTTCACCACAACCCTCTTCAGGCTTTCGATGTCGACTACGATGTCGTCAGCCGCATTCGTGAGCGCGTCAACATTGCCAAGAAAATTACGGATTCCAACAAGGAGTCTACATACAAGGGCAAAGACAATTCGTGGATGCAGGAAGCTGCCGACGACCTCGGTATTGATTTGGATAGCGACTTTGATGCCAGCGAGGACGACGCTTCGGCCCCACGACCTAAAGGATGGCAGTCGCTCAAGCCCAAGAAAAAGGACACTGATAAAATCATGAGCAAAGATGAGTTGCGCAACCTCCGTACACAGCTCGCCGAAATGCTAAGTAGGCCCGTAAATAGCAGGTCCAACAACTACCTTACGAGCGGCAGAGTCAATCTCGCGCACATGGTTCTGTCCGGCAACTCGCACGAAGCGGTTATTGGCCACTCTAAGAGCACGGCTCTAGAGGACGTAGGCCACAATAAAAAGAAGCAAAAGCTCAAGTAGATACTTCATAATGCACTTTCTAGATATCGATATTGATCTGCCATCAGCCTACGCTAGTATGTGACTTATATGGATTCCCGCTATCTTTTCGTTCCCGGGTAAATCTACTGAGTAGGCGCCCATATTGCCCAAGGGATTAGGGTACCAAAAATATTTCATTTCTGGTAAACGATTGGCCAGGATCATTTTATTGTTTCTTTCTTTCGCTTTTGGGGGTTCTAATCTCACCCATTTTTGCGACTCGGCAATGCCCAGGCTTGCAGCTCCTGCCGCTATTAATCAATGCCGGTAGTATACACACTATACGCAATATAAAAACGGGATTTTTCTTTTATTGGAACAATCTTTCTTCTTCTTTTCCTTTCTTCACCGTACAGGCTTTTTGAGATCCAAAACACTGTAGTCATTGTAACAACTCGAAGAAATGTCTGAACAGAGTGTAAGTGTATACTGGCAGTCAACTACTCTACTTTCATTTATCGACAACGGTATCGGCAAATCGCTAACAAAAGATTCTAGTCCTTTTTGATCGATTTCCTCATGGGAGGAGTCTCGGCTGCCGTCTCCAAGACTGCCGCTGCTCCCATTGAGCGTGTTAAGCTCCTCATCCAGAACCAGGACGAGATGATCAAGCAGGGCCGTCTTTCCAAGAAGTACGATGGTATCATTGACTGTTTCAAGCGTACTTCCGCTGAAGAGGGTGTTGTTGCTTTCTGGAGAGGCAACACCGCTAACGTTATTCGTTACTTTCCTACCCAGGCTCTTAACTTTGCTTTCAAAGACAAGTTCAAGGCTCTCTTTGGATTCAAGAAGCAGGATGGTTACTGGCCTTGGTTTGCTGGTAACTTGGCTTCTGGTGGTCTTGCCGGTGGTACCTCCCTTTTCTTCGTCTACTCGTTGGACTACGCCCGTACTCGTCTCGCTAACGATGCCAAGGCTACCAAGGGCCCCGGTGGTGGTGAGAGACAGTTCAACGGTCTCTTTGACGTTTACAAGAAGACTCTTGCTTCTGATGGTATCGCTGGTCTTTACCGTGGTTTTGGTCCTTCTGTTATCGGAATCATTGTGTACCGTGGTCTTTACTTTGGACTTTACGATTCTCTTAAGCCTGTTGTTCTCGTTGGGCCTCTTGAGGGATCTTTCTTCGCTGCTTTCTTGCTTGGTTGGACCGTCACCACTGGTGCCTCTACTGCCTCGTACCCTCTTGACACTGTCCGCCGTCGTATGATGATGACTTCTGGTCAGGCTGTCAAGTACAAGTCTTCGTTTGATGCTTTCAAGCAGATTGTTGCTGCTGAGGGTGTCAAGTCTCTTTTCAAGGGCTGCGGTGCCAATATTTTGCGTGGTGTCGCTGGTGCTGGTGTTATTTCCATGTACGATAAGCTTCAGCTGGTTCTTTTTGGAAAGAAGTTTTAAGGTCTACAATACACTGTATAGCCAGACTAACTTTTGCATGTAACTTTTTCTTGTCCTCAATGAATACTATGAACTGTAATTTGGTGGATACTATTCGATCGAGCTGCTTGTTGTTTATATGGCTTTGTGTGGGTCAAGATCAGAGTTCTGCACTGCGATTGGTTGATGAATTTTCATATGATGGTTTCTTGCCTTCTGTGTAGGGTACTAATGGGAGTTAATAAGTGTGGCCATGTACTTCACCATCGTGTCCCAACTTGAATCTATAGCTACATCTTTCCAACCATATTGTGGCCCTGAAAGGAAACAAATAAAATCTCTTACGGTATGATATCAAAAAAAAAAAGCATTTGGTTAGACTTTTGTTATTGCTCATTTCTAATAATCAAGTCTATTAAAAATTTTTCCTTCTCTCAATTATACAGCTTTAATCGCTGTCATAATACTCGTCATCACTGTCTTCGACCAGCTGCTCAAAGTTTACCTTATAACGCAGCACGGCTCCAATACCACCAAAACCCCTTACAAACTGAGCACCTTCCGAACTTCTATCAGTAACAAACTCCAGATTGGCTCCAAACTCTTTGTAGTTCTCGGCAAGCCATTCCAAAAGAGGCTTTTCTTCAATGATCTCGAGCTCGGCGCCAGTACGCTTGTCCAGCAGGTGGTCCTTGTTGGCGGCACTGCGAGATGCGTGTACGATGACAGGGGTCTCGCTTTCGGGGTCCTTTAGTGTATAGCGAATAATGTCCAGGTTCTCAAAAACGATCAAAGTCTCGCAGGCACCCAAATCTAAGGCCTTGAGGGTGTCGTCAACACCGTAGCAGAACTTGCCAGTGTCCTGAGAAATCTCATCAAAGTACTGAGTAATGAGTTTCTTCTCTTGAATGAATTTGACGTTGGCTAGAGTTTCAGCAGAAAGCTCGATAGCTTGGTTGAAACCATTTTCACCACCATAAGAAACATCAACAATCTTAATGATCTTGGCTGCAAGACGGTTATCAAACAAGTCAGACTGCGAAAGTTCGGTCTTGAAATCAGCAGAACCAGCAAGAATCAGACCGTTAACGTTAACCTTATCAGCAGTGATGAAGTTCTGTACGGCAACTTCGGCCACCTTACGAACGTAATTGTGTCGCTTTTCATCACGTAAACGGGCAAAACGTAACGCAGACTGTCCACCACGTCCGTGCTTCTTCGGCAGATCGACGGTGAACTTGTGTAAGACTTCTCTCGTGTTTCCGGAAAGCGTTCCAAACAGGGCTCCATTACCGTCCATGACAATGAAACCAAACTTGGAGTCTGACTCGAGAAGTTCTGAGAGCGCTTCAGTGTGAAATTTGTTGTCACAGAGGTAAAGAGAAGTGTTGATAGGCTTAAAGGGCTCAAAATCGATATTGACCTTCTTTTCCTTTCCCTCGGCAGTGAGGATTTCACCACAGTAAATGACCAGACCATTTTTTGGTACGTTGTTGTATAGTTTGAGTCTCTGTTGTGTGGAAGTAATTGCAGACAGTACTGAAAGTCTGTTCACTCGAGACTTGATATTAGAGGCGGTACCCTAAGATTGTGTGAGCCTTGCGCCGAGTAAATTATCCTCCAACTTACATATTCTTCAACCAACATCTTATTAGTTAATGAAATCTGGCCCTTGGGAGCTGCGAGAGGTTAGACATTGAGTAGGACGGGGTTTTCGACGGAACATACGAATAATAAGCGAAATCATGGAGGTACCATTTCCGCGAGCGGCTTCCAAACTAGACATGGATTAGAGACATACGGGGTAGAGTGGCGCTGGCACTAACCTCTTGATGAGTCTAGAAGTTCAGTTAGTTAATGATGCACAAAACTGAAGTGAAAAAAAAAAGGTAAAATTACACTTGGCTACACCAAGTTACAAGTTCAGCAAGAGCACACATATGACCATGCGTTCCAGGATTTCATTATTCCATGACTCGAGGACATAACAATCAGAAAATGAAAAAAAGCCTGGCCTGTGCAAGTACAGATGAAAAGGTGGTTTGCGCAGAGGTGATTCCACGTATGGGTTGCTTACTTTTTGACCTTCCAGATCTCAATGTTCTTTTCAGCGTCGGACTCTGAGATTTGAGGAGCCATTTTTCAGAATATCTTGATAGTGTTCAAGTATTTATGCTGTCGTTGGAACAGAAAAAGAGAAGAGAACAAGTATTTATTGATCTTTGCTGTGACTTTTTCTTTCACGACGTTTGAGGGCCTGTGTCCGTTAAGCGCTCTGTAAGGCAGGAAAAATTTCAAAAACGAGGGTTGGGGCAGTGGTTTGGGGTCATGACCAGCTGAGGTAAACATTACTCACCTTAGGCTATTATGAGTCAGCATGGGCTCTTACGAAGCACAATCCATTATGAGTCAGCACAGGCTAACAGAACTTTGGATGATCACAACGCTTTTAGCCTAGCTACAGTCATGGCCTGCTCCGTGCTTTAGTAATCGTCGTGCCCCAGCCCCTGCCCCAAACAACAACGCCAACGTAGCTGACAATGCAAAACAAAAAAACGAAGAAAACAATTCCGTTCCGTCCACAGGAATAAAAAAAAGTCCACGTTCTGGATTCACCAACAACTCACATCCTTTTGGACCCTTCTCACCCCCGTTAAAGAGGACCAGCTCTAGCCGTAACACACTATGGACAGTGACAGCGACAGCGAAAGACCCTCAGAGGTTAAGCACAAGTCTAGAAAGCCCCCTAACACAGCATTTCGACAGCAGCGTTTGAAAGCGTGGCAGCCGATATTGACACCCAAGACTGTACTGCCACTGTTTTTTTGCATCGCTATCATCTTTGCTCCTTTAGGAGGCGTCATGCTTTACGCGAGTAATACAGTGCAAGAAATCATTATTGACTACAGCCACTGCGAACTGCTGGCTAACACGTCTGGTTTCACTGAAATTCCTTCGAAATATGTACAATACCATTTCAAAGGCGGCAAAAAGCCTGATAACGATCCTCAGTGGAAGCTCACAAAGCATGATGACAACTATAACGTTACAAGCTCTGGTGTTGACATTCCTGTAGAGCAGAGCTGTGTTATTCAGTTCGACACCCCTACCGACATGGGACCCCCGGTTTACATGTTTTACCGTCTTTCCAACTTTTACCAGAATCACCGTCGTTACGTACAGTCCTTCAATGAGAACCAGATTAACGGAAAGCCTGAGACTGCCGACCAGCTCAAGAGTAAGGATGACTGCAAACCGTTGATTGTCAACAGCGAAGGCATACCTTATTATCCGTGCGGGCTTATTTCTAACTCGTTTTTTAACGATACTTTTTCAACCTTGACCCTGCTCAACGCTCCTGGAGCAAAGGAAGGCGTTCAGACATACAACATGACTGAAAAGGGAATTGCCTGGCCGACCGATAAGAACCGATTCAAGAAGACTGAGTACAATGCGTCGTCCGTTGTGCCTCCTCCTAATTGGGCCAAGCTGTTCCCTAACAATTACACCGATGAGAATTTGCCCGATCTCGCAACGTGGGAATCTTTGCAAAACTGGATGCGAACTGCTGGTTTGCCTACGTTTTCCAAGCTGGCCATGCGTAACGACGATGAAATTCTGACTGCAGGCACTTACTCTGTCGAGATTGGCCTCAACTTTCCTGTGCTCACATATGATGGAACCAAATCTCTTGTAGTCACCACTCGTAGTGTTCTTGGTGGCCGCAATCCTTTCTTGGGAATTGCTTATCTTGTTGTTGCTGGTTTGGCCTTTTTGCTCGGCGTCTTGTTTTTGATCAAACATCTCATCCATCCCAGAAAGCTTGGAGACCATTCCTATTTGACTTGGAATAATGATAGCGCCCAGGGAGCTACTGCTACCACGACTGGCCGCGAAAACGACAGCAGTCGGGCTCGTTAAGTATCAATCGGATTGATACATGATTTTCACACTTTCGTTTTATATTATTTTATTTCACTATATTCAAATCAAAACTAATTAAATACCGTGTTTTATGTTCTCAATATTCTCTACAGTATGGGTTCTTCATCAGAGCTATGGCATCGTTTCTCTACAAAATCCCAGCAGTTTTGCAAATCTGCCCTAACCCATCTCGGCATATGCTCGGAGTGTGCTTTCTGATCTCATTTACTCTGTTCCATAAACTGGCAATAGTACGACTATGGCTCTGAACCCCGCAAATACGTTAACACGCAAACACGCAAACACGCAAACACACAAACACACAAACACTCAACACACGCAAACACCCAAACACGCAGCACAATGCTACCGTATAGATGTGCAGTTCCAATTAGATGGCACATTCATTTTTTTTCGGGTCCGAAAAGGACGAGACTTTTGGTGATACACGCGTGCCGATAAGGAATATTAGCCTACAGTATACTATAGCATAGAAATAGTGCCGGGTCTGTAATTTCAGACTAGGAAGCATATTTTGAATTTAGGGTAAAGTATAAATAATGAAATGATTCCTCTTTCTTTCAAGTTCTTCATCTGTCCATCTGTTCATCGTTCATAGTCCATCGTCCATCGTCCATCGTTCATCGCTCATTGTTAATCATTCATCGTTCACAAGTAAAACATCCACAATGGGCGCCATCATGACTGACAACTCCAGACCTGAGCCTGACCAAGTGCTCAAGGACATAGCCAACTATGTCCACGACTACAAGATCGATTCTCCGCTGGCCTTTGAAACTGCCCGCTTGTGCTTGCTTGATACTTTAGGCTGTGGTCTGGAAGGCTTAAAGCACAAACAGTGCGCCGCCATTATCGGACCTGTAGTACCTGGCACAATCGTCCCATATGGCACCAAGGTCCCTGGAACCAATTATCAGCTTGATCCTGTTCGCGGCGCCTTTTCAATTGGTACAATTATTCGATGGCTCGATTTCAATGACTGCTGGCTAGCTGCTGAATGGGGACATCCTTCTGACAACCTGGGCGGGATCCTTGCCGTAGCTGATTGGCTCACTCGAACAGCTAAGGCTGGCGGTGACGGAAAAGTGTTCAAAGTGAAAGATGTGCTGGAAGCTATGATCAAGGCTCATGAAATCCAGGGTGTTTTGGCTTTGGAAAACTCGTTCAATAAAGTTGGACTTGATCATGTTGTTCTTGTCAAAGTTGCCACGACTGCTGTGGTTTCCAAGATGTTGGGCCTTACCCGCGAGCAAACAATAGATGCTGTTTCGCAGGCTTTCGTTGATGGACAGTCCTTGCGTACATATAGACATGCTCCCAACACCATGTCTCGCAAGTCGTGGGCAGCTGGCGATGCGGTTTCTCGTGCAGTAAACTTGGCTCTTATTGTCAAGAATGGCGAGGGTGGTATGCCTTCCGTTTTGACTGCTCAGACATGGGGATTCTACGACGTTCTGTTCAAGGGCAACGAGTTCAAATTTCAGCGAGATTACGGTTCTTATGTCATGGAGAATGTCTTGTTCAAGATTTCTTTCCCTGCGGAGTTCCATGCTCAGACTGCTGCAGAGGCTGCCATGACATTGCATCAAACCTTTAAGAATAAGGGCCTCTCTACCGACAATATCAAGCATATTCGCATTCGAACTCAAGAAGCCGCTATGCGTATCATAGACAAGAAAGGGCCTCTTCACAATTACGCCGACAGAGATCACTGTTTGCAATACATGGTGGCAATTCCATTGATTTACGGGCGTCTCACTCCTGAGGACTATACTGACGAAATTGCTTCAGATCCTCGTGTTGACGCCCTTCGTGCGAAAATGGAGTGTGTAGAGGACACCCGCTTCACCACAGAGTATCATGCGCCCGACAAGAGGTACATTGGCAATGCCCTGTTGATAACCCTCAATGACGGCACGAAGTTGGACGAGTTAGAGGTGAACTATCCTATTGGACACCGCAAGCGTAGAGAAGAGGGTACACCAGTGTTGCTGCAGAAGTTTGAGCGACATCTGCGTGGTAGATTTGACGAGTCCCAGGTGGAGGCTATCCTAGCTAAGAGCGGCAAGGACGTGGGCGAGCTTGATATAGATGAGTACGTTGATTTGTACGTAAAGAAGTAGGCACCTAGCCATTTGTGTCATAGGTTTGTAGTGCTATAGTCATGAGTATAAAGAGTTAATTTGTATCACAGAAAAAACCAAGGTCTAAATTCCCAAATATTGCATAGTGGGCGTACATTACTTTCTCCCATCAACTAATTATACCAAGTACTACACATTGCTTGATTATCATGTCCTCTCAACGCACCCGCCGTATTTACAAAGAACTAGATGAAGTACGCTCAGACATTGGCTCGGGCGTGACAATTCGGATCCTGAATGAGTCTGACATTTCCCACCTCGAAGGCACCTTTCAAGGGCCTCCAGACACGCCGTATGAGGGTGGACTGTTTGTAGTTGACATCAAAATCCCTGTAAGTAAACTCAGAGCAACTGCGCATGAGATTAAGTCTAACTCGGTTCTAGCAAGATTGTATGTTTAAAGGAATGATCAATGGATTAGACATTACAGTGCTCAAACTTACAATTTAGATCCCTTCAAACCACCTGTCATGAAGTTCGACACAAAGGTGTACCACCCAAACATTTCATCTCAAACGGGCGCCATTTGCCTCGACACCCTTAAGGATGCCTGGGTTCCTATATTGACATTGAAGTCGTGCATGATTTCTTTGCAGAGTTTGCTACAGTCGCCTGAGCCCAATAACCCTCAAGATGCGCAAGTTGCCAATCACTTTCTCAAAGATCGCGAGGGATTCAAGCAAACCGCAGCGTAAGTTTGTGTTTTCCGCAACTGCCCATGACCAGCTCTACTAACGCTGCATTTAGTGAATGGACTCAAAGATATGCCACTCAAGACCACGACTCTGTCAGTGATGAAGACATTTCGCCCTTCGTAGAAATGGGCTTTCCAAAAGATAAAGTCGTGCAAGTCTTGCGGGAACTGGGAATCAAATCTTTCAGCAGCGAAAACAAGGCTGCGGAGCAGGATCGTGTCATGAATGCCCTTTTATCATCATAGTGCTAACTATATACTAATAAACGTCTATGTATGCCTAACGTTGTGAACGCGTGTGTTTTGTTATTTCGAGATATTGATTCTGAGATCGCTTAGTAAACCCCAAATCTTGAACAGAACCGCCACTTGCCAGGAAAACTAAATCTACAACCTCTCTTTTGCCTTCATCCTCAAACCAACACCACCGATCGTACATATTAAGCAACAATGGTAAGATTCCGAGGATGATACCAATCGATGGTGCTAACAGCTTTAAAGGGCGGAAATCACTCTGAGCTCCCTAACGATAAGAAAAAGAACACGAAGAAGGATGAAAGTATGTATACTGAGCTTTGTGATGGCAAAACCAAAGCTAACCTTTCAGAACCCAAGTATGAGCCTCCAGTATCCACTCGCAGTCAGAAGAAAAAGAGAAAGGGCCCCGTTGGAGCTGTTAAGCTGCCTACGGTCTACCCTACTACGCGCTGCAAACTCAAGCTGTTGAAGATGGAGCGGATCAAGGATCACTTGCTGCTCGAGGAGGAGTATGTGCAGAACCAGGAGCGCCTGAAACCTATTGATGACAAGATTGCAGAAGAACGCAGCAAGGTGGACGACATGCGAGGATCCCCCATGAGTGTCGGTACTCTTGAAGAGATAATTGATGACGACCACGCCATTGTTTCTTCCTCGTCTGGACCAGAGTACTACGTATCTATTCGATCATTTGTCGACAAGGATCTTTTGGAGCCCGGATGCTCCATTCTTCTTCATCACAAGTCTGTCAGTATAGTAGGTGTGTTGCAAGACGATGCAGACCCTATGGTGTCTGTGATGAAACTGGACAAAGCGCCCACCGAGTCATATGCCGACATTGGTGGTCTCGAGACTCAAATTCAGGAAATCAAAGAATCTGTTGAGTTGCCTCTTACACATCCAGAACTATACGAAGAGATGGGCATTAAACCCCCTAAGGGTGTTATTTTGTATGGTGCCCCTGGTACCGGTAAGACTCTGCTAGCCAAGGCAGTTGCCAATCAAACGTCTGCGACCTTTTTGCGCATTGTTGGATCTGAGCTGATTCAAAAATACTTGGGTGATGGACCGCGGTTATGCCGACAAATTTTCCAGATTGCTGCTGAGCACGCGCCCTCTATTGTGTTTATTGATGAGATTGACGCTATTGGAACCAAGCGATACGAGTCTACGTCAGGTGGTGAACGCGAAGTGCAGAGAACCATGTTGGAGCTGCTCAATCAACTTGATGGATTTGACGATCGTGGTGATGTTAAGGTCATTATGGCCACAAACAAGATTGAGTCCCTTGATCCTGCGCTGATTCGACCCGGTCGTATTGACCGCAAGATTCTGTTTGAAAACCCAGATCCTACCACGAAGCGCAAGATTCTGCAAATTCACACAAGCAAGATGAGCCTGAACGACGATGTTGATTTAGAGGAATTCGTGTCTGCCAAGGATGATCTCTCTGGAGCGGACATTAAGGCCATTTGCACCGAGGCGGGACTGCTTGCTTTGCGCGAGCGACGCATGAAGGTGACCGCAGAGGACTTCCGTGCGGCCAAGGAGCGTGTGATGAAGAACAAGGTAGAAGAGAACCTTGAGGGCTTGTATTTGTAGATGTTGATATTACTGATGCATAACTGTGTGCTCTACTAGTACTAGTAAATTGGTGACTATAGCTATAGATGACTATAGTTGACATTCAATGGATCATTCAATACTTTACTATAACTACAGTTGATGTTAGCATAAACTGTGCGGTTCATTAAAGAGTTTGTGAGTTTGTGAAGGGTCCGTGAAGAATTTGTGAAGAGCCTGTGAAGTCTGTGAAAAGCCCGTGAAAAGTTTAAGTCCGTTAATAGTCTGTGACAAGTTGGTGAAAAAAACTTCGTCACGTCACTCAGGCCCGTTGTATATACCGTAGGTTTGACTACGGCTATAACTATAACTATACGGTGTATGGTATCTACGTATAAAGAGACACATTCGAGCGGGAGCAGCAGCACAAGGTTTCGACAGTCAGCAGTTTGTGGGGGAGGAGGGAGAAGGGGGGTTCGGCGAGTCGGAGATTCGGAATTTTGACAAAAGTCGGTCCGGCATCGTTTGCAAGCGCGTTACTACCCGCTTAACGCCTAAAGCTTTTTTTTTTTTAACCTAAGAGTACACTCTGATTGTTTGGCGCCTGTTGCCTGTGATCGATTGCCGATGTTGGCTGCTGTAGCTGTGGCTGTATACCGATTGAATTGCCATCATTCCAGTGCCGCAGCTGTAGCCGTTGACCGCAAACACTCTCAACTGGGCATCGGCTATTGAGCGTCACGGATGGCGTCGTTCAGCGTCAGTGTCCGCACGGTGGAAATGGGCTTTGAAACCCAGTTGGGACAACAGATGCCACTAGATGGAAACGATGAAAATGACGTTGGAATTAAATAAATTTTATCTTCGTTTTTATTTTTATTTTGATTAATCTTCGATTCTTTCACTCTTCCGTTCTTCTTCCCTTACTTTCTCTTCTTCTGCTCAACTCCACCTTCATCACCGCCATCATCGCCACCAGCGCCATCACATTTACCATCACCGCCATCGTATCAAACCACTACAGCTCTCCGTTCAATTCAGCCTGCCTGCCTTTGCTGCAATCTCCGCTACTTAATTTGTGTACTACTTCTCGCGTAGGCACTATCCGACACTCTAAAACCTTTTCCCTCTTTTCGAAGCTTATTCCTCTCAAGCCTCTTCTTCGTCCCCTTACAATGTCTTCCAGTGTCTTCTCTTCAAACGATGCATCCAAATCTTCCAAATCATCTGGCCACCTGTTCAAGTACGTAAAAAGAAAGCTGGCCTCTAGCTCAACCTCCAGCTCCAACACAAACTCAAACCAGAACCCCGCGTCTTCTTCTGCGAATGCTTCGTCTGCCCCCATAACGAAAAAGACTTCTCATACTGAGACTCCTCGCGTCCATGACTGCTCCTTTGTTGTTGCCGTTTCAGAAGACTACAACCTCAAGTTCAGACGAACTATGGAAGACGCTCACGTCTACATTTACAACTTTGCGGATGTCCCCGACTCAGGCTACTTTGCTATTTTTGACGGCCATGCGGGATCTGATGCTGCTCACTGGTGCTCTAAGCAACTCCATACAATCATTGAGTCCACTATTCGCAATAATGAGCGCGGAGACCAAAAAGACGATTTGACAACTCATAGCAATAATAGTGCTACAAGTGCCAGCACGAAGAGCTCAGACTCAAGAAAAAAACACATCTGGTCTTCCAAACGCTCGGAATCTACCTCTCCTAATCCTCAAACTACCCATTCTCCTGACCTGGCAAAGGCAGCTGCCGCTTCTTCGGCTATTACGAATAAATCAAAACCCCCCACTGACCAGCACCATGACCACTTCCAAGAAAATCAAAAGACTTTTTCAGAGATTCCCCCTAGTAATTTGGTGCCCATGGCACTCAACTCTGCATTTCTAGAGGCAGACGCTAAAATGGCAAAGGACGTACCAGTGAGCTGCGGATGTACAGCCGCCGTCGCCGTAATCCGATGGGAGCCGTCTGCTGTTTCAGTAAGCGCCCGCCTCCCCCAGCCTGGCTCCATTCCCAGCAGCCCGACTCTTGACGAGACACCTATTATTGAGGAGAGCGCTGTGGAAGAAGCTGTTGAAACCATTGAAGATGACAGCAAACCACGAGAAGACGCATCGACGGAACGGAGACCATCACTTCAGCCGCCAGCTTCTGCAACCAACCCTCGAAAAAGATCAGTAAGCTCGGCTCCGAGTGTACAATCGCAATCATCTTTCACGCACTCCGTCATTGGCAATCACCGGTCTCGTGTTTTATATACTGCAAACGTGGGAGACGCTCGACTTGTTCTCTGCCGAGCTGGAAAAGCGCTGCGCCTCTCCTACGACCACAAGGGATCCGACCCCATTGAGTCCGCGCGCATTACTAACTGCGGAGGCATTATGTATGGAAATCGTGTCAATGGCATGCTGGCCGTGACTCGCTCGCTGGGCGACGGGTACATGAAGTCACTGGTGACTGGCAGTCCGTACACCACGCGCACACTGCTCGGGACCGCGGACGAATTTATAATCATTGCTTGCGACGGCATCTGGGATGTCTGCAGCGACCAAGGGGCGGTTGACCTTGTGCGGGACGTCATGGACCCCAAAAAGGCGTCGCAAAAGCTGGTCAAGCATGCGATAGACAATTTCAGTTCGGACAATATTACGTGCATGATTGTCAGGCTGGACCCTAGTGTTTGCGCGACTTGAGCGTGATACTACGTATGATCTAGGTATACACTATGTTTTTTTACGTATTGATATGAAACGTTGGCTGTTTTTTATTCTTGTTCTTGTTGTTGATGTAGAGATGAACAGTAGATTGCGATATGGATTGAAACAGATGTTGACGGAAACATGGAGCCTTTCATGCGCGCAATTGGGTTAGTGTTGCATACAGCGGAATCAGAGTGGGATGCGTAGAATCTAGATGTAGAGTGCGAGGGGTCAGTGGTGCCTTTGGCGGTTAAGAACCAGAGATTCAAAGTGCCAGTGTGTTGCAAAAAAATTTATACATATATTATAGTATTGCAACTGCGAAATTGATGTTCAATGGCAACTAGAAGTTGGATCTGAGGGGTGTCTGAAAACGAACAGATAAGAAGAAGAAGAAGAAGACTAAAGACAAAACTTTGAGACTTGGAAGATAATCCCAAAAACAACTATCTGAAGCGTCCGTAAGGCATTAGGTTTACCCTTTCTGCTATTGGTATTTCGTGTAGCTAGTTTTGCTACGAGGTTGGGTGGGTTGGGGTTTGCGCACCACCCAAAGTATCAAGTCACGACCATTTTGACTAAAATGCATCTGTTTAAAGATTTTTGCCGTTTTAACACACAAGGCTAGACCTTTCCACACTCTTTGGAAGTTGCAAATGAGATCCAAAGGTTTTGCTTGTTCAGTCAATCCTGATTCAAGTGACCTGTCATTAAGCAACTCGCTATAGGGTGTTTTTTTGTGATCCAGTGCTTGATTGTAATTGCCTTGGGCTTGTGGTACCTATAGTACGTTGTTGACTATAGTAAGATGTCGCTAGGGGGAGCGATAACAGAGGTGCCAAGTTGAAGTCTGCTTAAATATAATCAATATTAGTATTTGAGAATTTGAAGTATTTCTGTCAAGAAAAAAAGTCACAAGCCGATATCGTGCTCAAGCCATCTATGCGCTTTTAGAATATCGAATCTGTAATTAAATGTATATATATATATATATATATATATTTTAGCAAAGCGAGTTAGTTCATTCTACTCATCATGAGCTTAAATGGAAGTAATTATAATAGTTTGGATTTCTTTAATACTAATATTTTATTGGATAAAAATGGGAATAAAAAAAGTTAATTCGTTATTTTTTTTTTGGTTCTCGAAATTCCCAAAACAAAACCTTGAGTTTGACTTATCAATATTAATTTTGCTTTCAATTTTGCTTTCATCTTACATTATTTGGGGGAGGGAAGTTTCTGAAGCCAGATCACGGCAAATACAAACAGGTTCATTTGTGTTACCTTGAAAAAAAATGGAAAAAGAATATAAAAACCAGAAGCGCTAGGTGTGTTTACGCTTTTATGGTAATCCGTATACAGAATTTATATCAAAACTCAATTTGAGAAGAAAAAAAGAAAGAAAACGTTAATCAAGACTTAACCATGGTATGGCCTTCTTCAGCCTTACTACATTTATGGTAGTTGATTAATTACTATTTGACGGTTGCCTGTTATAAAGCTTTTTGAAGCAATTCCTTCTGTCTTTCGTAGTCTTACTGTAAACTCGTAGGTGCCAACGTCCTTTATAATTGGCAGCGAATACGTATAGGACTCTGGAGTTTTGTGAAATAATGCCTTTTCTTCATACTAAAAAAGAGAAATTACTGACTCTAGAGCTCATTCATTTAAGCTAAGTCATTTCGAATCTTTGTGATATAACACTTAGATTAGATTCAACAATATATATTTGTACAGCGTGCTACTGTTTGCAACAAGGTTTCAAGGTACACAGACTTCTAGCCATGCTCTGTAGTGTTAGCATGTATCACAACTTTGAAGAGAATGGATTGATGGAACCGTTTGCAGGCTTGCGATTTGACAGTCTTAATGATGACTGCGTAGATAAGGCATCGAAGACCTTTGAACAAAAACACATTAGGCATTTCAGAACAATCTATTTCATGAGGAACACAGCTCAAATCTTTTAATATAAACACAGTACATGGGTAGATAATAAACAAATTAAATAGACTTGACTGACATTAGACCATTTGACAATGACAGCTGAAATTCAGACCATATCTGAACAGAAATGAACCAGTTATGGAGCCTTTTTTTGCATTTGCGAAAAACAGCACAGAAACTTTTTGAGGATTTTTGAAAGAGAAAGATACAACAAACGATAGGACTTTTTTTTTTGATAAAAAAGGCATATACAAAAGCCTTGAAGGAGGAATAACTAATAAAAGCCAGATCTGTGTTTTCCTTTCATTCGGTTAACTTTCTGCTTGAGGCGTGGTAGCGCGTATTAATTGTTCTCAAAAGGGAGGGCGATGTCTTGTTTTGGAGCTGTCGACGAGCTCGGCAAAGACCAGAGACTTAAATCACCTCACAAGTCTTTTTCAGTTTGGCAAAAGTGAGCTTGCTCAAAACGCAAGGGCTTTCTCTACAGTAACTTCACCTGATTCATCTTATGTTTCCTGCTGTAATTAAAACTAAACATTCAAGCCGGCCGCCCTAGCCACTTTGATAGTTCAAATTATTCCGACTGCTCAAACTACACAAACCATGCAAATCATTTATACTACGGAGAACCAAGGTATTGGTAAGATCCGACGTGCATGTAGCTTCTCCACATTTAAAGAAGATGAGTAAATAGAGAATGCCAAAACATTTTGCAGATGGCTTGACATGAACAATATTTGGTCTTCACAAGCATTGGTGATGATAAGCCACAAGCTGTCAAAACACGCGGAAATTTAAATACGAAGACCTTACTATAAGGAACACAAAATCATATTTATCAAATTCGCCATGGGGTAAGAACGTCCTGGATTTTGACTCAAACAGCTTCTGAGGTATTATTTTAAAGGGAGTCTTTCATCATAACGTTTATTTTCAGGAAATATGCTTGAAATCTTTAGTACACTTTTGACACTGGATAAATAAGATGACCTCGTGCCAATACTCGTAGGAAAGGCTTTCACGACATCACAATGTTGATTGAGTGTTTGATAAGAAAAAGGAGCTTTTTTAGATACATTCATTCGGCTTGTCTGTAGTATGGCACGAAATAAACAAAAGGAATAAAAAAAATAAAAAAAAAAAAGAATAAAGCTGGTAGCATCGAGTGTCCAAAGGAGGTTTTCCAAAATATTGCAGGCTTGATGGTACAAGACATGTCAAGATTGATATTCTCCACTTTCTAGGAATCTTCGTCACTTTTTTTTTTTTTTTGACAGATATTAACTATGCTCCGCTAGTTGTGTGACCTTCTACGCACGGATTACTTTTAGTTGAGTTCTTTCTGATAACATTTCAATGATTCTGCCGCTGACTATCTTTGTGCCTAATTGATGATATGTCAAGCCAGCCATAACAGGTCTCTGAGTGGAGGAAATAGAGAGCAAGAAATGCCCAAGCACAAGTGGTAGGTGTTCAGCCGTTCCATATTCCTTCGCAAGTATGGCATGCCCAAAGTGAGCACATATATTTAGATATATATGAGCACAAATAATGAGCATATAAAACCATATACACATATATAGACCTACAAATCTATAAATTCATAAATCTATAGAAATCAGAAATAGGCCATGACCCGGAATTGAGCAAAAATCAAACGACCAAATAAATGGGAAAAGCTTCCACGCGAACAACGCGAACAAATTTTTTGCTATTGATAATCCATTGGAAATTTGCTCTCTTGTGGCCCGAATAGGTATAATTAGCACTGGTGTCAAAAAAAAAAGGCCCACGCACACGCAAAAACGAGCAAATTTAAACTTTATTATTTTATGCTCACAAAGGCCGAGATTTTTAAAATGCTCACTGAACGGCTGAACCTCTCAAGCCTGTCTTTCAACGGTTCAACCTGCTCACTTTTCCACGAATCGTCACGAATCGCGATGAATGTTTTATTTTGATGGATTGACATTTCAGGCACCTTGATTGGCATGTACCAATATATAAATAATAACACAGATCCGTGTATTTTGAACTTTCTCTTTTCAATTTGACACGTTCTCAATACACTTAAACCCAATCATTCATCACTCATTATTAACTATTGCGAATGGTCAGTCTCACCAAGCACAACAGGTCTCTTATCTCGGTGATAGCTGCCATCTTGGCAGTGGCAGCAACGCCAGCGGCCGCCCACGTCAAGTCAACGCTGGAAAGCCTGTACTGCAAAAAAGCCATGGCTAAGTACAACTTTGGATGCGGCGCTGTGCCCTCCAGCGGGTGCCTATGCGCAAAGGAAACTTATGTGGCCACTTATGTTCAGTGCTTGCTGACGCTCTCGCCAGGCGACGAGCAACAGGCCATAGCAGGGTTTGGCCACATGATTGAACACTGCAATGAAGCAATGGCTGGCATGTCTGCGTCGGCGACCAAAGTTACTCAAGCCACTTTTGTGTCTGATTACAACGAGGCGTTGGCAAACAATTCCTTTGTTGAAGCGTCATCCATCTCAAACAAGTCCGAAGTAATAACTAATCCCATCGTGTTTACCGCATCGGAAGTCAACTGGGTTCCCAAGGACGGAGCAAAGTTTCGGTACCAGCTCTACACCGGAACTTTGTATGGCGGAATCATTATGGCGTACTGGGCGTTCATAATGGTTGCGGGAATCTTCATCAACATTATTCGCATTGTCTCTCCTTACGCCCTGCTCCGCATGAATAGCCCAGCTTTGATCAAGTTCAGACAGAAGTTCGCCGTACCTGCCACTTTTCGGTCAAGACACTCGAATCCAACGTTTCTAGGCTACATTCCTACTCGCGCCCAGTCGATCGTTCTCACATTCTATGTAATTCTAAACATCATTCTGTGCTGCGTGCATTACGACCTGATTTCCTTCGAGGTGAAGAAACTACAACTAGCACGCTACGTGGGCGACCGTACGGGTATTATTTCCTTTGCGCATTTTCCCATAGTTTTTTTGTTTTCAGGCAGAAACAACATGCTGCTATGGCTTACAGGCTGGTCTTACGACACTTTCAGCACTTACCACCGATGGGTATCGCGCATGATGATTATTCACGCGGTTATTCATTCAATTGCTTGGTCTGTCTACTGCAAAATTGACGGTTCCTACAGTGGAATGTTCTCTTCAACTTACTGGAACTGGGGTGTCGCGGCCACCGTCATTGGCTGTGTCATGGTAGGTTTCAGCGCGCACGCGATCCGTACACGTTTCTATGAAATCTTTTTGACTTTTCATATTTTGTTTGCAATCGCATTCACCATTGGCTGTGTTTGGCATTCGTACTACATGGGCTGGATGCAGTGGATCTGGGCTGCCATTGCCATCTGGGCTTTTGACCGCTTTTTGAGGTTTGCAAAGATTGCCATCAATGGTTACTGCGTTGCGCAAGGCAAGGTTTACAGCAGTGATAATGAGGATGAAGCTTCAGTCTTCAAGCTGGCCATTACAACTGCAAACTCTTGGAAATACTACCCTGGAAGCCATGTATTTTTGCACGTACTCAAGACGTCTACTTTTTGGCAATCTCATCCTTTCACTGTTTATCGATCCCCGATACCTGGCCAAGAACATGAGCTCATGATTTGCGCCAAAGTTCAAGGCGGCATAACAAAAAAGATAGCCCAAGACCTGGCCAAGCATTCCAACGGGTTTGACGAGAACGTTCTGGTGGCTCTTGATGGCCCCTATGGCCACCACCACGAGCTATCGCACTACGACACGGTTATTTTGATTGCTGGCGGAATTGGTATCACTTCTACGTACTCTTATGCATCCGAGCTGATTGCCATTGCCGCAGCTTCAAAATC
Source organism: Geotrichum aggregatum (assembly GCA_030564925.1). Classification (NCBI taxonomy): domain Eukaryota; kingdom Fungi; phylum Ascomycota; class Dipodascomycetes; order Dipodascales; family Dipodascaceae; genus Geotrichum; species Geotrichum aggregatum. Next base: position 125,159 of record JAJMAH010000041.1, read on the forward strand.
CCGTAACCAACGCATTGTCTTCATTTGGATCGCTCCTACTGAATCATCGCTTGACTGGTTTGGACCTGAGCTGAGACACCTTTCTAAATCCAATCTGTGTGACGTTGAGCTGTTCCTGACCGCCTCTGGTTCCGGAACCGACGACGAGCGTGGATTTTCTTTGCAATCGCTGAAATCGCTGCAATCAGCCCAATCATTGACCGAAAAGTCCGCTTCAGAGATGGCATCTACTGACACGGAATCAGCAGCGCAACCAGCCAAAGGATCCAGCAATTGCTGCGGATCAAATCTCAAAGAGCAGGGCACCTCAACAGATCCTGAGCTAGAGAAGCTTGGTCTCATTGGCAACCGTACACAAGTCATTCATTGCAAGCCCGACGCAGATGCGCTGGTGGCATCCCATATCAAGGCCTCGACAGGCATTGCGACGGCCGTGTTGGTATGTGGTCCACCGACTCTGAACGATGCAGTAAGACACAGCACGGCACTGAACTTGGGAAATGGAAAAGGCCGCGTGGACTATTTTGAAGAAGCTTTTGCGTATTGATTTTACTGAATCTGCTGATTCTGGGTTTTGCGCCTAGGGGACGGGAGAGTTCTGTTTGTGCATTATGTGTTTCGTTTGTTTTTTCCGTTTCGCTTTTTACGACTTTGATTTTTTCTGCTTGAATAGACCGGTAGACTGAGACCTATAGACCTATAATGAGAGCCATTATCACTAGACTTGTCACTGATATAACTCTGCACTAGCCATATCGTTGTAAAAACCTCCATGACTTTGCAATGCATGATAATTGAGGTGGCGATGTTAAGATCTGGCGCACACTATCGCGATATTGATACTTGGCCACTTGAATGACCAGTGGGATAGCTAGTTGGATAACCCATACAGACTGTTGGATTTTTCTACATCTTTGGGCACAGCCGTTCGTACGCTACTTGTGTTCAGCCATATTCCACAATATAAGCCTTGTATTTATCTGGGCCAATCAAGAGACCCCACGGGTTTCAGCCCTTTGCACAGCCGCACGTGAAATATCACCCAGCCGCCCGGGCCCCAACCTAGCTCGCCCTACGATTTGTAGCTCATATACAACAATAATTGAAAAAGAGGACACAAGACACTAAAACACCATTATAATCAACATTGTTCGAAACCGTAGAGTGAAACCGCGAAATACAGAGGAGCAGAAAAAAGGAACAGGAGAAAAAGGAGCATCTATATAGTCTCCCTGAAGGTAAATTCTAGCAACAAGGAAGGAAAGGGAAGAAGAAAAAGAAGGAAGAAAAATGGGCATCAGTGACTGAAAGGATATTTGTAAAAAAAATGCATAGCCTTTCGTCTTCAATACTATTGCAATACATTCCTCATTGCTTTTGATTGGAAAAATGGAAAGGGCTTAGATTTTGGCTTTGACCGGGCTGTAATTCTGAGATATCAGTCATTCTTTTAGAACCGATTATTGTAGTATCCGGCATTGGATCCAACCGGGGCATGCGTGGCATCATGATCATACGTGTTGTCATACGAGTCGTTATAAGAGGGGTTGTACGCGGTGTTTCCCATGTGGTTCATTTCCATTCCTTGCGTGTTGTCAAGCTTTTGGTAGCCCGTGTGGGATGAGTTCAAAAACCCGCTCGAAGAGGAAGGGATTCCACCGGCTCCCGCGTAGTTGTAGCCACCAGCATCTGCGGCAGGGGGATATCCAGTTGCTCTGTATGCTGAGGGTGAATCGTCAATGTGGTCAGTGACTTCTCCATACTGGGGAGGCGAGTTGGGCCTTGCGCCGAAATGCTGGTGCGTTTGATATATGATAGGCTGCGCCGCTGGATAGCCTGGATTGAACGGATCGCTGGGGTAGTTGTTGTTGTTCTTCATGTCGCGAGAGCGGCCGTTACTGCCACTACAGCAACTGCAGCAGGCACAACAGCAGCATATGGCCTCGACACAGGCGACGCCGAGACAGCAACACCGAATTATAGCAGCAACGATCCATAGAACAATCAGGACAGCAATGATGATTCCGACAATGGCAACCCACTTGCAGGCAGTGTTGTCCATACAAGAGTCCCAGCTTGAAAATGCTAGAGGGAAGAAAGAGCACCGTTAGCAGAGGTCAATCATTAGGGTTGTAGGAGGAGGCTGAAACATACATTCTGCCGTTTCCTTTATGTCTCGCGAAAACAGGCCGTTTGTGAGAGCGTTGACGGAGCACAGAGCCCGCTGGTCGAGTGATGGTATGAACATGGTAATTGAGCAACTTTACTACGTAGTCTTTGCTGTGAAATGGTGGACGTTGGAAAGCAGGAGAAAGCCTTCTATTTATCAACTTTTTATCAGCTTTTTCGTCACTTTTTCCTGAAGCAGGTCCGCAGCAAACAGCCCTAGCCCTTGCATCAGCCATGGAGGCACCTATCGGCACGCGTACCACGGGCACTACTTGGCTCGTTCACTGCCCGCATTAAAAATAGCCCTTGAATTATCTTCGTCTTTTTATCGCTATCATGTATAAGCTACCAGTATAACCACAATACAATGTATCGCCACAATGTACCGTCACAGGGCTCATACAAAACTGAACAGATTGCGCATGTCTACATACCGTCGCCCGCATCGCGCGAGATACTTCTCCACCACTTTGCGAGGCACCTCAAATCGTAGTCGGTTCTGCTCCGCCAGTGCCCCAATCTCCTGCGGGCTCAGCAACGAGCCATCGTCTGCGCTGCTTTCAGCCTTCACGTGCACCTCCGCTCGTTTCTTGGCCTTGTCAACGTCAAACAGGCTATCGTAGTACAGAAGCTGGCTGTACATTTTCAGGTCGCTGTACTCAAAGCTCATGACTCCCAGGCACTGCTTGCGGTTGCTGTCCTTGGCTACACACCGTTTACCGTAAACCCCGATCTGCCGCGTACGTACCCTGCACTCGTCACAAACTGCCCACGCAGCATAGTACAGCGCAATTTGCTGGCGGATCTGGGCCTCCAACTGTGCATTCACCGTCGTCATGCGAATAGCACGTGTGCACGCATCGCACCTTATCCCGTCTACCCCAACGCGGTGCCCACTCGTGCTCGTAATTCCTGTAAACGAGAAAACGTTGTCACAGATGCATTTGATTTTGAATTGCGCAGCGTCGCGGAACCGTTCAGCATCGTCGATAGTGCTCTGGAACGGCATGAAGTCTTGACTGTTGCCATTGTCGTTTCGAACAACATGATTAAGTCGGTACTTTTCAGTATCCAGGCCAAGGCAGTCTGCGAGACGGACTGCATCCGTGCCCTCAATAGGAGCACACAGACGTTCTAAGGGCGGCAGTATTTGTTTAGTCAAGTAGTACTCAGCATCGGGCTTGAGTCTATCACCGGATGCCTTGAACTCGCCAAGCGTGAAAGCACGCTGCGCAACGTGTTTGCTATCTCCACCTTCATCAGAAATGATAAATGCAATAACATCGTCTACTTTGATGGAGTCGCCCTGTTCTATTCGGCGTTTGGCAACCTGTACATGTGGCATGGTGTTTCCATTAGGATAATCCTGAGGCCGTTTTCCCAGCTTATTGCGTATGATTAGTTTGACTAAAGGAACCTTGTTTTCTCTCACAGTCGTGGCAAGCTCCCGCAAGTATTCGTGTATTTGCTCAAGAGCTTCTTCTGCCGGCTTGTCACCTAAAATCTGACTTAGTGCAAACTGTGAGGCATCTTTCGACAATTGACAGTACTCGCGTCGTTTCATATCTAAACCCTTGACGTCGATACTAGTCACAATCTTTCCTTCCACCATAGTCATGTTGACAGCGGCATACTTCTTTTTTGCATGCAAAAGCATGCGCCGAAACACATTGTCTGTGTCAATCTCCAACAGTCTGTACCGCTCGTTAACTTGCCGTTTAAAATCGTTTCCAATCTTTATTGCCTCTTCGTACGCGTCCACGTTGGTATTGATCATGACTGAATCTGTATCTCCATAAATGACCTTAAGCCCATCTGATTCTGCCAACTCCTTGGTGTTTGTTAGAATTTCACGACCTTTGAACGTGGTCAGTACAGCAAGTGGTCTAGCATAAAAGCGTGATCTCGTGTAACCTAGACAGCCGTACATGGAATTGGCTGTTAGCTTGAGAGCTTGTTGCTTGATATCCCATTGTGCCTTCTGTGTAGCTGTAGCTTTGGGGTCCTTCATGTTGCTTTTGACAGCCCTTCGACGTTGGACTAGATTTTGAACCAGACGTGGAAAAATCCCCAACGGAACGCTGCTATCGGGTACTTCTGGAGGTTGCTCGTCTTCACCCGACTCTTGAGTGTTGCTCAAATTGCGCTCTACCGTTGTAAAACAAATGTTGTACTCCTGTATGATACTGGGATACAAAGAATTGAAGTCCATGACTAAAACAATATGATCGTACAATCCCCTCTCTGGCTCAAACACAAGACCTCCCTTGAATTTGTCTTTCTTTTTGGTACCAGGGTCCGCTTCCATTTCTTCATCCTCCTCGCCAACCAAGTTTTTGCCCTTGACCGGAGCCTGATTACCACCCTTATCGGGGACTATATACCCTTGCTTGTAGAACTGATGAAGTAAAATATACTCATTGCGCTCGGCGCGCGTTCCCAATAACGTCCGTGCCCAAGAATTACCAGCCAAGTTAGTCAACTGTTTCGACAAAGGAAGCATTTGAAGCTTCAAGGCAATGGCAGCTATAAAATAAGTATCGTTCTCGTTGTGAGCAATAAACTTGTAAAGACTTGATGCATCTTTGATCCATGTCGTGGTGCTGCAGTCCACTGGCTGGTCATATCGAGCCTGATTCAAATAAACCTCGCACATTTCAGACAATGTCCAGGAATTACATTTCGTCGTCACTGACTTTCCGAAAACGTTGGAAATATCGCACATGAGTCTTCCGGTAACAAGCTGGCGCTGTGCAAACAAGTTGCCTGATCTTGAAAAGTTGGTGGGCATTTTTCCTCTTTGCTGGTATCGGCCAAGGCGAGACCACCCTTGAATCTTTTTGTCGTTTATACGATGCGCCAAAATATTGAAATGTGTGTTTTCCAGAGCGTGCCCAATAAGGACATCGGGGTCATATTTCTGTATGCGGTTGAGAAATTCTGAAAGGACGCCTTCTTCTGTTCGCATGTCCCACACAGTTTTAGTTCCCTTGCTCTGTTTCTCAGCCTCCTTTTCAACCAAGTAGGTTTTCTCCTTGTCTGTAGGAGGTCGTGTCAAAGTAAACGATATAGAGTCCAGTTTTTCAGCTGGGGTTGTCGTATCATGTGCAATGTTTGGATAAACACGAGCACTTATAGTCACAATTTCCTGTTTGTTGGCAGCATGATTCATGACTGTGCGTAGTGATATAGCCATCAATGTCATAAGAGGAGGCGGGGGAGCATCAGCTTCGGGAGTGGGCGTAACGTCAATGGGAGAGGTTACTTTGGCTTCCAAAGAGCACCAAGAAACTTTGTCAATCGACGAAACGTTTTTAAGATCAAGCCAGCAGGGTCCCATAATTTCACGAGACAAGGCAAAGTTTTCGAAAATGTTGGTATTGGTGCCAAACACTCGAGAATACGTCTGGCCAGAGTGATCCATTGGAAGTTGATTGTTGCGATTGTAGTTGTATAATACCTTGAGATATGTCGATTCCCTTGGAACATCAGGCAGCTCAAAGCAATATTTGCGCTTTTCAGCTTTCGAGGCAAACTCTTCTACGCCCATTTTGTTCATCAGCTGTTCAACTTCGGCGTAAACATCTTGAATTTCCACAGCCTCGTCTGTTTCAACACCGTTGATAAACTTGTGCTCACGAGGTAAAAAGTATAGCTCGCGTTTGAAGTTGGGTATATATATAAAAGCACTGACGAACTTTCCGCTCTTGTCCTTGACTTTTCCAAAGAGCGCCAAGGCATCGCCTAATTCGCGAAAATCGGTCCAAAAAAATCTCAAGGTTCCTTCCTCGCTAATGGCGTCTTCAAGAGAGATTTTGGAGACATTCTCAAAGGTCTCGCTGCTGGCGTGCTTCAACGTGCTGTTGATGTCGAGCCATTCAGACGCGTCTGGAGCTTCCAGTTGAACAGTAGGCGGAGATGACGAGATTTTACCGGTAAAGAGAGAAACTGGCTTGTTGTTAGCCAGTGATCTCTTGCTAACATGTAGAGAAATAGGCGCCATGTCATCCTCGTACTCTTCCTTCTTTATTTTGAAAGGTTTGGTCGGCGAAGATGGGATCTGTGCTGGCTGATCATCGAAATCAGCCATATCAAAGTCCGAATCATCAAACTCGGCCATGTCCAAGTCAGCATCGGAACTTTTTACCTCTGGTGGAGATGATGGAAGCTCTTGCTTTATTGCTGGAAGAGTATTTTCCTTATTTTGAGATCGCGAGCTAATTGGAGCGGAGCTGCGCAGACTAGACTTGGGTTCTCGCACGTTGGCTGGTTTCCTCTTATCAGAGAGCTGCGATTTGATTGTTCTGGTTTCCTTTTTTTGTTGCAGGCCTGCTAACAGTGCCTCCAACTCATCTTGATCCTGCTGGGTGATTTGTTTCTTGACCTTGTTAGAGTATACCTCTCAAACACGAAAAAATCGACTTACCGGAGCTTCCTTTTTAATTGGTGCTAGAAATGTTTTAATGCTTCTGTTTGCCGGTTTTTTCGGCTCTGGTGCCGGCTCGTGCTTTGCCTTCCGTTTTTTGGATTGCCCGTTACGATCGAGCACCATTTCCGCTTGGTCATCATCTGAGTAGTAGTTGTGCTTTGAATCACCCAGATCGTTTGTTCCGTCGTCATAGGTGTACCCGTGGTCACCGTCATTGACCTCCACAAAGTTGTCGTCCTCAAGCTCTCGTCGATATTGATCCTCGTCAACTAGATCATACATGGGCACTTCTTCCTCATCGTAGGACTCTACGCGAGATTTTTTCCCTGACCGGCGCTGGGCGGCCAGCTGGGCTAATCGCTGTTTCCGATCTCTGGCTTCTGACATTGAAGGATATGGATGGTTGGTGATTTGAGGTGGTTAGATGAAAATGAGCAAGTGACAAGTGGAAAGTAAATAAAGGATGTGTTTTACGCGTTGCAATTATCCCAATCGGGGAACGTGATAAAGTTACGCGCAGTTAGGGTAACTTAAGGTAGAAGAATTAGTTTTTTTGGCCGTAATGATTTCTTCCACCAGAATACTGTAACTGATAAGCACTGAGCATGGAAGTTATTGAATGATGCACAGTGTACAGTGGACAGTGCACACCTAAGTATGAAGCGCCGTGCGTCATTTGTTTTTTCTCGCAAACCCGTGGCTTGCTATCTTCTCCATGCCGTTCAAAGATAGGCTATATTAGTACTATTTTTCTCTGAGTCTCATCACCAAACGAAATCAAGGTCCACTATGGCGAAGTTGGTCTCGGTTTTCTGCTTGCCCCAACCCTGTAAATTACGGTGATATATGGGCATAAGACACTGTGTACATATAGGCCTGGCTTTCCCCATGATGGATTTTGCCTACGTATAGAGTGCTATAGCTGGACAAGCAATTTCTGGACAAGCAATTTCTGGACCATGAAGTTGACAAGCACTGTTGCGACTTTAGCGTTTGCCCTTTGTGCGGAGTCCTTGTACACTGGCAATTTTCAGCAAGCTCAGCAGGCTCTTGCTGTCGAAAGTTTGAAAGATACGCTGACTGCTGCTGGTAAAGCACCTTTTGCTCCTATCAAACCTTTCCCTACAGCACAAAACTTTGTAAAAAGTATCAAGTCTTTCTTAGGCTTGGACTCGGAAAACTTTCATCAAGATGATATTGAGCGGTGGGCCCAAGCTAAAGAAGGATTCCCTAACGCTTTGCCAGAACACGCTGCTGGTACTTCGGGTGCCTTGAATACTGCTTCAAAAAAGGTTCAAAGTAGTGATTGGATGTACACTATTTCGACTGAAAGTCTTCCAAATCATGCTCTTCGCGTAAAATCACCAGAAACTCTTAAAATTGATGAAGTAAAGCAGTACTCTGGATACTTGGATGTCGGTAATGAGAAGCACCTCTTTTTCTGGTCCTTTGAATCAAGGAACGACCCTCAAAACGACCCTGTCATTTTGTGGTTGAATGGAGGCCCTGGCTGTTCATCTTTGACTGGTCTCTTCTTCGAGCTCGGACCAGCCTCGATCGACAAAAATCTCAACCCAATTCATAATCCTTATTCTTGGAATAATAATGCAACTATTATATTTCTCGACCAGCCAGCTGATACTGGCTACTCGTATAGCAATGGTGAGTCTGTGACGACGACTGTCACTGCGGCTCATGACTCCTATGCCTTCCTCACTCTGTTTTTTCAGCAATTTCCTCAATATTCTGAGAGAGATTTCCATATAGCAGGAGAGTCTTATGCCGGCCATTATATTCCTGTTCTCGCATCTACCATTCTTGCTCATGATGACAATAACTTTAACCTGACATCGGTAGTAATTGGAAATGGAATGGTGGATCCTCTTCGGCAATACGATTTATACGAACCAATGGCCTGTGGTGGTGGTGGATCTCCGGCCGTTTTATCTAAAGACGTATGCGAGGATTTGCGCAATTCACAGGCTCGTTGCAACAGTTTGATCAAATCTTGTTATGACAATCCGTCTACTTGGGCGTGCATCCCTGCTAACGTTTATTGCAACAATGCCATGTGGCAGCCGTACCGCGACACAGGAAAGAACGTCTACGATTTACGAGTTAACTGCACAGGGTCGTCGCTCTGCTACAGTGAACTATCGTATGTTGAAGAATACTTGAACCAAGATTTCGTCAAGGATATTCTTGGGGCCGATGTCGAGGCCTATAAGGGATGCAACTGGGATGTCAATAAAAACTTTATCCAGGGTGGGGATTTTATGCAGCCATACTATAAAACTGTCATTGACATTTTAGAAAAAGGGCTTCCTGTTCTTATATATGCTGGTGATAAAGATTATATTTGTAACTGGCTGGGTAACGAAAACTGGGTACGCAAACTTGAGTGGTCTGGAAGCAAAGGCATCGCAGAGTCCAAAGTGGAGCCTTGGATTGTTAATTCTCAAGAGGCAGGCACGAAGTTTAATTACGACAAGTTTACGTTTTTGCGTGTTTACGATGCAGGACATATGGTGCCATTGAATCAGCCTGAAAACTCTTTAGGTATGATCAATGATTGGATCTCAGGAGATTTCGCATTTTCCACGACGGGCTAGGCACCACTTTCCTATGACCCATCTAGCCATCGCATGAGAAATGGTAAATTTCTTCATTATGAATGCTCATAAACTATCATAACTCCGTGTCCACCAATAGAAATCACAGATATGAAGCCCATACTACCATGTGTAAATTACTGCCCCTCGGCACGTTCTGTAAAATAGCCTAGAACAGACTGGACATTTCTTTGTAGTACAGCACATGGCAGACCTGCTGAAATTTTTCGTGTTCCTGTATATTAATGCGAGCATGATATACAAGCAGGTGCTTTTATATTTATTGATGTCGAAAGAAGGCATCACAGATTATAGTATGCTTGCCAGTGCCTGTTATTCCATGTATCGATGACAAAAATTTGTTGAGTTTGCATTACCTTCAGAAAAGTATGAGATTATCTCAATATACTAGTGTATATAGTCTTTTTATCTTGGTATACATTACGCAAAATTTACAGTGCGCAGCTCGCATGGAGTAATAGTAAGTCCTGCTTATTATTTTTATAGGTTTTGTTTCCTGTTCATTAGAATTAATTTGATACTTGGTCTTGCCATTTTTTTTCCAATTTCATGTTTTCTGGTTTTTTGTTCTGCAATTTCTGGGTTTTCGTTTTTCGTTTTGATGATGGATGCCAAATTTGGTCTAGAGCATGAATTAATGAGCGCTTGAGCTCCGAGAATGAACAACTTTTTGTTTAGACCTCTTCTTTATTGTGAAGCTTGCTGTTGAGGATATTGGCAACGTAGCCAGGTGATTTCCGGGCACTGATACCAGATGCATACATTTGGTCGATTTCATCCAACGTAAGACCCTTGGTCTCATGAAGACCAAAGAAGATAAAAAAAACTGAAGCTAGAATTGCTCCAGAAAACACATAGCCGTAAAGGTATCCAATTTTAGCTGTGATCATAGGAGTGAAGAAAGAAATCAGGAAACTCCATAGCCAAAGGGCACAAATGGCAATGGACATTGCTTTGCACCTGATACGTTGGGGAAAAATCTCAGAGATGACCACAAATGCCAAGGGAGCCCATGTAGAAGCAAAGCCCAGAATAAACATGCATGCAAAGAAAATCATAGTTTTTCCGACAGCAGGATTTGTGATTCCTGTGGCACTGTCAGTAAGAGCAAAGGAACCTAAAGTAGCGAAGGTGATAAACGTAAACATCATGAGCGAAGAGCCCATTAACAAAATGGACCTGCGGTTGTACTTTGAGACAAACCACATCCCAGCAAGGGTGCACGTAAAATTGACACCAGAAAGAATCATGGCATTTGAATATGAATTGGAGGAACCGATAGATTTGAAGAGGGAAGTGCCATAGTAGAAGAAGTAGTTGGAACCACAGAGTTGTTGAAGAGAAAGAAGAAAAAGGCCAATGGCGACTCGATAGAAAATTCTTGGTTTACCAGTAACGAGCTCGGCCCAGGTAGCATCACCAGAGTTTTTGTCAGCTTTAACTGAATCAAACATGATATCAATCTCGCTAAGAATGTAGTCAGAGGAAGGATCCATCTGGACTGTCTTACCCAGAGATTCGCATGCTTCGTTAGGCTTGTCAATAGACAGTAAAAATCTTGGGGACTCGGGCATGATGAACAGCACACAAAAGAGGACAGCAGAGAAAGAAAGTGAAATACCAATAGGGACCTTGAAGCCCTTGTCATCTTGGGAATTTCTAAATGCATAGCACACAACATTGCCCATCAAGATTCCAAGAGTAATCATGAGCTGGTATGAAGAAACTAAGGGGCCGCGAAGTTTGGTTGGAACGGACTCAGAAATAAGCATAGGAATAACCACGCAAAAGCAGCCGATAGCCACACCGGAAATCATACGGCCCATCATGATTTGGATCCAAGAAGTAGTAGAGCAAAGCTGGATTATGGTGCCAATACAGTAAATTATGTTGTAGGCAGTGATAGTTTTGATGCGACCAAAAGTGTCGGCAGCCTTAGATGAAGTTAAAGATCCAATGATAGCTCCTATGGCAAAGATCGAAACCAGAATTCCGGAACGCATTGATGGCATTTCCATTTCCCCCAAGTCGTTCAGTTCACCAAAGCGATATAGGTATCCAGGTAGACTAAGGAATCCAGAAATTGTGCCTGTGTCGTAGCCAAAAATGAAGCCTCCGCTAGCTAGCATGAGAGCTAAGCTGGCTCCGACAAGAACATTGGGTTGCTTGTCATACCTTAGAGATTCTGGCTGAGAACTGGGGCTCTCAATCTCGCAGGCCTCTGGCTTATCTTCAAGTGAAATATTGTCCATAGTAGTGTTCAATGTTAAGAAGATGAATAGCTGCTTTTGAAAAATTTCAGGGATTTCAAGGGCAATTTATATTCTCAGAAACCAGAAATGAGGATATAGATAATTTCATGTGCTTTTTTCTATCTTGAATAGGCCGGTTTTTCACAATATGGGTATGGCCATTTGAGTTTATTTTAAGCAGGCTGCAAAAGCAGAAACAGCAAAAGCAGAAGCTCGAACAAAGCTAGAACTAGTAACCCGAGCCTAACTTGGAAATGTTCGAAACAAATACTAGGAGGATGTCTATGAAGTATCACCGTTCCCTCAATCCAAAGAGTATGGGACCAGCAAAATGTAGAGAGTTTTTCGAAAGCTAGAAGCATTATTTTGAGAAAAGTCGTTGTAGTAAGGAAATTCGTTTGTGACACAATCGTTGTTGCAGAATCAGGAAATAACAACACAAATTAGTTTTTAACAAAATGTTAGCACCTTCCATGTTACGCCATGAACAGCCAAATATTATTTTTCGGGTATTCAATCCTGGGGAGCAGCTGACATTTTGGAAAGCCTTTGTGTATTTGGTCCAGATGGAATCGTGAACTTGTCCTTGATATCATATCAACCACTGCACCTACTGCTCTGGGTTCTTTTCAGATACATCATGGGTTTTTTTTTCCTCTTTCTTCGACAGTCAAGCAAATTGTAGACCCAGAAATCTCCCGTTGTTCCATGTATCTACAACGTCAATTGCTTGTGTCAAAATCATTATGCCAGAGGCAACTTTTCAGCCAGATCATTTATTCAATATACACAGGTGTAGTACCCCAATTCAAGTATTAATTAGTAACTCTTTTTAGCTGTATACTCGATGCTGATTCTGAGTATTGGTACAAGGCTTGTTTTTGTGTACAGTGTACAGATCTTTAATGAGGTACAAGTATATTGCAATTCGTAAAAGCGGACAAATTGAAATATTTGTTTAGAATAGCATTGGTAGATACGAGACATCATCGTTGCCCTTGGTGTATATCAACTGTGGGGTGCAGCCATATCTAACTTGTGTCAAAGAGGTTTGTGCGACAATACTTGACGGAAAGCCGATAGATGTAATTTCAACTGATGTAATGACCTCATAGAAATCATGTCAAATGTGCCCCCAACAACAGGGCAATAGTACTCTGCCCCTGAATTACTGATAAGTTTGGTATGACGCAAGTGATTAATTATAGCCGTTGAGAAATCATGCTTCTCTTAGTCGTGGGTGATAGCGAGCGCTGAAAACAGGCCATAGCTTTGCTTCATCTCTATTGCGATTGCGATGGCTTTCAGGAACAACCTGCTGACAGTTTGATTTGTAACACATATTATATTGCTGCTGTATCGGTTATAATACATGTGATTGGACGTAAAGGAGATTAACCAGTTTCGGCCGCTGTCTAGCGATTTAATTGCGATCTTATGCGCTACTGCCAAGATATAGCCAATTGCAATTAAGACCCTTAGATGTGCATTTAGATGATGACGTTCGATCCCGTTCAGAAACGCATGCTTATGCACTTGATTTGGACACATCGGCAATTACTTCTCAAAGATGTGCCTGTCTGACTTTGTATATACATGAATATTTGAGCCATACCAGCGTCTGTTATCTTGTAATATTGTATTCAATGGGTTTTCTCGTGCAGAATATGCTATGCAATTGGCATGCAGTGAGTTTATCTAGAATGCCTTGCTAGTTGGTGCCAATTGTTGAAATCACAGAATTAAACCTTTTATAATAACTTCAGAATCAGAGCAGTTAATTATTGCCCGTAACGAGACGACGATTGTACTGGATTAATGCGTACCATCTGCTCAAAAAACAATCAAAGCAGATTGAAAACGTATTATCTCAGAGCCACGCTATATACAACATTGACATAAAAAGATAGGCTCACGCCGGTAGGCCTATCAGTAAACGTGTATCAATTTTTTACTATCAAATCATACCAGACGGTCCATAAATATCCAATGATCGACACTGAATACTCTGACGTATATGCGCAATAAAGGCGCAAAATAATAGATATGCGAATTAAGCAGCGTGCACAAATCGCGCAGCTAGCTCTAATGTCAGCTATAATTTAGACGGCCACTGCAGCATTACGGGTATACCCCATATTTGCTCAACATGCTAGTCCTCCCTTGGAATGGCTCATCCCCCATGCTGGTTGTGACTTGCTAACTGGCTGGAAAACTTTGCAAATATTTTCTCAATAATGTTCTTCAAGATTTTCAAAATCCTGATAATATACGAGCGGTGAAACGATGCAGAAAGGCTGCTGGTGAATACTGGAGAGCATTTCCGTAACCCCGAAATCTCTTCTAATGCTTTTTCTGCTTTCCTTCGGACTGATCAAACCGGATTAGAAGACGCACGCTTGGTTTCCATCCAAACTCCAGCATCAAGTTATAGTTCCTGTGCAGATGAATCTTCATCAACACAGCCAAATGATAGTGCGGGTAGGCTGCAGTCTTCGCCACAGGAGACCTAGAAACTTGGCTCCACGTCTCCGCAAGGATCAATCACCGGGTTTCAAAAGTTCAGTGATATTTTGCCGCCTCCTCTAGTAAATCCCAGAAGAGTATATCCAGCCTGGGAATCAAGATTTACTCTAACTTTTAAACCTTTAAGGTTTCAAAATTTTAGCAGAGCTTGTCTGTCTGTAGCTAGGGCTAAAACGCTCTGCCCTCTTAAACTTGATCGAAGAGTATCCTAACAGTTAGCATTAATTATTGAATGCCTCAAGAGCCGCTAAGGGTAGACACTAATCCTTGAGAACGGGCTTGACCCTAGTGTACAAGAGTTGAGCAAGAGAAGTTATCAGGACTAACTCTTTCACCCGTTTGCATAGAATTGCTGCCTAGGCTTGTGAAACTTGAATAATTTCGGCTTCATATAGTTATTGTTGTTATTTGACTTTCAATCATGGCTATCAGCACTGATGTATTTCAGTCAAAAGATAGATTCACATCGCTTTTCTTATCAATACCCACGAATGTTCAACTTCTGTGAACTTTACATGGAGAATCATGGCTGCTTTAGATATACGTTGCCTGTGAAACTTTATGCAAATGATTTAAATACAGGACCATGGCTTTATCTCTCTTCCCCGTTTTGAAGTTTAAACATTTCTTTCTCGCTACACACCATGACTTCTTCTAACGAGTCTGCATACAAAGCAAAGGGCTCTTTTTCAGGGCCTCGTCATACCAACTTGGGCGGTGAAGTGAATGTTGAAGAATTACCTGTAACTACAATCTTTTCTAATAACCATTTGCACCCTGTCGTTACCGATCACGTATTGACCAGTGATGAAGAGGCTCTTGTCGCTCTCGGTTACAAACAGGAGTTCAAACGTGAGTTTGGCTTGTGGTCTTCGTTTTCAGTTTCCTTCGCTTTGCTGGGGCTGTTGCCCTCGATAGCATCGACCCTCTACTATGGTTTGGGATACGCTGGTACTGCTGGTATGACGTGGGGTTGGCTCGTAGCCATGATCGGAATTCAGGCTGTAGCAAACAGTATGGCCGAACTCTGTTCATCTATGCCCACGTCCGGAGGATTATATTATGCAGCTGCTGTTTTAGCACCACCAGGATGGGGTCCCATATGTGCGTGGCTGACGGGCTGGAGTAATTGGCTATGTCAAGTGACGTCTTCCCCATCTATCGATTATTCCATGGCCTCGATGATTTTGGCTCTGAAATCAAAACATGATCCCTCGTATAGCGCTTCAAACTGGCACATCTACCTGCTTACTATAGCTATAATGGTTGCGCAGTCAACTTTATCGTCCATGCCTACCAAGTTCCTAGCGCAATTCAACTCATTTGGAACCATGCTGAACTCTGTTGCATTGCTCGTCGCTCTGATAATCATTCTAGCAGGCAACAATCGTCCTGAACCAAAATTCAATCCTTCCTCTGAAGTGTGGGGAACCATTACCAACCAAACCGATTGGCCAGATGGAATATCCATCCTAATGTCTTTCATTGCAATTATTTGGACCATGTCTGGTTACGACTCGCCGTTTCACCTTGCCGAGGAGTGCTCAAACGCTAACATTGCCTCTCCGCGTGCGATTGTCATGACTTCCTCGATCGGTGGGATTCTTGGCTGGGCCTTTCAGCTCGCTATTGCTTACACAGTGGTAGACATCCCTGCTGTTATTAATGATGAACTGGGACAGCCGTTTGTGACTTATCTTTCACAAATCTTGAAACCTCCTATGGTCGATGCTATCACAGCTCTAACTATCATTTCGGCTTTTTTCATGGGCCAAGCCTCGATGATTGCAGCATCCCGTGTTTGCTATGCATACGCTCGTGACGGCTGCTTTCCGTTGTCGCGCTATTGGGCTATAGTTAACCCTATCACGGGGACCCCGGTAAATGCTGTATGGCTGAATTGCACTATTGGATCGCTCTTGCTTCTGCTAATTTTTGGAGGAGATGTAGCTATTGGCGCTATATTTTCCGTAGGAGCTATTGCCGCTTACTGGGCATTTGTGCTTCCTATTGGCATGAAGGTGATTTTTGCGAAAGACAACTTCCGCCCAGGCCCGTGGCATCTAGGCAAATTTTCTCGACCCACCGGCTTCCTTTCTCTTGCTTTCGTGATTCTCATGACCCCTATTTTGTGCTTTCCGCAGTACAGAGGCAGTAATTTGGACGCTCAGACTATGAACTGGACAGTGGTAGTATACTTTGGTCCCATGACTTTTGCGCTTGTTTACTTCCTGGCCTATGCTCACACTTTCTTTAAGGGCCCCAAGCTTAACGTAGCTCATCTTATATATGCTGAAGACTCACCTGAAAGGCTTGAAGGTATTGAGCCTGCGGAGGACGCCAATCATGGACCCCAACTACAAAAGAGAGCTACTTTAACTCGCTACGGCTAGAATTGTCCTTTTGTTCTCTCATCTGCTGTATTATTTTTATAACAGTGCTACTTTGCACTCCCAATATATATGAATCTTACTTTGCCTTTAGAATTCACTGGCACCTAATTATTCCTGGATAACTCAAACCCTATCCCTGAACGTCTGTTTCGCCTCACGCGCATTAGAAATAAAAAAAAATACGAAAAAGTGGAAACTCATATTTCTGCTGCGACTAAGAACAGGATAGAATCTTTCTCTTGAACCTCCTCCATAAACATAGCTTGGAACGAAGGAGAGCCCGCTCAGATTTATCGACACCGAAGACACGCTGTCTCCTACTTTTAGAGAGCCCAATCTTCACCATGCCATCCCAGACATCGAAATTACGAGTCACTAGTATGTTCAAGGCCCTCTGCTTCTACTTTGCCTTTCAGGTTCTGTCTAACTTAGCTTTCAGTCATGGCCGCAGATGGTCTCTGTAAGAGAGATGTTTTCCGTAAGTAACAGCTCTTGCTTTTCTGGTTTCGCTGTGTATTTCTAACCTTTTTCAGGCCTTCCAGATCCCTTTGCCGTTCTCACTGTCGATGGTGCGCAAACACACTCAACGCCGGCTATTCGGAAAACTCTTAGCCCCTACTGGCATAAACAATTTGACGTGTGAGTATGAACTACTTTATCTCCTGTGCTCTTTACTAATACCTTCTAGCAATGTGACTGAAAACTCAATCATTGCCATCCAAATATTCGACCAGAAAAAGTTCAAGAAGAAGGACCAGGGCTTTTTAGGCGTCATCAACATCAGAGTTGGCGACGTTATTGATTTGCGTGTAGGTGGTGATGAAATGATTACCCAGGACCTAAAAAAGTCGAACGATAACCTAGTTGTCAGTGGAAAACTCATCCTGAGCCTCTCAACGAATGTAAATACCCCGCTGGCCAACGAAGCACCTGCAGGCAGTACAGCCGTGGCGAACACGCCAGCAGCCTTTACCCCTAGTGTTGCTCTTGCTGAGCAGCCTACCGCCTCTGCAGAATCCTCGGACGTTCCCCCGACCTCCTCAACGTCAAGCAACAGACCTGTATACAGCTCGTTCGAAGACCAGTACGGCCGCTTGCCCTCAGGATGGGAGCGTCGTACGGATAACTTGGGACGTACGTATTACGTTGACCACAATACGAGAACTACTACGTGGACTCGCCCAGCTTCCAATGCGACAGATTCGGACCAAGTTCTTGCGCGACAAAACAATACTGACTTGGAGCGCCAGCGCCATCACAATAGAATGCTTCCAGAAGATAATACAAGGACTAGCTCTCCTGCTTCTCCTGCCCCGAGTACTCCCACAAATCCAGCTTCTCCGTCAACGGGGGGTTCCACGATATCCACAAACAATATCACATCTGCAGCTAACGCCATACAAATGATGAACTCAGGTGCAACTACTGCAGGTCTTGGCGAACTTCCAGTTGGTTGGGAACAGCGGTTTACGCCGGAAGGACGTCCTTACTTTGTGGACCACAACACACGTACTACTACCTGGGTCGACCCTCGTAGGCAACAATTCATCCGGACGTATGGTCCCAATGCATCAAATACGGGCACCATACAACAGCCCGTGTCTCAGCTGGGGCCTCTTCCCAGTGGCTGGGAAATGCGGCTCACGAACACTGCACGGGTATACTTTGTTGACCACAACACCAAAACAACTACCTGGGACGATCCTAGGCTGCCTTCAAGCTTGGATCAAAATGTGCCGCAGTACAAACGCGATTTTAGGAGGAAACTCATTTACTTCCGATCACAGCCCGCACTACGTGCTACAGCTGGCCAATGCCACGTCAAGGTCCGCCGAGACCACATTTTCGAAGACTCTTACCAGGAGGTTATGCGTCAAACTCCCGCTGACTTGAAAAAGAGACTGATGATCAAGTTCGATGGAGAAGAAGGACTTGATTACGGTGGTGTTTCTCGAGAGTTTTTCTTCCTTTTATCACATGAAATGTTTAATCCCTTTTACTGCTTGTTTGAGTACTCTGCTCACGACAACTACACGCTGCAAATCAATCCTCATTCTGGCATCAACCCTGAGCATTTAAATTATTTCAAGTTTATTGGTCGTGTAGTCGGCTTGGCCATTTTTCATCGCCGATTTTTGGATGCTTTCTTTATTGGCGCATTTTACAAGATGATTCTGCGCAAAAAGGTTGTTTTAGCTGACATGGAAGGAGTGGATGCAGACTACGCACGAAATCTTGAGTGGACTTTGAACAATGACATTGACGGAATCTTAGACCTGACGTTTTCAGTGGAAGATGATCAATTTGGAGTGATTGTCACAGTCGACCTCAAGCCTAATGGCCGGGAGATACCAGTGACGAACGAAAACAAGCACGAGTACGTTGAGCTTGTTACTGAATGGAAGATATCCAAGCGCGTTGAAGAGCAGTTCCAGAGTTTCTTGAGTGGATTCAACGAGCTAATCCCGCAAGAGCTGGTCAACGTATTTGACGAACGCGAGCTTGAACTTCTTATTGGCGGTATATCCGAAATTGACGTCGACGATTGGAAAAAACACACAGACTACCGCGGGTACTCCGAGAACGATGAAGTTATTCAATGGTTCTGGAAGTGTGTGCGTGGTTGGGACAGCGAGCAGAAGTCACGGCTTCTTCAGTTCACGACGGGTACCTCTCGTATTCCCGTCAATGGATTCAAGGATCTGCAAGGCAGCGACGGCCCGCGCCGGTTCACTATTGAAAAAGCTGGCGAGCCAGAACACCTTCCAAAATCTCACACTTGCTTTAACAGAGTGGACTTGCCGTATTACAAAGATTACGACTCAATGGTGCAAAAGCTTACCATTGCTGTAGAGGAAACTGTCGGATTTGGTCAGGAATAAAGGCAAAGCCCAAGAAGATTTGAAAAAAAGCAAGTAGGGATTTATAGTACATTACCGATCTATGGTTTTGTACGGTATATATATATATATATATATAACGTGAATCGGTCCAAAGTCTCGATGTCGTTTTGACTAAGAAGAAGCACAAGAGTTGAAAAAAAAAAAGAGGAGTATGAACCCCACACGCAAGAGATGAAATATATATATATATATCAAATTAATTACCAAAAAGACAGAATTTCAAGTTTGAACTTCAAAGCATTCTGGTAAAGGCAAAGTGAGCATACTTTTCTTTTCCTCTTTCTTTTCAAATCATTTCCCGTGTATTGTCTCAGTGAGGTACTGCTGTCGCAAGTAGATGTAAGAATATTTGTTTCTTTTGTTCATGGCCTATGCTAGCAGACCTAACATTAGACTAATGGAAAACGCCTCACGTTAGTTGGGCACGGCTGAGCCCCAATGTCACAGGAAACGTTCAAGCTCAGTACCAGCCTGTTAGTCAAGCACTCTATACTGGTAGCCTCACAACCAAAAATATCAATTAATCAAACGTACAATATTCAAAAAACAAGTTATAAATAAAAAATAAAAACCACAAACAATAACAATCAAGAACAAGGTAAAAAAGAGCTCCTGCTGTTAAACAGCAATGTTGAGAGGACTAGAGCTCTGGTCCTTGGACTTTTCAGACGCAGAAATGATTCCAAATGTTCTTGCTGCGGCAGCCGCAACGGAAGCCGCTGCAGCGTCATCTTCTAGATCAAATTCTACTTCCTCAACCTTCCTAGAAGCATTCTCAGTAGTATGATCTTCGGCAAGCGAGCCCTGCTCAGAAACAACGATAGGTGGTACTTTATCCTTCGTTTCGAGGCAAGTGGTGCTGGTGAGTGTAATTTGGGAACCATGAAGAGCGTCGTCCTCGATTTGGTCTTCATCAATTTCTAACGGGGATTCCAATGGTGTCACAACATAGCTTCCAGTTGTGCCAAACATCCCTTGTACTTCACCAATGTCCATCCTAGGGGCATAAGAAGATTGCTGCTGCATCAAAAGGGACTGCTGCTGCAGTAACTGTTGATGTTGAAGCCCCTGCTGTTGCTGTTGCTGAAGCTGAGCCAGAGGCTGCTGCAGCTGGCGAGACAAATTTCCACACCGATCCTTCCCAAAATTGATTTTGAAGCTCTTGTACTCGTCCTTTTGCCTAATCTTCTCAATAGCTTTGATGGCGTTGGCAATGTTGGTAAAGTTAACAAATGCACAAGACTTTTCAGGCAAGAAGTTGATTTGCTCAATTTCTCCATAATCAGCAAAATCATGACGCAGTTTAGACTCGGGCCAGTTGTCACCAATATTGCCAATGTAAACATTACGAGATGCGCCAGCGGTTACCGCCATGGCAATAGCGTTGGGAAGCGGCCCAGAGTGCTTTCCCCAGCCTATTTTGAGACGGCGATTGTGGATAGCAAGTCCCTGCAAATTGGCAATGGCAAAAAACTGTGCAGCGGCAGTTGGGTCCACAAAAGTCACAAAGCAGATATGTTTCTCAGGCATGTATCGAATGTTGTGAAGAAGCCCTCCCCGAACGACGTTACATATCTCCTCAATGGTAGTTTCAGGATGCACTGATCCAAGATATATTGTTCGGTTTCCAACGTTGTTTGCTCCACCTGCAGCGGTAGCAACTGCAACTGCAGCCGCAGATTGCTGAGCAAGAGCAGACGAAATGAGATCTCTATCTGCACTCACAAGAAGATGCTCGTAGCCAGGGGCAATACCAAGGTACTGAGCTGCGTTTTGTTGTTGAGTTTTAGAGATATAGGCGCAACGATCTTTGCCGTAGAAGACCTTACGATGAGTCCAAGGTTCCTCGAAAGGGAGCTGCTGGACAACTTTTATAGCTGTGTTTATGCTGAGAAAATGGACAAAGCCAATGTTTTTCTCCTTCACAAATTTGACTGTATCAATAGGGCCGTACTTGGAAAGTTCAGAGAGGATCTCTTCTCCGGTAATGGCAATAGGAAGGTTTCCTAGATAAACGTTACGAGATGCACCATCCTGTGCAATGGCAAGAGATACCTGAGCGGACACGGGCGTAGACTTTCCCCAGCCAATCTTGATATCTTGGGAATTCAACGTGAGCTTTTTCAATATGGCGTCGGAGTAAAAATGCGAGGCGGCGGCCGTGTTGAGAAAGGAGATAAATGCACAATTCTTTTCAGGCACCAGCTTCAGCGACTCAACGACGCCTGAATGGACGTGGTTAAGAATTTCCTCCGCAGTGACATCGGATGGAATGTTACCAAGATAGACGGTACGGGAACCAGCAGAGGGTTCCATGTTGTCTAATTGAGGAGAGTTGCTATAGTATCGGGGCATTGCATAGCCAGCGGCAATATTGTTGTAGTCTGGGGATGGCGAGTATGCGGCTGAGGAAGGATTCGGCGCGAAAGATGCATACTGCGGAACAGCTGGGGTGCCTCCTTGGTAGGGGGAATTGATGAGCAGTTGAGAGGGAAGCAGGTGAGAGTACTGCAAGTCGTATGAAGCCATTGGGATATTGAGTGAAAAGATTGATCTCTAGACGCGGCGAGTCGGATCAGGGGAATAAAGTAAGGGTAAATAAACGAATGACGAAAGTAAAATACAGAGAAGACCTGAAAGACCTGAGAAAGGTATGAAGATGGTCGGAGTACACGTATATAAAGCGAAATTTAAGGTATCAGGAGTTAGCAAAGAGTAGTACTAATTTGGAGCTGAATCAACATGAAAAGGGATTAGAGCAAAATAAAAGGGCAATTAACGAGAGACTAGAAGAAAACGAGCAAATGAATGAATAAAAGAAAGATCAAAAGAGTGAATGAGAACGAAAAAGAACGATGAAAGTTAGGAAGAAGGCGACGTTTCCATTCGAAAAAGAATCTCAGGAAAAAGAGAAAATGAATCAAAACAGAACGAATGTGGTGGTTTCGGAGCCTGCAAAAGAAGACGAAAATGAAGCGAGTAGGGGGTGTGGGTTAGGTCATTGTGTTGCCTTAGAAACACATTCAACGCACTGTGTATTAAGAGCCATGTCTCATGTCTTAAGTTTCAGGTATCGCGATCACTCGGTTTCCTCACCATCCGCGGGTATGTCCAGCTTGGAAAAAGATATATTTTGGGCTGTAATTGATTCCAGTTTCACTGGCTTGTAATCGTAATTACCTGGAGACGGTATGTCGCTACTATTTTCGCGCACAGGTGTATCCGCTGTGTCTTCTTCAAGCTCGTCGTCCAACTCTAAATCTGAATTATCGGAAAGAGCACGCTTTCGAGTTGTATTAATAGGCTGGGTGAGTGCTGACTTAGATGTCGATTGAATAGTGTTGGGCATGTAAATGTCTTCATCGTCCTCAGAGTCGCTAACGTCAAGCCCTAACTTGAGCGCTCTAAGCTTGGCCTTCTTTCGGTTCAGAAGTAGAGCAAACTTAGCAAACAATTCATTCTCATCTGCCGTCTTGTTCTGGAGAAACTTGGCAGTTTGATCTTGTAGTGCTGCGAATTGAGAACGTAGTACGCGCGCTTCGTCTAAGCTGGGCCCAAGCCTCAAAGCGCTCATAATAAGCATATCGTATTGAGAAATAGTGCTTTTCTTGTTTGCTTTGGGTCTGTGAGCCAGAGTAAACGCGCCCAGAATCGGGATAGCAGCTTCTGCGCCAGGTCGTGGTGCATGGCCGCGGTGAACGTTTAGAATCAAAACATTTTCGTCAGATCCCCTAGAATAAGTACACACAACGGAGCGATATTCAACCAGCGGCGTCCCAAAAAGTATGGAACGTGCAACCTTGTTCCATTCCTCACCTCTGTCTTTCAGAGCAATATAGAAGTGAAGCAGCCTGGACTTGACAACGGTAGAATATGTCCTTTCTCTGTCTGTCGCAACCAATTCAACGACAAACTCTTGTTCCTTTGTTTGACTAGCATCGCTGGTGCCATTGCTCTCTGAATACTCGTTTTTGATTACAGAGCTTGCTTCGTCGTTTCTCGAGATCGTCTGAAACACTATTTTGGTCGACGGGCTCACCGCTGGGTCCATCCCATCCCAGCTGCCCTCCTGAGAGTCATCCGATTTGTCTACGACAAACATCCATAGCAGGCTCATTGGTAATATGGAGATGGTGGCGATTAGTGACCTCGCAATGACTGACCATGCTATGAGGTGCGGCTTGTGACTCTGGGTAAGGAGGATTTCTAAGCCAAATATTTTTTTTCCTCCCAAATATAATTTTCAGCTGTGAAGATTTTTCTCTTCCCTTCAAGGACTATTGATCTCGGGATAAATAAGAACAGATCATAATGGTAAGTGTCAATGCTAGTTTTTTTATTGTCATTCTCTAACATGATAAAAAGGCAACAAATTCATTTTATGGAAATTGGAAAGGCCCCAAAGCTGGGTCGAAACAAAGAGCAAATGCTCGCAATCCCACTGGTTTGGGCCGAGCACTACAAAATGTCCAGAAAAAGTCCAAGAAACCGCAAGGAGTGGTTGACGCTGACGGAAATTTCAGATATACTACAGACCTAGGAGAGGGAACTGCTGGTGGAAGCGCTTCTCAAGAACCTGGCTGGGTAAAGCTTCGATCAGTTACCGCTGAACGACCTCTGGACGAGTTTTTATCGACTGCGGAGCTTGCTTCTACAGATTTTACGACCGAACGTACTCAGAATATCCGCATCATTCAGGCTGGAGGAACGGTGCCTACAGCTGCAGACGGCAGTACGTTGCCTTATTCGAAATTCTCGGCACACAACCCGTACCTACTTTCTCTTCACGAGCGACGTGCGCTGGCAAAGGTGCACTCTGAGATGAAAGACAGACTGACGGTACCTAGACGGCCACAATGGACTAATGCGACTACATCTCATGAACTTGACCGCGCTGAGAAGGAGGCATTTTTGGAGTGGCGAAGGGGTTTGGCAGTGCTACAGGATAACGACGACTTATTGTTGACGCCTTTTGAGCGTAACATTGAGGTCTGGAGGCAGTTGTGGCGAGTGGTAGAGCGCTCTGATATTGTTGTGCAGATTGTGGATGCTCGTAATCCGCTCTTTTTCCGATCAATTGATTTGGAAGCATACGTGAAGGAGTTAGACAATGGCAGAAAGAAGAATTTGCTGTTGATTAACAAGGCCGATTTGCTGACAGAGAACCAGCGTAAAGTATGGGCGGAGTATTTTCAAAGTAAGGGAATTCGTTTTGGGTTCTTTTCTGCGTTTACTTCACTGTCTTTGCAAGAGGCAGAAAAGGCTAAGGAAAAGGAAGCGGAAGCGAACCAGAAGAGTAATGAATTAGGAGAATATTCCGATGAGGACTCTGAAGACGAAGACGAAAATGACGAGCAAGACGAAGACGAAGACGAAGACGAGGAGAAGGTGGATGAAGCACCGTTAGAGGCCAAAAAAGTGGAGGAGGAAGAAATCATAGCAATGACTGCCGAGAGACTTGCAGCCAATCCAATGCACATTCTCACAGTTGAAGAGCTCGAGCAGCTATTTCTTTCCGAAGCTCCTGCTAAGCTTGACAACCCTGATCAAGTCAAGAACAAGTATAGCGACTCACTGCAAATTGGACTTGTCGGATACCCTAACGTTGGTAAATCATCTACCATTAACGCTCTTATTGGAGCCAAGAAAGTGTCAGTTTCAAGCACGCCCGGAAAAACCAAGCATTTCCAAACTATCTTGTTATCACCCACAGTTGTTCTCTGCGATTGTCCCGGTCTAGTGTTTCCAAACTTTGCGAGCACTGACGCTGAGCTAGTGTGCAACGGTGTGCTCCCCATTGACCAGCTACGTGAATTTACTGCCCCCACGGCACTTGTCACGCAAAGAATTCCTAAGTACTTTTTGGAAGCAATCTACGGTATTTCGATCTTTACGCGGCCCCTGGCGGATGGCGGTTCGGGCATCCCGACAGCAGAAGAGCTTCTCAATGCTTATGCGCGCGCGCGTGGATACATGAGAGCAGGACAAGGAAACCCCGACGAGTCTCGGGCAGCACGATACATTTTGAAGGATTACATGAATGCTAAGCTTTTGTTTGTGCACCCTCCTCCTACTTATGGACTGCCCGAAATCAGCGCGGACGACGACACCGAGGGAATTGAAGAAAAAGAAGCTGCTGCAGCAGAACTACTGGACCCAGATGCCTTAGCCGCACAGTTTAACTCGCAACTCTACAATATTCAAAGCATCCCCGAAGTCCGGAGGCAACAAATTTTGCTGGCCATTGCCAAATCACGGTTCGGCGAAACCGCTACAATCAATCAAGTAGACGCGTCTGAAATTGATTTGGCAACAGAACTTGAAAACCTCAAGTTTTCTCAACACGACCCCCGCACAAACAACGCATCGGGTATCAGTGCGTTGCCAACGGCTTCCACTGGCGTGGTTTACTCGGCGGGTGCATCGTTGGATCGCGATTTTTTTGCACTAAAATCGGCAAGAAATCATCAGGCACTGCCGTTTCACAAACAACAGCAGCTGTTGAAAGCAGAAGGCGCCGGTAGTGGCAAGAAACACAACAAGATTAATAAGAAAAAGAAGCAAGCGCTTGGTACGGGAAGTGGTGCTGGAGAATTGAGTGCTACTTATAGTGATTTTTTCTAAAAGATAGTAGTTTTTTTGTGAATGTATTTTGAAAATGATGTTTAATTATTTTTTTTTTTTTTATTTTTTTTTTGGACATGAACGAGTTTCTTTACACAAAATCATGTATAAGGCCATAAGCGTTGATTGTAGATTCAAACCCTGACCTCTCTTTTGCTGGTGGGTAGTCCAAGAGCGTTCAAATCTTGGGGTTTATGGTCACAATCTTATCTGGATTGAGCAAGCACAACGGGTCCAAAGCCTTTTTCAGTCTTCGCATGAGGTCAACAGCCTCAGGACCAAGCTCCTCATCTAGATACAACTTTTTACCAACACCCACACCATGCTCGCCAGTGCAAGTACCCTCAAACTCTAACGCCCTATGAACCATGCGATGAACTACACCTTCGACAATGGCGCGCTCGGTAGCCGGGTTATAAATCAGAATGCTATGAAAGTTTCCATCCCCCACGTGGCCAACAATTGTGCCAAACAATCCCGAGGCCTCAATGTCCTGCTGAGTGAGACGAATGATCTCTGCGAGCCTGGAAATTGGCACAGCAACATCCGTAGTCCATGCGTCGGCGCCTTTCGGACCAACTTCGATTGTCGACCACAGCGCGTGTTTGCGGGCAGACCACAGTTCGGTGCGGTCGTCGGCATTGGTTGCGAATTCAAATTTACGATTCGAGTGCGCTTTAGCAATTCCGCGTACGTGGGAAATCATATCCTTTACCGCGGCAGTAGATGGCCCAGCAAACTTGAAAACAATGGTAGGAGCTTCGTCCCATGTTCTTGTCGTGGATCCTGAATCGTTGATAGCCTTCATCATTTTGTGATCAAGCAGCTCGACAGCGCCAACGAGGATCCCATTCTGAACAACCTCTGCAGCAGCAGCGGCGGCATCCTCCAATGTGGAAAAGGTAGCTATAGCAATGCTTTCGTTTTTGGGTAGCGGAACCAGCTTCAAAGTGGCTTCAGTTACAATTCCTAGCGTTCCCTCGCTGCCAATGAACAACTGCGTGAGGTTGTACCCTGCAGAAGACTTGCGCGGTCTCTGCTTGGTTTTGATGATAGTTCCGTCGGCGAGCACCACAGTCATGGCCAACGTGTTCTCGCGCATGGTTCCATAGCGGTAAGCATTCGTTCCTGAACAACCAGTTCCAATCATACCCGAAATCTGGGCACCAGGGCCTGGGTCTGGTCCAAAGAACAGGTCTTGGTCTGCTAGGTACTCGTTAAGGTCTTCCCAGTTGACTCCGGGCTGAACGACAATGTCGAGGTCTTCTTTGTGAAGAGCGACAATCTTGTTCATACGAGAAAAGTCAAGGGAGATGCCACCGCAGGTAGGCACAAAGTGTCCTTCGAGCGAGGTTCCACCGGCAAAAGGTACGATAGGGACCCTGTACTTGTGCGAGATTTTCGCAATTTTTGCGACGTCCTCGGTAGATCCAGGGTAGCACACAAACGCTGGCCGCTCATTGGGTTTGGCATGGTGCGAGTTCCAAAAGGTGTCTGAATGAGCGTCCAAAATTTCTTGCTTGCGAGTGACGTTTTCGGGACCCACGATAGCAGAAATTTCATCAAGGGCCTTTTCCAGGGCTTCCTTGTTTGCATAAACCGGCACGGCAAGATCCGAAAGAGGTGTAGTTGAGGAAGACGGAAATATGGAGTTGGAAGATGAATCTACGTAGGCGGTATAGGCACCTCCTAGAGCAACTCCCGATGAGAAAAGAAAGACAGCTTTGGAGAGCGAGCTGAATGTGGTTGACTTTTTTCTTCGCTGCTGTTGCTCGTCTTGCTTGGGTGGTGGTTTGGATCGCACTGAGCGTACTGTGGAAGACTTGGGTGTTGTGCCAGCGTTGGAAGACGCCCTGCGCAAGAGCGTCGGTCGAGCCAATCTAGGGCCATTGTGCAGCCCCGAGAGGGTAGATGTGAAACGTTGAAGTCTGCGCATTGTACAAACGTTGCTCCAGAAAGAAGGTTTGTCGCCAATGAAATTTACAGTAAATGCGAAATGCGCCCGGTAGTGTGCCCATAGTCTAGTTCTATGGTGGGCAATTGTGGAGATCGTGGGTTAGGGCATTTACTTGGTACGAAAGTGCGTACGGCGGCATCTTGGCCATAAGGGCGAACTGAAGAAACGGTACTTGTTCCGGGATCTAGGTTTGCGTGGCCTGAGCACCTCAGTCAAAGAGCCGATTGTTGATGCGTCTTCTTTTCGATTGCGAATTTGTGGAGCTTGCAGAGAAAGCGACAGGGCCAAGTCTCGAACAATTGACGTTTCACGAATTCGTACATCAGATCTTGAGAGCTTGAATATGACTTCAGAGAGGCACTTCTTCTGAAAGAATGCACGCAATGAACAACTTGGTGTCTTGCAGCTCAACAAAGCATCAATGCACGGTGCCTGTCGGCTATATTGAGGCTTGAGTGCTCATTGCCAGACTAGATGTGGCGTCGCGCGGACTTGTCTGTTCACTTTCCTTATGGAGTTACTGAAATCAATAAGTGTGTCGTTTGGCTTTAGAGAAACTGGTTCCTCCATGTTGCAACTCGTTTTCCGCATAGGTTGTCTTACAGTTTGTACGTTGACTTGGTCATTATTCCACGAAATGGCGAAATAGTTGATGGTTAATGGTGATGGTGATGGTGATAGTGATAGTGATAGCGGGAACATAGAGAATGATAGCAAGAGAAGAAGAGAGAAGAGGTGAGGTTTCTGCGTGTTCTTCGAGCTGCAAGGTTCCCAAATGTGTGTACAACCTCCCGGGGTTTGATTGTCTATATGCCCTATACGGTCTAACTGAATACGGGAGTGGCCAGAGTGGCTACTCGACCCGAGACATCTGGCTCTCAGGCATATTCGTTACATTCTGCTTGTAACCAGCGAGTACACCTGCTGCTGCTACCTCGCACTTGTTGCCTATTAGCCGCTAAGGCAGAGACTGGCTACATTTGAGGATCGGAAGATGCCGCTCCCATTGCCGCGACTAGTACAGGCTTTAGCTTTGGTTGTGACTGTGACTGACTGGCGTTGGCTTTAGCTTAGGCTTTGGGAAAAAAGAATGGGGCACACTCCAGACACGCGCCACAGACCTAGTCCAGCTAGCCTACCGGCAAACGATGGAAACGCGGTGGATCTTTGCTGGGCAATATTAATTTAGCACCCGGTGAGCCTATTACAGGGATAACGCGTGACTTCTGTGCCATGGGCTGCGCGACCTTTGCTGGCCCAGCAGGAGCTAGCCCTCGAGAGTGCTTCAGGAGGATCCAGGTGAGCAGGTCTAAGGGAGAGGAGATCGCCAAAGTGGAAAGCAGGCTAGGCTGAAAGAGGATGGTGTTGTTTGCGGTGTGGATAATGTAATCGTGGGTTTGGATGAATTTGATCATAATCCTCATATACTATTATGATGCGATAAAATGGTATCGCTATCGATCAAAAAAATAATAAGAATAATAAATAAATTAGAATAATAATAGAATAATAATAGAGTAATAATAGAGTAATAATAAAATGATAATAATAAAATTCATTTAAATCAACAAAAAGAAAAAAGAAATAAAAACTGGTTCAATTCATAAAGGGCCATTGGAAAGGGTTCAAGCCTGTACCGGCTGTACCAGCTGTGACCATTTTGTCCATTTTGTCCATTTTGTCCATTTTGTCCATTTTGTCCATTTTGTTCATTTTGTTCATTTTGACTAGAATGAGCCCAGAATACGCAGCTGTACATACGATAAACATGACTATAACATGGTTACTTGCAGGGCGAGGGCTGCCTCCCGTGCATCGTGTGCAGCGTATGCCTTCGTATCAAGCCATAGTTTGCGTACTACAGACCTTGTCTAGTAGGGCCAGCTGCTTGCTGGGCAATCAATATATCGTGATCGATGTTCGTGATTCATCTCGTCCATGACGAGCCTTCGCATGAAGGTTCGAGTTCGAGCTCTGTTGGCGTGCGCATTGGGAAAGGCTATCGCAACAACAGACATGTTTCGGCCACGTCC
>JAJMAH010000042.1:0-153933 GCA_030564925.1 Geotrichum aggregatum
TAGTGTAATTGCTCCAGGGATCAGCAGTAGTGATTGTGAGGTTAGCAGAATCATAAGTAGGCACGCTGGTAGAGCTGACGGGCTGAGTGTAGTTGTCCCAAGGTTTCGTCGAAACCTCAGCACCAGAGTCAACACCCGTGATAAAGCTTGTTCCATTGGACCACGCGGTTGTCGCAGGTGAAGAAGATGTCACATTGAGTGGCATTTGCGTAGTGTAATTGCTCCAGGGATCAGCAGTAGTGATTGTGAGGTTGGCAGAATCATAAGTAGGCACGCTGGTGAAGCTGACGGGCTGTGTATGGTTATCCCAAGGCATTGATGTGACCAGAGCAGTAGTGGCAGTTCCATTAGACCACGCAGTGGTCGCAGGCGGAGAAAATGTCACATTGAGTGGCATTTGCGTAGTGTAATTGCTCCAAGGATCAGCAGTAGTTATTGTGAGGTTGGCAGAACCGTAGGTTGGCGCGCTGGTGAAGCTGACAGACTGTGTATGGTTATCCCAAGGCATTGATGTGACCAGTACATTAGTGGTAGTTCCATTCGGTGGAAATGAGCTAATAGACTGAGTGCTATTGAGCCAAGAACTAACTGTGACTTCAGCACTAGAAATAGTTCCATTGATGGAACTTGTGACATTGGGCCAATGAGTTTCAGTTGCTGATATCGAGTATGTCGCATTCCCAAAAGAGGAATAGTTGAACCCGGGCAGCGTCTCACTCGCTGATCCTGTCGTTGTTGCCAAAAGAGTGTTAGAGTTTGTAATTGAAGAATTGACCTGAGTTAACGAGCTAGATGGCAGCAAGCTAGTATATTCTGAGAATGTCGAGTTAGTCCATGCTGAGGAAGAAGAAAGCAGGTTTGTTGAGTTGTGCCAGACAGAACTAGAGGAAACTATAGTCAAGTTATTGGATACTGGAGTGATAGTTGACACATAATCAGAGATCCTTTGTAAGGTACCGTTCTGAAGAGGTAAAGCAGGCACTGCAGTAATGGATGAATTAGTTCCGTAGGTTTGAAGCGAAGAAAATACATTGGTAACTGTAGCATTATTCCAAACTGTTGGGTTAGCTAACGTTATGGAATTTCGCGTGGAAGCAGAGTTTGTATAGTTGTTATTCGTTGTTCCAAGAGGCGAGCTCGACAATGTGGATTTAGGCAGAATTTGGGTAGGCATGTGTGCGCTAATCAAAACAGGTTCCGTAATGTCAGTATGTGAGATATTGGAAAACACACTTGCGTTCGAAGGGCTCGTACTAGATGTTGTAGCCCAGAAAGCGCTGGTCAAACCCAACTTGGTAGAATTGGTTATAGGCAAGGAAGTATAGACAGTGATTGTAAGATCATCATTAGAGCTTGTTGTAGAGTTCAAGGAAGTTGATGTGGCGGGACTGCTCTTAGGCAAAGAAAAGTAGACTGTACTTGTGAAGTCGTCATTGGCGCTTGCAATAGTAGTAGAGTTGGTAGAAGCTGCCGAAATAGTACTGAATCGAGGCAAAGAAGTAAAAACCGTGATTGTAAGGTCATCATTGGAGCTTGCAATAGTAGTAGGGTTGGTAGAAGCTGCCGAAATAGTACTGAGTCGAGGCAACGAAGTAAAAACCGTGATTGTAAGGTCATCATTGGAGCTTGCAATAGTAGTAGGGTTGGTAGAAGCTGCCGAAATAGTACTGAGTCGAGGCAAAGAAGTCAAAACCGTGATTGTAAGGTCATCACTGAAACTTGCTGTAGAGTTGAGAGACGCAGTAATATTAGTATTGCTCCCAGTCAGGAGGGTGGGCACTATAGCAGTTGAACTCTCAACAGAGCTTGTTGCTGAATTGAGAAGAGCTGCTGGAGTTGGACTGCTTCCAGATAAAGAAGTAGATACAATCGCAGTGGAGCTTTCAGCAGAACTTGACCCAGAACTAGGAGAAGCTGTTGAACTTACACTGCTTCCAGGCAAAGAAGCATGTGCTACAACAGTAGAGGTCTCATCAGAGCTGATCTTAGACTCAAGAGAAACGACTGACGTAGTAGATAGAGAACTTGGCGAATAAGTACTGAAATCAGAAGTTGGCAAGACAGAACTCTCAGAGGCTGTAGAGGTCGACTCTGTGGAACTTGAGAGTGAATAAGTAGAGCCCCAGGGAGTAGTGATGCTGAATTCAGTCGATGTCAATGAACTTGACGTGGAACCCAGTATAGAGACGGTAGAGCTTTTAGTAGCAGCATCAGTTGGCTCAAAGGTTGTAGGGACTAAAGAAGAGGTGGAACTGACGGCAGAAGAAGTGTTGGTAAATCTATTGAACGTAGGGAAAGATTGGATGTTAGGGTATGCCAGAAAAGGTACATAGTGCGTGTGCGAACCGCCATCGTCGGTGGTTGATTCCTCTTCTTCGTCGTAAGCAGCCGGTTCTTCCCCGTCCTCGTCTAAAGTAGTAGTAGAAGACGGCTCTACGGCTGAAATGGTGACTGAAGACCAGTCTACGGCTGAGGTGGTGGTTGAGGGCCAGCTTTCGCCAAAAAGAGACGAGGTCACAGAAGAAAACCTATCAAAAAGAGTTAGTGCCGGAAATGGAATGAAAGGTGAAAAATGAAAACAATCACTTACTCTGCTTCAGAAAAAGTCGGCTCTGGCATATCTGAACTTTCAAAGCTCGTCTGCTCTACTGGAGCAACCAGGCTCGCCTGCGAGTCTGGCGGCTGTTCATTTGTGTCTTCGTCATTGACCGCCTGAGAGCTGGTTTGGTGTATTAAAAGAAGAATTGAAAGTATCCAAATCTTCTTAACCCGCCATCCCA
Organism: Geotrichum aggregatum; assembly: GCA_030564925.1. NCBI lineage: Eukaryota > Fungi > Ascomycota > Dipodascomycetes > Dipodascales > Dipodascaceae > Geotrichum > Geotrichum aggregatum. Next base: position 2,781 of record JAJMAH010000042.1, read on the forward strand.
ACATTGTGATATATTTTTTGTGTAGCTTGAAGGCTCACCAATGAATAAAAGAGTGACTTTTAGTTAGAAAAGATGGTATGGCTAGGGCCTTTTGACGTTGCAAAAGAATTATCTGTCGGTAGACATTCCCCTTCAAATCATTGCGTCCACGCCACGATATATATTGCACCCCTGGAATCCAAGTTGAAGTGTTTACAGAAACAAGCTCGGCAGTTACTTCAATTTTAATTGTATCGTCAAAAAGCCAAACATGCAAGAGTTTTATGATCGCATGGATTGCAGGATATCTAATGTTCCGACCACCGTGAAGCATTGGCCCGAGCACGAAAAAGAAAATGAGTATCATGCCAAGGCACGGAACATGAATGGCTAGGCTAAAACCAATTGTCAGGAGTGAATTTTTGCGCAGATCTAGATCTCTAGCGAAGTTTAGAGTATAGTTCTTATATTTGAGGTGGGTTTTAACTTTTTGACTTGTACAGGAACCTTATAGCATGTGAAATCGATTTAAAAATCTGAAATAGATGCCTCGCCTATTGACAAGTATGTCGCCTTTAAATTAGTCTGAAATATTTCTTAAAGACTGTCTCATATTCGGTACCCGCTCATAGGTTATCTGTTTGGCAGATATTAAAAGTCTTGGAATTGGTTCCGCAAATTAACAGTTGAATAGTATATTTCCATTGCCTTCAAATTCTGTAGGGTCCAAGCTATAAACGTATAGGCTTTTGGCGCGGGTTAATTAATATATGTAGATCAAGGACCCAAAATCATTAAGCCTTCCTAAAATAAACGAAAACAATATAGGTCATCATTATTGTTCAATGTAAATAGTAAATAAATTTGAAATGGACCAAGTCTTGTGTTTTGGATACTGAAATTCGCAGTAGGTTTTGTGTTTGCTCAGATAGAATTTGTAGCAAATCTTGACGTAACGTGTTGTACATTGGATGCAACCTCTCCATAGAAGAAGTTGGAGTTGTAAGCTTTGCAAAAACATCAAGATCTTTTACGGGCTGCTTTTGCACGCAACCGGCACAAAACAGTTAATTTGTCACAAGCTATACTTTCATATTGAGCAACAAATAAAGCTCTGAGAGCGAGATTCATGTCGTGTAGGTAATATTAGAAATTCTGCAACAGGTTCGTTGTTAAGTAGATGTAACGGGTAAATCGCATTCAAGTGAAGCTCACCAAGCATTTTCCGGGCTTGATACATATTACTTTTAATTTCCTTCTACGGGGTAGAATTCAAATCAAGAGCTCTCTATTTGATAGCTAACTTGTAGGTGCAACTGCTTATAGGGACCCGTGAGCTCTTGCTTTTTAAATTTGTGCCAAGAAGCCTTATATCAATTCTCATACTCTTTTGGTGGCTCAGACAGATATATAGATGCATAACTTAGGTGCCGAGCAATCAAGCAGGTGTTTGAGTAGTTAAAGGAAAAGTTGCCGAAATATGAGCACATTCAGAAACTTGATGTCGTCGGTAAGAAGCATATTTCTTTTTTGCTACTGACCAAAACTTAAGCTCGGTTGAGGATTGAACAAGATGATTTGAAATGGTCGCCTAGACTTTACTCCCTATTTGAAAAACCCTGTATTGGATTGACTATCTGTCAGCTTTTTTCCTCTGTTGTTCAAAGAGCTTTGGTTACAATTCAGTGCCATTTGTTCATAGCAAAATCTTAGTTGACAGCAAAAGATCGGCTCTTGAAGGGCGATTTCAAATATCAGTTGTAAAGGAAAACTAGTTATTCAAGTCACCATGAAAACTTCTGATCCCTTCAACTTGATCAGGCATTTTTTGGTAAGTGTTTGCAACTGCACTAGTAAGGCGCAATTAAATTATTTGTAAACGTAGAGTTTAGCAGGTAACACTTCTCAGTTTCAATGGCAAGCTCAATATAATGCCATCTGTGCTCCGTTCAATCAAAGCCAAACTAACCAAATAGCTTACGCTCGGTTGAAGAGCTATTGTAGTTTGTATATGCCATTTTGTGACATTGTATCAGAGAGATTCGGACTATTCAGAAAATGCAATGGTTCCTAAGTAATTTTCATCACAAAGTAATTTTCAGAAGCAGGATTTACAGGCAAACCTTTTTGGGAAGCTTAAGGTTATCCAACTTTTCACTTCCATGAAACTTGGATCCAGGACCCTTTTCTCTAAGTTTAATGGCCGGTTGTATAGTAAAGACAACCTCTGACCCTGATATATTCCTAGCCTATAATATCAACGCTTTTTCAGTACAGCTACATGTTCTTGGAGGTTTTCCTTTTTAGATGAAAGCTAACTCGATATTTTTCATTAAGCAGTCCCAGAATCTTGCTGAACATCCACTGAGACTGCATTTCAAGCTCCGGGCGTATCCAAAATCTTGTGGTTTTGTGTATTCAAGAAACACCTTGAGCGCATCTCGCGGTTTTGCAGCCTTACCCGCAAAAACTTCAAAGACAAGCCCGTTTTCTACGACAAATTCATGCTTGACGAAATGGTTTTCAAGAAGAGAGCCATGCATTATTTGGCCCTCCTTGATTTCACACTCAAAATTCATCCAGAAGCCCTTTGAGTCTCGCCTTCGTGCTCAGAATTTCACAATTGCTTCATCATACACCCACACAAGGTTTTCTTCTACGTCGAGGCCTTTAGATGCTTTCAACAGCCCGCCACTACTTGATATTTCAGATAAGCGGAACAATATTAAAACTAAAGTCACACCTTCCATTACTATTACGACACCTAGTAATGGAGCCATAACCCTTCCCGCCACAAGTCTCAAAATTTCCCAGCGGCTTAGGCATCACCATGCAAAAGAAGAACTACTCGCTCAATCAAGTAATATTTTATTTCGAGCGTGGATTCGCCTGAAATGGGTTTTCATACGTCAAGCACGGCCTTTGAACTTTGAGGAAATCAGCGCCATTTTCTCTTGGTTGATTTTGGGCAATATTGTTTGGATTTTAGTGGGTACTACGACATTTTGCTCGATTGTTTTGTTTGCAATGAATACGGTGTTTGCACAGGAGTATATTGCTGAAAGAATTGGTAATCTTATTACTAAAGAAACAGGACTCACCGTCGTGTTTGAAAACGCAATAGTTCCACGCTGGGATAGCGGTGTTATATCTTTCAACAAAGTGTTTGTATCTCGTCGCCCAGGAAGAGGAAACCGGCGTGTGCAGAAAGGCTCGCAAGCTATTGCAGCTGCTAACGCAGCTATGGCGTCAAACCAGGAAGGTGAAATGGACGAGGATTTTGGAAACTATACGCAGTTTGATCTCACGATCGACTCTGTTTCAGTGACTCTTTCACTGTCAAAATGGATGAACGGCACTGGCATTGTGCAAGATATGGAAGTGAAAGGGCTACGAGGGATTGTAGACCGAAGGTTTGTACACTGGAAAGTAGGCGACGATCCAGCGAATTATAAAAATGTGCACCAGCTTGGTGACTTTGAAATCGAAAACTTCAAGATGGAAGACGCTTTGGTAACTCTATACCAGCCTGACGGCTTTCGGCCGTTTCGAGTCAGCATATTCAATTGCGACTTGCCGCGACTTAGAAAGCATTGGCTGTTCTACGATTTGCTGTCAGCCAACAACATGTCTGGCACATACGATAACTCTCTATTTACAATCCACCCACGTCAGTTAGAAGAGATAGAAAGTGTTGGTTCTGGACAGATAGATGGTGCGCTCAGCTCGTGGAATAGAGTCAACCGCCTTAGAGTTGACGGCGTCAATATAGATCATCTGAACACAGGCATGGAAGGGCCTTTTGGCTGGATAGAAAGCGGCAATGTTGACATGACAGCCGATGTTATGCTGCCTGCCGACGGAGGCGATCTCGATCTAGCAAAGATGGTTAGAGACATAACACACAGTTGGAAAATCTCAGCAGCTAACCTGGCTCAATCGCCTATGACATCCAACACCGACGCTCGGGATATTGACACGAGCCGGCACATTCCAAAAGCAAAAACTTTGTTATCACAACGAGGGCCAGACGTCAATGATCTATCATCCAACAAGTACGTTATTTTGGATTTTCGAGTGCAACTTAATAATTCTAAGGCCGCAGTACCTCTGTTTACTAAAGACCTGACGTATATCAACAACGCACTTATTCGGCCAATTGTAGCCTACATCAATTCTCGGGAAACATACATTCCAATTTCTTGTCAAGTGGTCAAGAAATTTGAAGACTTTGAAGGTAGCTGGACCATGTATGATTCACGACTCATGGACGAATTATCGGAAGGTGTCTATGACGCTTTTGCAGCCAGCGTAACGGACGATCAAGCTCGTGCTTTGAGAATAAAAAAGGTAGGATTTTGGGCTCTACAAGTTGCGGCCCAGCTGATACTACTGAGCCTGGGTGCTATTGCATGAATTTTCCTGAAAGTTCGCCGACGCCAGAGTGTCATTATGACATTACCTATGCATGTATAACAAAAGGAAATGATGACAATCACTGTACATATAAAAATATGAAGTTTATGATAGATAGCTAACGAGCTCGAGGGAGTTCGGGATGATTGCTACGTATTGATCAGTTCTGATTCTGCTACACTATCTTTGGAAGGAATGCTTCCTAGGTATACAACGGCCATATTTAGACGAAATAACAAAAATTACGGCATATCCACTGATCCAGCATCATGCGTTCGGTGCAAATAAGCAATTTTACTTGAAGCAGAGTTTGAGCACTGACTGGAGAATATTATGCACCTCCGGAGAGCCTGGACATCGGAGCCTTTCTTGGATATCTGGGGTACTTCAAGTTGACAATTGCTAGTTTGCGCACTTTCGGCTAGAGAGGCCTCTTTCATCTCACTTGTTTATTGGCAGGGACATGCATGCCTTAGCATTGGTGTAGCTCAGCAGGATTCTTATGCGTAAAACAAGATGAAGGCATCCCTTTCCAGAGATTGAGTATACGAGCAGTTCATTGTGAAGCCCACGATTGCAATAAGCTGTTTACAACAGTGGCGATATGTGAATGGGCCCAGTGACTAATTCCTACTGTAACGAACTATACGGTCTAATCACCAGGCAAACTCCTACGCAGGTTCATGATCGCCATACTTCACTGATGACAATTATAAAACATGAGGTCTAGCTTGAATTGAAGTGATAAAAAGTTGCGAGAGTTTTGTTTTCACGTGAAAACCCTGATTTCGACTTTATAATACATCTCTGCTTATGAGTAAAGCGGTAGTTCTTAAGCATCTAGACTGTTTTGCTTAATACTGGCCAAATTCATCGGTCACAATATATTCCTCTTTCGTTGGTCAAAAACATGCAAGTTTCAATTACTGTGGAAGAGATCCAAAGAGGCAACACCTCAACCGTCCTCCATTGAGATAGGAAATTCGATACCCAGTCTTCGCATCTGGTGGTACTGAAGCGACTAGATCTTGTTGTTTGTGGGAGCTGCAACGTGTTTAAACTTGGTATTCACGGTTCAGCAGAAATGCCAGCTATTGAGTCCATCGCAGAGAAGTTCAGAGAGTGAAGGTTTGAACTGCAATCCCTCGGACATTGCAAGGATCGGAACAAAGGGCTCTACAAGACGAACAGAAGTCTCCTTGAAGATGAAGCTTAAGAAGAGGGTCTCACAAATTCAAAGAAAAACCTTGCACTGAATGCTCAGGGCTTTGCCACCCTCACAGCAAGTACTAGCCAGTAAGAAGTCTTGCTAAAGACAACTTTAAAATCATTTTTCAATACCAGGCTAGAAGTGAAAAATTCTGGTTGATGCTAAATCCTTCGATATCCCAAAGGCGGACAAATTTCAAAAAGTTGTGAGGTTAGAAGGCTTGTTTTTAAGAACCTTCTCGAACTTTCCACCCCGTCCAAATTACCCTGTGAAGGAGGACCTATGATGAACTTCCTTTCATAGAAGAAAGAGCTGGAATCGCTTTTTTCTGATTTTTTAAATTTTCATCCTCCTTTGGTTTTAATTACTCCCTTCTTCTTTCCTCTCTTTTTCTTTGATATTTGCTTAAGCTTTGTGCCTTTCGCCAGTTATCGTTGAATCATTGTAATTAGTGAACATCATGTCGAACAACGCAGCAGAAGCCTTCAAACAAGAAGGAAACACCTACTACAAGGCAGGCGCCTACAAGGAGGCTGTTGAAGCATACTCAAAGGCTATCCAGGCCGATCCAGAAAACTCCATTTACTATGGAAACAGAAGCATGGCATACATGCAAACCAGAGATTATGATTCCGCTCTGCGAGACACGTTAGAGTCTACTCGTTTAGCTCCAGGAAACCCCAAAACCCTCGTTCGTCTGGGTAAGCTATACACGTCACTCGGTCGATTCCTAGATGCCAATAGCACCTTCAGCGAAGTTTCTCAACTTGAAGCTTCTGGCACCCCAGGAATTCCTGCAACTTTCAAAGAGGATATGTACAAGGCACAAGATATGACTCAGAACTTCACACGAGCAGAAAACCTAGTGGAACAGATCGAGACTTTGAGCGCTCAGGGCCCAGGATCTGATGATAGCAACAGCAGCGTCCTTCACATTTTGAAGGAAACTAAGGATCTGGCCATGCGAGGATTGCACTCGTTGGAAGCTGCTCAGCGATATCTAGATCAATCAGTATCGGTCCCAAAAAAGTGGCAGATTCTTCGTGGTCGCATTCTTCTGTACGCTAGAAGAGCCGACGAAGCCACTGGTCTCACAATGAGCATTCTCCGAAAAGATAACATGGATGCAGAAGCATTAGTGTTACGTGCTCAGATTCTATATATGCAGGGCGATAACGATCAGTGTGTCAAGCACTGCGTCATGGCTCTACAGTTTGATCCCGATCTCATTCGCGGACGAAAGCTCATGCGTCTTGCTAAGGAAGTCGAGAAAAAGAAGCAGGAAGGCAATACTGCTTTCAAGTCTGGCCAGCTCACTGAGGCTAAGGCCGCGTACACAGCAGCTCTCCATCTGGACTTGACCAACATTTTCACCAACTCTAGGCTTCTGTCAAATCGTGCCACCGTCTACCTCAAACAGGGTGAATTCGAGAGCGCCTTGGCCGACTGCGACGCTGCTCTGGAGTTTGATCCGACATTTGTCAAGGTGAAGAAGACGCGTGCTCGTGCTCTTGGTCAGCTGAAACGATGGGACGACGCTGTGAACGAACTTAAATCTGCTCTAGAGCTTGCTCCCGAAGATGCATCTCTGCGAAAGGAAATCAAGGAAGCTGAGCTAGAGGTCAAGAAAGCTTCACGAAAAGATTACTACGGCATTCTGGGAGTGGATAAGAACGCTACTGATGTAGAACTCAAGAAGGCTTACAGAAGGCAAGCTCTAATTTTTCATCCTGACAAAAACCCCGATAACCCAGACGCCGCGGAGAAATTCAAGGATGTGGGCGAGGCCTACGAAGTGTTGTCCGACTCGCAAGCGCGTGCCCGATACGACTCGGGTGTTGACTTGCAAGATCCCTCCGATATGTTTGGCGGTATGCACGGTGGTCATGGAGGTATGGGCGGTATGCACGGAGGCATGGGCGGAATGGGCGGTATCGATCCCGAGGTTCTTTTCCAGATGTTTGGCGGCGGTGGAGGCATGGGCGGCATGGGTGGAATGGGCGGCGGTGGTGGCTCTTTCCGGTTTTAGAAGACAGAAAGAAAAAAAATACACTAGAAACGCTTTTCATGAGTCGCTTTCCATCATATTTAATCTTGTATAATATACTAGTAACATGCATAGCAGTCTTGTAGCTTCGTGATAACTCTGTGAATGAATGCAATTACAGATTGTGAAGAGCAGGCCTTGCAAAGGGCGATGATTCGGTATTTCAATATTTCATCACCGTCGATGTGGCCTTTTTCTATGATTGACTCTGATCTATGGCAACGGCAACTAGGTTCCTGAGATGTGACTTGTACCTTATACCAAAACGATCAGCAGTAGAGATGTGACTTGTGACTTGCGATTTGTGACTTCGATTTATATACGGCAGCGAGCCAGTACAGGCAATACAAACTACTGTGATACGATGCTTCGTAGGTGTGATTGCTGCAGATGTTGTTGAAGAAAGAGCTTGTTATTGTTGTCGTCGGTAGCATGGTATGCTTGTGTTGTCTATAAAATTGCTATATACTGTACATGGTTGCCTTAGGCATCTGTCGTCTTTCTAATTACTTGCCCAGATAATACTTTTGCTATAACCGCACACTTAATAATTCCCTCGACACTTCTTTACGCTGGCGGAAATTGAGGCTGTACGCTTGCTAAGTTTTTTAATCATCTTCGTCCTCAATTCAATTGAGTTCTGGCGTGCTCCCTTCGACAATATGAACTAGCTTAAGAAATGCGATTTGCCTCTGTCATCTTTGCAGCTTATAGTCAGAAAGTCTGCTTCTTTCCTTTCAATCTCAGTTATTAAGGCTTCACCGAGCTCTTTACTACGACAAGGCAATTCAGCTGGGTACGCATAAAGTATTAAGACAGACGCATGTTTTGCTTTTCATGACCGAGTTTTGAAGAATCGGTTTCAGCGCACTGTGCAACACAATCGATATCCACACTTTGTACAGTGTAGACAATGAAGGAAACAAAAGGAGCCAAGTATCCGGTGCCAGTTCACATAGGCCCTTTTGGTATTTTTGGTATTTCTGAATAGTACTAAGTAGCCTACTTTGGACAAAATGTGAACACAACGTGGACAAAGAGTTCAAAGTTTCTTTAGCTGGACGGCAATTAACTGTATTTCATTGACTAATAACTATCTACAGACTCCTCACAGACTATATACAGTCTCCAGAGTTTTGCACTCTAAATGCGTATTCAAGTCTTGAAAGTTATGATATAACTGAAGTAATGAATTCTAAACAATCTGTCAAACAGTGGGCCTTCCCTGAACAAACACTGAAAGTAGAAACATTCTATTGTAGCTACCAGCTGGCCATCCACGTACGGCTTGCGTAGTTTCTTCTCGTTTGATCCAAGCTTGTAGAAACCTTGAATCGATATACTGTTCTTGAGTCGTGACCATGCTGGCCTTCCCCCTTTGGTATTAAAGCTGTTAGGAAAGCATTTGCGACTTGTAAGCTTGGAAAACTTATGACCCATTTGCTTTCCGCTGAAGTATTGACATGAACATGGCTCGAGCTTTGAGAACAGAGACAGGATTTTAGACCAGTAGCTAGACCTATATCTACGATAGTTGCTGCAATGTGGTACATTTGGATCACGCACTTGACAACGTTTACGTCCAAGTTGAAGAACGTTACATTTGACATATACCAAGATTGTATACCTGGACGTGGGGAACCTGGCAATGTAGCAATTGGTCGATGCTTTTCAGGCCAGGCTGCCAGACCGTCGAGCAGAAAAGACTAGAGCTATGGCCACTGTCATGGTTCAACCAGTTCAGTTAAGCTCGAGTAGTGCCATTTCCAACTGAAGTGAATGAGCCGGACGGTCTGACCCTGAGTGGTACTATCGTGATAGATGAGAGAAGAAGGTTCTTACGCGTTTTTTAGATGAAGTCTAGCTGGGTCTAAGTCTTCTTTGAGCCTCTACACGTGTAAGTTCATAGTTTGAGTTTAGCTTCGAAAGGAGACGAGCTCGTGAGCTAGCGAGCAGATAAGTACACGTGATTCTACTAGCTACCGTAGACTAACCCAGATCCATACCTAGATCTATTAGTATGTTCATTAAAAACACTCGATTGCAACTTGCAAGAACGCCAGTTAGGCCAAGGTTGATTTTTCAAAGCGGGTTGAAGGAGAGATATACCGTGGGCCAGACAACGCTTTTTAAGCATTTTACATAGACTCTTGAATCTTACAGCTTTTTGACTTGACAATAACTCTGGCCTTGATCTTTATCTTGGTCTTGTTTGAGAGCTTGATGGTGTCCTGATCCGAGTTTATACTTCAGTGCAGCTATTTTGAACCGATACGGCTGAAAGCCGCACGTCACAACGTATCTGCTTCGGCTTTGGGGCGAGAAGTATAGTGCTCCGTGCCTTTGAGCTCGTTGAGCTTGCCGCTTCATCCTCAAAGCCACTCAGCATCTTGTGACCCTATCCGTCTACTTTCGCAATACCTGCAAACTACCACAGTAACGTTGGCCACAGCAAGCGCAACTTTGAGTTGTCAGTTTACAGCGCATGCGCAGTTCGTGGGCCTCTACAGCAGTGTGCGGCAAGGTGCACTAATAGTGCCTGCTGATAAATTGCTTAGTCACAGAGATTGTCAGGTCCCGTTTTATTTAGCTAAAAATAAACTTTTTCTTTCTTTTCTTTTTCTTTTTCTGCTCGTTTACTTTCCCGGCACATTGTCTTTGTGACCCTATTTTGCGACCACAGTTTGCGACCGCACTTAGTCCAGTCATAGTGGCCATTTCTAAACGGTGTCACTGCTGTCGCTACATCATGGCCATGATCTTGCTATCCTGATGTGTCAAATGTGCACGTAAAGGACTGCCAGGGCAGCTAGCTAGCTCAATGTGATCTAGTAAAAATTAAATGGCATGGCTGGGCTTCCTCTGGGTGACTGGGTCACATAAACTCACTGCGGAATAAGCATGAGCACAGGTGCTTTTGCAGGGCCTATTAAGAGGTGATTCAAGACAGACTATTATGGACATATAGCATCCAGGTATTGTCCGAAAATCCAAAGAAAATCCAAAGAAATGCCCAAAGAAACGCTCAAAGAAGCTACGGAACCAAACTACTCGCGCACTGCAGGTTTCGCAATGGATACTCTTCTGGCCGTTTCTTGTCGTTTGCGTAAACTAGTGCAAATTCTGTATTTGAACCTTATTGTTTCCTCTTTCCTGGACGGTGAATGAATAGTTTGGCTCTCAAGAACTGCCCTTATATAGATGACGGTCTGCCCCTACTTTCCTCCTCAGTCATGAATTCTCTCTAAATAACTGTTTTTCGTACCAGACTGTTTCAAACGCCTTCCAAATTTCCTTTTTTTCTTCTTCTCCTTCACTTGCCTGTTCCGCCCGGTACCGTCCTGTCCCTACCATGGACACCTCCGGCCCTGATTCAACTGATCCCGCTCTCAGTCTGAGCAACAAGTATACCCTCAACTCCAAAAGCGTCGTCTCTTCGGCCTACTGGAAAGTCCCGGACTCGAAATCCCATCTCACCTCTGTTGCTTGCCATGACACTGATCCGCTAGTGGCTGTGGCTAGCGGCTCGCGCGATTCCAACCTGTTCATATACGAGGTAACCGCTCCTCAGGAAGACCACCTGTTCCCTCTTGCTCAACATGGATACTCTGCCAATGGCAGTGACAACAGCAGCGGGAGCGACGAGGACCTCAATTACTACAAGCACACCTCTTTCCAAAGATCCGGCGCAATTCAGAAGCGATCAACTGCACGCAGAACTCACAAGCGAGCAGTTTCCGAAAACTCTGCTCTGCCTCCTCCTCCTTCCCCCATATCCTCTCCCACTACTTCCAAAGACCAGCAAGCTTCTCCTATATTGACCCACCATCAGACAATCACTCTTGGTGGAATTCACTCTCTAGCATGGGTAAACTCAAAATACCACTTAGGGGCCCATGGTGATATTCTAGCTACCGGGCACAACTCGGGTCTCTTACATTTTGTCTTGCTGCCTGATCCGTACGCAAACAACGGTCCGGCGGAGATCCTTCATCGGTTTGACCATACTCGCCATCTATCTTCTGCAAAAATCACCTCTTCGCGTATTCGCACCATCAATCTAGCGTCTGCGGCCTGGACGTGCTGCCCACAGTCTTCAACTGTGTCGCTCTTCAGTGAGCACTTGTACATGTGGGACCCTGCACGGCCAGAGACGCCCGTTATCATCCAGCGTACTCGGAGGGCCCGCTCTTTCAACATTTCACCTATGCGCAATGGTATTGTGTCTTTGGCAACGGATCGTGGAGTTTCCATCATGGACGTCCGGTATAAGAATCCTGTAGCTTTGGCTCCACCAAACGACAATGAAGGCTTGGTCTCTCTGGTCAAGTGGTCTGCAATTGATGAAAACCGCGTCGCGTCCGTACATGACCAAACGCTCATTAAAATATGGGACATCCGCACTGGCTCTCCGCTGGTGTGTCTGGAAGGCCACTATGACAAGATAAACTCTATTGAATGGTCAACCACTAGCGCTGATGAATTCTGCTCGGCATCCGCTGATGGAACTGTACGCATTTGGGATATAAAGAAATGCACGGACCTGGAAGACAATGGGTTCAATGGTAGCAATAGCAGCATACTACACTCTTCTACTGCCCCTCAGTCCGGCCGCAGACACAGACGCGCTCGTAGCGAAGACCCTTCAGTCGACTGGTTGCCGTCACAGTCCTGGCGCCTGTACCGTCAGCGCTTAGCCCGCGAAAACAGCTTGCCATCTTACAACTACTTTCTAGATAACCAGAATCCTCAGTCACCCTGTACGACTATTTTCTCAAACAACAAGGAATTTATAGGACTAGCCACTGTTCATATGCCGGTCCACGGAGGAGTAAGCGCATCTTCGCGCCCTCACTTGGTAAGTATTGACAATAGTGGATTTTTTGGCATTCATTCCAAGATTGAAGAAAGCGGCAATGACCCCGTTTTCCAACAAGATGAGATTTCTAGTGAAATTGCAGACATGTGCGGAAGTTCTCCATACTATGCTACCACTAAAAACCACCCTCTATCTTTGCGTGCGAGCCTCGAGTCGCTGGCCTCACTTTCTAGCAACTCTGCAACTGGCAACAGCTCTCTTGACCATAAACTAGATGACAGCACCTCTGACACCTCTTCCTCTTCAATTCCGTCATCCCCGCGTACTGAGCCACGCCGTGATAGTGCAGAGATCTATATCCGGACCCCTTCGCCTACGCGGAGAGCTGTATCAGATGGTAGTGCTTCATTTGGCCCCGACTTTGTCCGCAATGCTGACTCTGTAAAGCCACTGTCTATTATGAAAGACCTTCCGGACTTGCCACCCAAGTCGCCTGCTGCAATGGGCCTTAGACTGGACATTTCTAGCACAGTTGTGAAATCTGTGTTTTCATGATAATGGACTACCAGTTGTCGGGGGAAGTTCTTTCTTTTTATTCCTATTTTTTACTTGTACTTGTGCTATAGGTACCTGTATTCGTGGTGTTCATTCTTGTTTTCATTTCGATTGTATTTTCGTATTTAGTTATTATTATTCAGGCCGTGGTCCATCTGCAATATCGATGTATCAAAAAAAAAAGCAGACTTATTCATGTCATAGTCACTTTTCCTAAGCGCTTTTCAACGTTTTTTGCAACGCTTTAAATTCCACGTAACAAGCGTCTCTAGAAGTTTCGCGAGACAGCTTCATGTTGTGGAGAGGTGCCCTCGTACTCTTTAAGAAATAGCTTTGCTCGATTATCAACCATATATTTCAAGCAGTTCTCCAAATGTTCTCGCAACACAGAGATGCTTTGTTGATCCATGTTTGTTTGCGCAATTAGAGCTGGAAACGACACGAATAGCCTTAGTAAGTGCTCGGGCCCATAAATCTCAGACAGCGGCCTATCCGGATACTTTTTCTTGATGTTTAGATACTGTTGTCGCTCAAATCTGTAAAGAAGGATATTTCCTAGTGCGCGGTCAAAGTATAGCTTGATACCAGCCATGACTTCGTCGAATATGTCCGCGTCGGCTGAATCGGCGTCGCCATCGCTTTTCTTCGGACCAGCCGCGTCTCGGTATGACTTCAGCATGTCAACCACCGTGATTTCGCGCGGGAGAGGAACGACTAGATGCTCTTTCGTGACGTATTCCCAGTCATCAACGAGCTGAGCTTTGAGCGGGTCTGGGACCGTAAGACTCACCTCTGGCTTGCGTATGAAGTCTTCTTCCTAAATCAGAGTTAGCATTGGGATAACAAAAACCAACAACAATAAGGAAGACTCACTTTTTCCAGATCCAATTCCATGCCTCGGCCACGTTTGGCGGAGCGACCACTGTGAATTTCATCTTTTACACTGCTTTCTCTTCGCTTCAACGAGCCTCCTTCAGGACCAGGCGTACCACCGACGCTCGCATCGCCAGCCGCCGCACTCGCAGCTGATGACTTTTTCTTGTTTGCTGCTGCCAGCGCCATCTGTTTCAATTCCTTTTGCGTTCTAAGATTTTCTTCATTCCAGGCCAACACGCGTTCATCTGAAACCCACTCGTCCCACGTTGACTTCCATCCCTTGTAATGAATATAGTAAGCCACTTTATCTTCAAGTTCAGGCGGCATGTCTCCAGGGACCTCGCCCGCGCCGTCCACCTTTTTCTCGGCATCCGTGTCTCCTGCTGCAATTGCTGCAGCTGTGGCTTCGGCAGATGCTTTGGTGTAGGCTGTTTTTGTGTCAGGATCGTAGATGCGCAATGTCTTGGCTTCGTAAAGCATGGGGCCATGGAACGCAAGGCATTTTTGAGGGAACGTCGGAGGGGCCATTTTGACGGCCGCGTGGTGGGATGCGGGCGTGAATTGTTTGTTGTGTGTGAAAAAAGTCGGTATACTCACGAACGAGAAACTCGTGAAGCGTGAAAAGAATAATAATAAAATAAAAAAAGAGTCCTGAAAGAAGAGATTGAAGGGGGGTATCACTCAGTAGAATCAATTGCCGTTACTGCGTGCTTTGATTGATCACAATCAGGCGGGTAGTAAGAGATCTGACCAGTAGTGAATTCGAACGAGATCAACGAGCAGAACTTGAGAAAATGGGGAAAACTGGAGCTTGAAAAAGATACTTGTGAAAATAAAATATATATAAAAGGGATCCGGACGTGTCGCTGCTTAGTAACATAAGAGTAAGCTTAAGCTATCGCGTATTAGGTCATATATGCCTGTGCACGTGATGCCTGAATTACGAGCTCCGGATCCACTTTTATGGCGGGCTAGTACCGTTGTAACCTTGCAATTTTTTCATGAAACGGTCTGTATAGCAAACTATGTTACTTTAAGTCCAGTTTCAAGGTGTAAAACTGCTTTTTTTCAGAGATAATAAAAGTACTGCTATGAGGTCTATAGGTCTTGTATAGAGATTCTTTCGTAGGAAGGCAATCTGGCCGAGTTGGTCTAAGGCGTAAGGTTAAGGTCCTTATCTCTCCGGAGGCAAGGGTTCGAATCCCTTGGTTGTCATTTACTTTTAACCTTTTTTTGAGGCCTACCAACGAAGGTTTATGGCTTTCCGAATAGCTAAAAGAACAAAATCAACATACTGAGCTTTTTTGTCACCAATGGAACGCATCTTCTACAGTATGTTAAATCCAAGTCAGTTTGTTTACTTGCAATTAGCTTTTACTGTCTACAAATCCTGCAGTAAATTAGTTTGAGCTTGACCGCTGACATTTCTCCCTTGTCTTTCATTGCAATAATGCTTGCTAATTGTCTTTTTTAAGCGGAATATGTTTTGGAGACTAACAACTTTGCTTAGATGTAGATGTTGAGCCAGATGCTGAATTAAGAATGCAGGCCGTCGTGTCTGATGCTGTTCGCAAGGCTTTCAGTAACGACCATCGAGATCATGCTCAAATTCTGTACTCATTAAGAAATTCTCCTTAAACTGATATGCATATTTTCTGCAAGTATTTGGTATTTTGTTCCCGTTACGCTGTGTATTATAGCCTACAGTATAGTGTATATCTCATGAGTACACTAAACTATTGTTGCAAAGGTGATTCTTCTCTTGAGTGTCATGACCCCAATATCAGTTAGTTAGTTGGTTAGTTGACAGTAGACATAGACAGTATGGTCGACTAAGGCTTTTTGCAGACTTTGTAGGGATCCGAGGCAAAACCCATTTCCTGATTTCACGAACACGACCATACCATGCTAAGAGGACATGTAGAGCAAGTTGCAATTGTGACACATTTCCTATTTTGGGAGTTTTCAAATCGAGATGTGCGTGAGTAAGTTATCTATGCCATAGCGCACCACTAAAGCTTGAAAAAGCTTTACTGAACCAACTGCTGCCTAAATAGAGCAATAATAGCTTAAGGTTGTTTCACTAGGATACTGCTTGAAAATTTACCACCGCAGGGCTCAAACGACAATTTTTTTTGACATTACTGTATTACTCTTTTTTTTTTTTGTTTGAAAACGGATGGTTTGAGCGTTGATGCAGAATATATATACACGATTCCTGGCGCCTCCTTCTCTCTTGGAATATTTCGGATAGCGCACCCAATTTTTTGCTAAAGAAACTTTTACAAATCAACAATTAAGGATAGGACGTGTCCAATGATTAAAAAGAGGTATTAGTTATAAATAAAGCTACATGATAATAAGTTACTACTGCGAAAGCAAATCGGCTGGCTTAGGCATGGCTCTGGATCGCTTTTTTTTGATGGGCGCAAACTCCAAATCTATGTCGCTTGTTACGCGACGTCTCTTTCCAGTGATACCGTTTTCCGAGTTCTGGCTCCAAGATTGTAAGGGCTGTAAAGGTTCCACTTTTGTGGCATGTTTGGGTGTTTGTTCTGGCGTCAAGGGCATAAAGCCACTATCACCACATGGTTCGTGATTCTCAAAGTCAGTTCCTTTAGATGCAAGGCGTACTGACCTTCTTGAAGGCGGAGGGGTTAGCATAGCACTGCTGTCTTGTTCGTGTATTGAACCAGTGGAAGAGCTTGGCGTAACACAAAATCGAGATCTGCCTGTAACTTGCTTCACAGGCGTGGCGGGAAAAGACACAACCTCTGCTTTTGCAGCAGGAGCAGTCCATTTTGTGCAAGCAGAATTGGCTGCCTTTTTTGCATCCGCCTTGGCTGAAAAAGCTGTGATTTTTGTCTGTAAGGAAAAGAAATCAGGAATGCGGGTTTTCAAATTGGCTACCCACTCGTCGCAGTCGGCTTCAATATGATAGTCAATGACGTTGTTCCATGAACTGGATCCAACTTCAGTTTTGTTGATAAATATGACAATTCCACCTCGTTCTTTCACGGCTTTTGCGGCCTGACGAACTAGTTTTTGTATGCCAGTGACTTTTAGTGACGTTCCTGCAATTAGCAAAAGATCTGGCTTGGCCTTGAAGTCGGCTTGCGTGCATCTTCCAATGAGGTCTCCGTCAGGGTGCTCTTCTCCGTAAAGAACGATATTCGGCTTCAAGCGACCGATTCCAGTCGATCTTCTATTTCTGCGCGCCCTGTCTTCTTGAACTTCCTTGCAACTCGGGCAGTCAGGAGCCTCACCCAGCCTACATGTTGAGGAGTTTTCTTTGCTCCACTCGAATTTTGACGAGCAGTGCATACATTTCAGCTCATGTATGTCCCCGTGTAATTGAATAACGTCCAACTTTTTCCAGTTTTTGTGAGTTATGCCAACCGAAAGGCCTTCATGAGTCTCTAACCCATCAATGTTTTGTGTATAGCACCGTAGAAGTTTCTTTTTTTGTTTTAGCAAGCTTAGGAGCTTGTGTGTTTGGGTAGAGTGCGCGTTCAAAATGCATTCTCTCAAGTAGCTCATGAATGTGAAAAACACCTGAATGGTGTCAGGACTTGAAAACAGTACTGCGTCAAACAAGTCCTTTCCTTTCACCACAACGCCCGGGTACTGCTTCTTGACTAGGTTGTATAAACCGTCATCAGAGCGAAAGTCCTACAAGGGTTAGTTTTGTGCTGCAGATGTTTTTCAGCGAGGTATAAACTTACAGGTATTCCTGCGTTGCAAGAGACGCCAGCGCCTGTAACCACTAGGATCTTTTTGGCTTTCGCTATCCTGAATGCAATTTCTTGGAGCTGGCTATCATCGCATGCCAAACTGCTACCTAGGTTTCGCGCCTTCAGCCGTAATTTGACAGTCATTGTGATCAAGTAATAAGACTAATAAGGGCTTTAGGATGATGAGAGGAAAGTGAGGGTCAAGTAGTGTTGCAGGTGCTTTGAAGGCGCTTCAAAAATGCTTCAAAATGCTTCAATGACGAGGGTGTACAAAGTAGAAAGAAAACGCGTTTTTTCTATTCAGAAAGAAATAAATAATATATATTTCCACGACGCGTACACGTTTGTTACCAATTACACTTCCTATTGTGGACAAAGAGCGCGTTTTCTTCGTGCTCTTCCAACCCCTACCCATACATAAACTAGTCTAGTTGGCGGCTCGACGCGACCTTTGGTTGAAATAACCGTTTTGACCAAGTTTTCGGAACAAGCAATGTAGAAGATTCAAACAAACCCTTCAACCACATTGAGACACCTCAATATATAGAATGCTATCTCGGGAAACTGCGCTGTTGCTTTCAATCACTTGGCAGTCAGTCATAGTCAAACTTCTTGAAAAATACACAAGGAACACATGGTAGACAAGTAATCGGTGCCAATTATTGTGATGCACGAGAAAAAAGCTTAGATAATCGTAAAATCTGGATCACCACTCGCATCAAACGAATCGTATTCCTGTTCAAGCATGCTTCGCGTGTTCAAATCTCTTGTAGTTGTTTCCTGCATGATAGGCCTGTAGACGATAGGCTCTTGTACTGTGACAACAGGATACTGAATCAAAAAGTTAGTAAAGTAGTGCAGTGACATACAAACAAAAATCACATACGTTGTAGTCACCATAGGGAAAACTTCTTGCAGTACGGTAGAGTTGATCGTCAACCTGCATTTCTTCTTTGGAAAGCGTAAAATCTTGAGGAGCTTCGCTAAATGGAGCTTCTGATATCACAGAGCTGGCTGAGGAATTTGATGAAAGAGGTGAGTTAGAGCGGCCCTTGACGGGCGAGACCCTAGGGGATGAGATTCCACCATAGTTTTGATATGCGTCTGATGAAGTTAGTGATTCTGTTTCAGCAGGCCCAACTAAGGGCTGGTATTGACTTCGCCCGTTAGCTACTGCCAACGATCCATGCTGAGTTGGTGGAGGAAGCCAATATTTGGAAACGCCCCCAGATGTGTATCTCAATCCTTGAGAAAGACGCGCTTGTCGGGAGCGAGACTCAGGATGTTCCAGTACTGTCTCGATCGAATTGAACTCCCTATAGTTATAGTCGCTTCCTAAGAATGTATTCTTGAAGTCTACCATCAAGTCCACAACTCCAAAAGCATCTCTCACCGCGTATGGGACAGTGAGACGTGCATAGCCCATCATGCTAGAAGAGGCAAACTCTTTATAAGAAAAAGCATACCAATGTCCAATAGCAAAACCTAGCATCTCTATACACATAAGTGTGTTTTGAATGGCGGTTGCAATGTTGTCTGGAGTATAATAACCAACGTCGTGTATAAGTCCAGTCCAAACTAGAATGGCAAGCAGGACACCCTGCCAGTAAGAAAAAAAAATAATGATTTTGATGCAAAGAAATTTCGGTAAGGGACGGAATGGTCTTAGATCATCGACCAGGCAGTACCAGAAAAGGGCTAGACAGTACAGAGAAACTGAAATGCTAATGTTGTAAATGATGCCCAACCACATGTATCCAGATTTAAGACCAATGTAGTTTTGTTGGTATGTTCCCGTAGCTTTCATTAAAATGATCAAAAGGCACAGAATTGGCTTGAGCCAAACATACTGCAAAATTCCACGCTTGATACCAAGAAAAGTGTAAGGATCACTAATATCAACCTTTGAAAAAAAATGATTAAACGGAAACGGATGGCTCTTTGGAGCTCTTCCCATAGTGGTGAGGACCACATTTCGCTCTCCTCCTAAAATGTTTGTCAAGAAAGTAAAAAATGTGTAGATAACGACCGCCTCGTAGATTTCTTGGATAGGTTCAACGATCGCACTTCCTCGCTCAGATGTTAAACCCAGCCAGCTCGAAAGAGCATACAAAGGAAGAAGAAGTTGGATTCTAATAATCAGTCGCTGATCCGCTGGCTTCCTATAGTTTTTAAAGTGCTGAAATATTGATGCTGTAGAGATCAAAACAGAAGAAAGAGCACAAAATCCAGCAAAAGATTTGATTGAGCTAGGCGTGCAGAGTTAGAGATTGCTGTAACACAACAATGGTCTTAGTCAACCTACCTTGGAATCTTTACAGTTCCTAGCGTATTTGCCAGGTCTTCAGAGAATTGCATCGCGGTGGATTCGCTCGTAGAAGTTTACAGGGGCGAATACAATAAACCAAGCCAACGCCGGACAAACTTGGGTCAGTTACAAACTGCAAACTGCAAACCGCGCAGTAGTATTTTGACCTAGAGAAACGGCGACTTGAGCCCTTTTTACAATGGCAGAACGCGCGATTAAGAGAAGAGTAAGTACAAGAGAGGCAGCAACACGGTGCGTTCCTCCATAATTTCATTATTTAGCTGTTAGTGTGATGATGACTAAGCCTCACAGATGTTAACGTTAACGCTTGAACTTAAACCTGAGCTCAGTTTACAGAATTCTAGCAATGTCAAATGTTATAGGCACATTCTGTACATGAACATAGAAAGTCTGCCTTATTCAGTTGTATTGTTCAGTCGGGCAAGCGTGGCGAGACCGGTTGTCGATTCTTATAAGGGACCGTAAGGCTCGCGATATCACTCAGTGACTTACCCTAGGTCTTACCTACTTTCTTAGTAATACATACTTTGACAATTTTTTGATTCTGCCTTTCCACCACCTTCAACGCGACCGAGAAGCTTTTCCTGATTCCTAAGCTTCGCTCTTAATTTGTCCTCTTGCCGTATTTCCATATTGGCATACCTACGTACTTGCAGTTACGGTACTTTGGCTTGAACAATCGCATATCGATATAGACGGAGACTGCTTTTATTCGGTCACTTTGTCACCTTTTTTTTTGCAGGCCCTTTGACAACATACTAGTTATCCAGATCTAGTTCTCGACTGTGCTTTACGTACCTCAAATTTACGTACCTCTGGATCGACAAAGAGTTCTGTATTGACAGCTTCCATCTACACTGGCAATGGCACACAACGCTAAGCAGTACGGTGTAACGCCTCCTATTTCTCTCACAGGCCCTACGCCCGCCGAGAATGAGCTCAACTCTCAGCTCATTGAAGAGCTGAAGCGCCAGGGATCATTTGAAAGTGATTTAGCTACTCGCAAGAGAGTCCAAATATTAGACGTGATTCAGAAACTCACGCAGGAGTTTGTACGAACTGTTAGCTTGCAGAAAAACATGTCTGAAGGCATGGCCAAGGACGCTGGAGGCAAGATCTTTACATTCGGTTCGTACAGACTTGGAGTGCATGGCCCTGGCTCAGATATCGATACTGTTGTAGTTGTTCCTAAACACGTCACGAGAGACCACTTCTTTGACATTTTCGACAGACTTTTGCGAGCCTTGCCTGAGTTAGACGAGATCGCGTCTGTCCCTGACGCGTTTGTTCCTATTATCAAAATCAAGATCTCAGGAATCTCGATTGATTTACTCTGTGCTCACTTGGACGTTCCCCAAGTTCCTTTAGATCTTACTCTGGATGATAAGAATCTGCTGAGAAACATTGACGAAAAGGATCTCAGAGCACTCAACGGTACTCGTGTTACGGATGAGATTCTTAAGCTAGTACCGCAGCCGACCGTGTTCAAGCATGCTTTACGTGCCATTAAAATGTGGGCACAAAGACGGGCAATTTACGGAAATATTTTAGGATTTCCTGGAGGAGTAGCCTGGGCGATGCTGGTCGCACGAATTTGCCAGCTTTACCCCAATGCTGTATCGGCGACAGTAGTGGGCAAGTTCTTCAACATTTTGACCAAATGGAACTGGCCACAACCTGTTTTGCTAAAACCAATTGAAGACGGCCCTCTTCAAGTACGCGTCTGGAACCCCAAACTTTACCCCCAAGACAGATCGCATCGGATGCCAGTAATTACGCCTGCATATCCGTCCATGTGTGCTACTCACAATATCACGAGTTCAACGCAAAAAGTCATTATATCAGAACTTAAGCGAGGTGGAACAATTCTGGACGAAATCGTAACAGGTACTAAGACTTGGGGTGACTTCTTTGTGAAGCACACCTTTTTCAATGAATACAAGTACTATTTGTCCATTGTAGCGGCAACTAAGGGCACGGCAGAAAACCATCTCAAGTGGTCGGGCTTGGTGGAGAGCAAAGTGCGACTGCTTGTGCAGAAGCTTGAAGTGCTGGATACCATTGAAATTAGTCACCCATTTATCAAGACGTTTGACAAGAGTTTTAGGTGTACAGAGACGGAGGCCATCAAGGTGGCAGACGGTGAGATTGTTCCTGGCTTACAGCCAATCGACATGAATACCTTTAGTGAATCGGAAGAAACCGCCACAGAAACGGAAGGAAGCGAGAAAAAGGTGTTTGTACATACCACCACCATGTACATTGGTCTGGATATCCATTTAGAGGGTGAGTATACGTCGTGCTTGGCAGTTTCAGTACTAACACTACTAACTCGGACAGGTGCATCCAAGCAACTGGACATACAATGGCCTTGTCAAGATTTCTTCGAAGCGTGCAAGAACTGGAGCCAGTATGATCAAGATATATGCAGCATATTCATCAAGCACGTGAGAAAGTGAGTATCCCTTTATCTTTTAGCAGAAGAATGCAGTTCTAACACTCTACTAGCTACGACCTTCCAGACGAGTTGTTTGGTGAAGGCGAAACGAAGCCCAGCAGGCCGGTCAAGAAGCGCAAGCGGAAGGCGGCCGCATCTGGCACTCCCGAGGTAAGCAAAAAGTCCACCCTTTCCTGAGTGTCTTGGAAGTCTTGGGCTCTGCTCGACGCGTTTGCGAGAGCAGAGTCTCTGTGAGATACCCCTCAAGTCACGCATTTTCTCCAATTGACTATTTATTTACTGTTTTTTCTCACTATTTCGTTCTATCTTGTGGTACAGCAGCCAGCAAACGAACAAAAGAGACCTAAAAGTATAGAAGGCGCAGAAGCTTCGTCGATGCCGCAGCCAGGCATGGAGATGCGAGCGTGAGAGACCAGGATTGTTCAGATAAGTTGGACAAGCAGTTTGATTGGCTGACTAGGGCGTATTAGCGAGCTCTGCCGTATAAAGAATCAAGTATGCAACTTTAATTGAACCAATGAATTGAACCAATTGAATCGCCTGATGGCTCTCTCTGACCTGATACAGCAAGCCTTAGAGTTCAGATCTGGGCGGTTATGTCGACGCCGACGTCATGGCTCTGATTAGATCTATAGATATCGACTCAACAGTGGCTGACGGTAACGTTCTACGCAGTTGCTCTACTGGGCTGTCTGTTCGGCACCCGTTCGTCTTGAACTCGTGTTTGAACTTGTATGGGCAAGATGTGGGGGGTGGCCATCATGCTATGATGCACGTTGTGCTATGAAAGGCCAACCAGCAATAGGCGAAGCTAGAGCTCAAATGAGGGGCTGTTAGCGAGGCTTTTGCCGCCATCGTAGCTAGACGTCGACCCTCACCGGAGCTGCCCATGGTCATGCCAGGGTCATGGTCGGACTCGTCCGGCTGTGCTGGGATAGCTGCCTGCTATTTCATTGCTTCAATGGGCAATAACAAGCAGCAGTCTTTTGATAGATTATAATTAGTAGTCTTAGTAGGCTATCAGCAGGCTGCCTTTGTTGGTGTTCCATTTGACACTTTGAGTAATTTTGCACCGAGCATGTGCAGAGAGTTTTGGGAGGTGTCTCCAACTGATGTTGAAATCGAAACTGCTGGCCCTTTATGGCTTGAAGTTGTGGACACTGCAGTACTATTAGGTGTAAGAATGGATGAAGCTTATGACGGTTTGGTCACTGCTGGAAAAAAAGAAAAACAGGGCTTATCGCGTGTGTCTCCCAAAACATGCAACGCTTGGGAGAACATTCACTTATCGGCATCGACTTTCTCGAACCGTGGCACTAAGTGTCACAAACCACCTGTCTTCTTTCTTATCGGTCGGAAAAAAAAGCTTAAAACTAACAAACGCATGCCATCTCTGAAAAAGTATATATAGCCCTCCGTCTGCCACAAGGTGTCATTATTTCAAGCCTTTTCCAATCTTTCTACATACTCACTATCCTCCAAAGTCCTGCCATGTTCGAATCCTGCCCTGCCACTGATAGTGAGGGCCTTCCACTGGTCCACTGGGTCAGGCTACTCACCGGCCTCTGCATTTATGGCAACCTCAATGTCCTCTCCTGGATCGTACAGTACTTATCCGTTGGCGTATGGGTGTTTTCTGGAACGTACCAGAGCTGGCTCTGCTTCAAGACCAAGGAGGTGTCGGGATTCAGCGAGTACTTTCTTCTTTGCTGGATCATTGGCGCCGTTCTAAACACTTTGGGCTGTTTCTTAACGGACCAAATGTTCTTTCAAAAACTGCTGGGTGTCTACTTTTTGTTCTCAGACAGTTTCCTGTATTTTCAGTACAAATATTACATCAAGCGCCCTTATCTTGCTGTGGAGGTACAACATAAAGAAAAACGAAGAAGGGAATCCTATGCAATCTCTCAGCCAAAAGCAGTGCCTTCTGATGGAATCACCATTGAACGCACTATTCCTATCAACTACTCTTCCCTCTCCTCCTCTTCCACTACAATAACGCCTGGACTTTTGCTAGGATTAGCTGTGTCGCCTACTGGTGCCAAGGGAGCTCCAATCGGGAACGCAACTGTTGTGTCCTCGTCTGCCTCGTTTACAAGCACTCTAGGCATGCTTTCTCACATCCTTGGCTCAGGCAAGGCGCAATTTTCCAGTGAAAACGCTGCTGTTAGCATCCAAAGCTGGAAATTTTTTGGCTACCTGGTTGGCAACTCTGCTAGCTGGATGTCCAACTCGCTGTACGTTATTTCCAGAATTCCACAGATTCACCAGAACTATAAACGCAAATCCACAGAAGGAGTTAGCCCTGCGCTCTTTATTGCTGTGCTGGTGGGAAATGCAGCGTATACGCTAGCAGTAGCTACGGCCTGGCAAGCTGTAACAGACCCAACCGAAAAGGCCGAGTTCGTCGTTGCGGAGATGCCCTTTATCGTGGGCGGTATTGCCACGACGCTGGCAGACCTGATAATTTTCTTTCAGCTATACATTTACAGGAACAACACTGCTGCGCTCAAATATGAGATCATGGAGGGTGTGGCTGTGGAGAGCGATGAAACGCCGCTTCTGATATCACCAAAGAAGGTGGACGTATACAATTAGACATTTAGACTATGACAAGCCCGCGCAGCTAAGGCTATAGCTGGACAGCCGCACAAACACAGACACGAATAATGACATGCATAAACTATATATTTGGATATCTTATTAAATGAAAGCCATAATAAAACAAATACAATATTGTTTTAGTTACTTCTTAACCGGCAGTTTGGGATACAGACGTACTATGTGGACGTCACTAATACGGCTGACGGCAATCAGACGTCTAATCTGTCAGGAGTGGCGAGTACCCTAACCCACTCAGTTGGTATCATTAACGTGGTGGTTAATGTACTGCGAATGAAGTAAAATCGCCTAAATTTCACGAAACCCAGGCCTCTCTGATCCCCAATCACTTCACACCGCCATGGACCATCACTTAATTGATACGATTAACAAGCTTCAGGTAAGTTCTCAGAGCTCTTAGATAGCTTCTATCATGGCCTCTAACATTATATCATTTGTAGGATGCTTTGGCTTCACTTGGCGCTGCTGCCAACCCCATCGACCTCCCGCAAATTACCGTGGTAGGTTCGCAGTCTAGCGGTAAATCATCCGTCCTCGAAAACATTGTTGGACGCGATTTCCTGCCCCGTGGAACGGGTATTGTGACTCGCCGACCCTTGGTACTGCAGCTCATGTACCGTCGGGCCTCACCGAGCTCAAGCGACAAACCTCTTTCCCCTGAGCAAAACAACGAGACGAACGAGAATGAATGGGGAGAGTTCCTACACATCCCAGGCAAGAAATTTTACGACTTTAGCGAAATCAGGGCTGAAATCGTCAAGGAGACAGAGGCCAAAACAGGTAAAAACGCAGGAATCTCATCGGTTCCCATCAACTTGCGTATATACTCTCCTCATGTTTTAACTCTTACGCTGGTTGATCTTCCTGGCTTGACCAAAGTGCCTGTAGGCGACCAGCCTCGGGATATCGAGCGACAGATTAAAGAAATGGTGCTCAAGTTCATCTCGCGCCCAAACGCTATTATTCTGTCTGTAACCGCTGCAAACACAGATCTTGCCAACTCAGATGGACTCAAGCTGGCTCGCGAAGTAGACCCAGAGGGGTCTCGTACCATTGGCGTACTAACCAAAGTTGATCTAATGGATCAAGGCACAGACGTCATCAATATTCTGGCCAACCGTGTGATCCCACTTCGCTACGGATATGTGCCCATTATCAACAGAGGCCAGAAAGACATTGCCGATAACAAGTCTATCAAGTCCGCCCTAGAATTTGAGCGAACCTTTTTTGAAACTCATGAAGCTTACAGCAACAAAGCTCAGTTTTGTGGTACTCCTTACCTGGCCAAACGACTCAATGGAATTCTCATGAGCCACATCAAGTCGACTCTACCAGACATTAAAGCAAGGATTGAGAAAAACCTGAAAAAGTACCAGAGAGAGCTGATAGATTTGGGACCTTCAGAGCTTGGATCCCCATCAAATGTCGTTTTGGCTACTATCACGGAGTTTTGTAACGAATATACTGCAATTCTTGATGGAAAGGGTAATACAGTATCTTCTCTTGAGCTCAGTGGTGGAGCTCGAATTAGTTTTGTATTCCACGAGATTTTCTCTAACGGAATCAAAGCTTTGGATCCCTTTGACATGATTAAAGACGAAGATATCCGTACAATTCTTTACAATTCGGCTGGTTCTTCGCCAAACCTGTTTGTAGGAACGGCGGCCTTTGAAGTTCTGGTCAAAAACCAGATCAAGCGGTTTGAAGAGCCCAGTCTTCGATGTGTGACATTAGTTTACGACGAGCTGGTTCGCATTTTGGTGCAAATCTTGGCCAAACCGCACTTCAATCGATATCCAGCACTTAAGGAGTCCATTAGCCAGGTTTTCATTGCGTTTCTGCGAACATCACTAATTCCCACCAACAAACTTGTCACAGATCTTGTTTCCATGGAGGAGTCGTACATCAACACTGCGCATCCCGATCTTATCAAGGGAAGCCATGCTATGGCAGTTGTGACTGAAAAGCTCAATATTACTAAACCTATTCAGGTCGACCCCAAGACTGGAAAGCCATTACCAATAGCTCAACAGGTGCAAGCCCAAAGGGAAAGCGAAGAGAATGTCGGATTTTTCAGCAACTTTTTCTCATCCAAAAACAAAAAACGCCTGGCGGCAATGGAATCTCCGCCCAGTGTATTGCGTGCTAGCGGTCAGATGACGGAGCGCGAAAGCATGGAAACAGAGGTGATCAAGCTGCTAATCCAATCTTATTTCGGCATTGTCCAGCGTACTATAATAGATCTAGTGCCCAAGTCTGTTATGCTGAAGCTTATTTTGTGGTCAAAACAAGAGATTCAGCGCGAGCTGTTGGAGAAGCTGTATCAGGGTGACGGAATTCAGGAGCTGACAAAGGAGAATGAGTTTACCATCACGAGAAGAAAGGAGTGTGAGAAAATGGTCAAGACTTTACAAAAAGCGGGCGAGATTGTTGCGAGTGTATAGAGTGTATAGTCTCTACTGTTGTAGAAAGACTGTCGGTGATTTCTCAATTGCAACTGCCATTGCAAAAAAAGTCAGTGATTAACAAGTAAAAGCCGCTAAAAGCTTAGAGGCTTATGGCTTGCAACCTGGGTGCAAAAAAAACGATAGAATAATAATAATGTGAAGGAGAACTTAAACTAGCCTACAGCTACGATTGATCTTTGCGTAACAGAATTCGGTCTCATGTTTCAACCAACTTGCTCTTTTTACATTCTAGAGAGACTTGAGCTTGTAGTTTTATCAAAACTATGTATGTAATCATGTTCATGGTTTCTTGTTTATCGGTACTTTTCTGTCTCTTTTGCCTGTGGCAAAGTTTGGTTCAAGTTGGCTCAAGTCTAGTTTTAACTTGTGCATTGAGTAGCTTTCTGACCGTCGGTAAGAATCGGCATGAAAGAAGGAAGAAAAAAAAAGGACCTAGGTTTGTTTTGCTGTTTTCATGAAAATGCATTGGTAAGGATTAGAATCAAGTAAAAAAAAAAAAAAAAAGGTCCGGTAATGAGCAGGAGCTTTTTTTTTTTGAGCGTTAAGTACGCTTATGAAGAAATTCTGCTAAAAAAAAACTATCAACTAGAGAATTTTAAACCAGATTACAAGTTAAGTTAAAGAAAGAAAAAAAAAACTACTACATCTGTAAACAATTTACCACGTATTATGAGTAGCATGAAATGTTCATGGCTCCATGTTATTGTTGCTGTTATCTTGATATATTTCAAAGCCATAAGTCTGAGACCAAGTCTACTGTCGTCGCATCGTAGACCCATTAAAAGGGTCCATAGGTTCACACCAGGAGTGAGTGTTTTTAATCATAAATGCCTTTAACTGCTGATAAATCCTTTTTAAGATATCCGTATACTGTTTGATTGGGCACTAGGCATAACAGACCTAACTGCCTGCGTGCTTAGCCTTTGCTCAAGTTTAGATCTACTAGCAGCTTTGATAGTTATAATTTTCATTGCAAAAGAAAGAAAACCCATCATCACCATACCATTCTATTACATACACCTTATTCATAGAACATACCCGATAGAACATATATCGTATAACCGACTTGATACAGCCTCGCTCTGTGTTCCTGTGGTTGTTTTCACATGAAGTATTCATGTAGACTTTTGCAGACTACAACTATAGAGTATGCTGTATTTACCATTTACCATTTATTTCCTTTCTTTCTTTCTTTGCTATTCATGCTACCTTTTTCCGGAGATTTCAGTCGGCTTTGGACTCTTTACTGTACAAAAGACTTTAACCGTAGCATTTCAGACAGAACTGTATGCATCTATATACTATATCGTATATTTCCAAAAAAAAAGAAAAAATACAGATAAAAAACGTCTAGACTGGTAGGCTGCTATACCATCGGAACTTCATGATGAGCATGGTTTAGATAGCCCGTAAGAGTTTATAACGAGCGGCCCCCCGTTTACTGTATGTGTGTCGCAATGGCAACATTTGCATTAAAGATTCAGGCATCGTCCATTAGCCTTGTGCAAAAACTACTACAGTTGAAAGTTCAAGTAAAAGAAAGAAAGAAAAAAACCAAAGGCTGCACTTATATACGTACGATTATCAATTATAAATATTATCAATATGAAATGAAATGGTGAAAAAGGCGGAAAGAGACGAAGGAAGTAAAAAAAAAAAGTGCAGTCGAGTTGATTCAGTCTCAACGTTGATTAGTGCCGCTTGTACGGCCGCCGTTACCGTTACCGTTACCGTTACCGTTACTTGGACGTATACCGCTAGGACTCCAGATTCTTTGCAAACCTTGACTGAAGATTTCCACGTTATAGTCAATCAGTGCCATTTTCTGCGCCGTTTCACTACGAATAAAACCCACCAGCGCCAACCCTCTTATCATCTGACAAAGGTACAGTACAATTCCATTATGCATGCGCGAAATGCTTTTTAGCGGCCGCGGCCTTGGTTTTTGTATGTTAACGGTGGTAGTCGTGGTGGTGGCTGATGTGTTGGGAGACGCCAAAAGAGACTCGGGCGACTCTGGTGCAGCAGAAGTGCTGCTGTTTCCGGTATACGGCCACTCACCGGGCTCGTACTCTGCAAGGTGTCTGCTCTTCCCCGGTTCTGTGTAAAGAGTATCTAAATCGAGCGTGACGTCAATGAAATCTGTGCAGACTTCGTAGGTGAGAGGATCCACTGGGCTAGAGTCTGTCGCAACGTATATTTTCGAGTTTATGTCAAACAAAAACGCCTTTTCAATCCCAGAATGCTGGCACAGAATGTTGAGAAGGTTTTCGAGAATCGGAATCTCAGGAATGAGTTTTTGAATAATTCGCGAAAACGCTTCGTGGATACTGCGGTCGTAGATGCTCGTAAGGTGAAACGATATCTTGACATCTTCGAGGTTGGCGTCGACCAGCTCGTCGGTGGTCCGTTGAATGATATCACGCTGCGTGTCCAGCCGAAAGTCATCGCTTAGGCCATCAATCTTGTGAATGAGCACTTCGATATTGATGTTTGGGTTCACTTTCACCGCCATCTCAATGATCATTTGCAAGTTCTGGAGCGCGCCCAGGTACTCTGTCTGACAGTCAATGACGTAGATAAGGGCTCCGCAGGTGCTGAACACGCGAGTGGTATCGTAGTTTGGGTCAAAAATGTTGAGCTGCCCTGGCATTTCCAGAATGCCGAATTCGATATGAGAGCTGTAAAGAGCATAGTGAGTTAGCACCAGACTGTGTCCTTTGTTAATACAGTTTACATACCTAATTTTTGAGTACGCTGGCCTCGAGGTGCTCTCGATATACAGCGTTTCCAGCGGCTGCATTTTGTGAAAGACGACCTCCGAAATGGAAGATTTGCCACTCCTTACAAGTTAGAGATTGAATAGAGAGCAGCAGGGCTATCGCATCAATGTGCTATACGTACGTCCGCAGCCCCATCAACAGAATAGTAGGGCATTCGCCCTTGGATTGGTCGTCAAAGTCCATTTTGATGCGTGTGTCAAGGGTTTTCAGTTGGAGGAACAAAGTGAATTTCAGCTGCGGCAGGGAGATGAAAAGACCCAACCCTGATAGGAAATTGTTATTGGGAGGTTTGTGGCCGTATTGGGCCTTCCCCAATTGGAGACGGTCACAAACATAATATGGAAATGACATTAAAGGATCTCGAGATTTTAGACTGTATTAGCGTGTGATTTGATCATGAAGCTAGCAGCTTGAAGTCCATGATGAATAACTTTTTGAATAGCCAGATGCATGTGCAAACTCATCCAGCTCTACTTGTAGGACCGTACGCACGCTGGATCGTGCTTAAAATTTTGAATTCATGCTGATGAATACCGGTGTCCATTCGGCCTGCCTCGAATGAAGTTTGGCCCAACTGAAAAATAATACTACCTAGAATATGGTATACTGTATCCACATCAACGGCTCTTATCTACAGGTAACTGCATTTCAGGCCTTTTGGTCGTAGCTCAAATACCGGAAAACCCAGCGAGATTTACCGTTTACAGTAGAGTACACCAGAGTAACTTGAATGTTATAAACCTGATCTGAATTCTAGGCCATTATCCAGAGT
The DNA here is from genome assembly GCA_030564925.1 of Geotrichum aggregatum. NCBI lineage: Eukaryota > Fungi > Ascomycota > Dipodascomycetes > Dipodascales > Dipodascaceae > Geotrichum > Geotrichum aggregatum. Next base: position 33,849 of record JAJMAH010000042.1, read on the forward strand.
AGACCTAGCCGATATCGACCTGATAATGCAAGGTGCATGAATTTAGTTTACTATACGGGATTAATGCTACTCTCGGAGATCCAGTGGCTCCTCTGTTGTGATAGCATTGAGCACTCATGCATGCGGAGCTACACTCATATGACAGTAGACTAGAGTCACTAGACTCAGTTAACTACGCTCGCGATGGAAATTCTTAGGCAAGTTTCCGCACGCCTGATAGCAAATTGATCATGGTAATCATGCATACTCCTGTTACAATCCTTCAGGATCGAGCGCTCCTGACTCTCTAATTGTGAGACCTCATTGATATGAATCCATTTAGACTCTTTGGGCGTACTTTATTATACACTTTGCAAATACACTTTTGCAATACACATCTGGCTACGGTAAGTCTAGTCGTTGGATATATGCATGCTGCGTTGTTAAATCTGGACGCTTTACAAAGTTTGCGATTACACGATCCTTATAGGAAATTCGCGGGTTGGCAAGCGTGCGGTATCAAGTAACAACCGACAGCCAGCGCTGATGAGCAGAGTGACTGTGCGACACGGTCTCAGTTCACAGCGACTCCACACGGATGTCTGGCGCTTTCAAGGTTTAATACAAATCTAGAAACGCATAAAAACGTTAAGCTCTTCTGCTCTGTAAAAGACAAAATAAACAAGAGCGATCAAATTTACGCAAATGCTATGCATAAAAACTCAAACTAATAAACTTGACCGAATTAACCAAATGCCGTACATATGATTCGGAGCTTATTGTGATCAAGCACAAAATTCAAACGAGCCTAATCCCGTTCGCCATAACATTAGTTTAGAGTCAACGGTTGCTTAATTAATTAGACTAACCTAGACATGAAAAGGGGTACCAGTGTCCCGACTAAATGTTTCTCCGGGGGGACTCTCTCTCTCTCAAGCAGCAAGCAAAAAATGAAGCATTGTGATCATAGCAGGCTCAGTTTACCCGCAGTTTATTGAGGAGGAATACGGTATTCAGCTGGTCTTTCTCAGCTGGTCTAACTCAGGTCCTTAGCGGAGTTTGCATACATGCTTGTTCCGCACGTTATATCATTTGATTGTATTGGCACAGCTACCTGCAAACCACAGACTTCAACTAGGGCCAGAGCGTTTTTGTGTCATGTAGTCCACTAGTCCACTTGTCGGAATACCGGTTCATTGAAATCGGATAGGCTATTCTGACTTTGATAAATATGTCACAAACTGTAACAACCTACCTAAAATTCTTTTTTCCTTTTTTTCCTTTCTTGACTTCTTGACTTCTTGACTTCTTGACTTCTTGACTTCTTGATTTTTAATTTTTAATTTTTTCACTCAATAGTTAAATGGTTTAATTCCAACTAGCTCCTAACTTACGTGAGATCTGGCACGAGCATGAATTTCAACATTCCTCTGGGGAACTAATTATCTAAAAGCTTGCTACTACCCACTACTTCTTTCGGTTTTGGTTTTTCTGGACTGCGTACTGTCCTAGCGCATACTTGACGCCGGGCCGCCGGCCACATTCAAGCGCAACTAACCGTGCAAAGTCTTTGTTATCCCAGTACCCCGAGTGTGCCGTTAGCATACTCAAGTACTGGTTGTCTAGAGGACCACCTTGAAGGGGAATCACATAGTCTATTTGCCCATTTGGGTTTAGCCGGTACATGCGCTTTTCAGCAGCCTTCAAAGATCTGAAATCCCGCTCTTCAAGCTCTATCGGAGCCGCTGGCAATACAGGTTCTAGATTTGGTGGACCTTCATCTCCTGGTGTAGATAATGATGAGGAAGACATTGAAACATCTTTCTCAGGCTCTTCATAAGTTGCTATCGGCGACTCGTGTTCCTCTGCAAGCCTTGCCTCTTTAGCCTTTTCGATTGCATCCAGTAAGTCGTCATCTATTGTTTCTCCTGATACAAAACTTCGCTTGCGCGGTCCGCGAGGCACGCTGTTTTTCTGGTTTGGAGTGCCTTCAGGATGAGGCGACGCATCACCACTGCTGCTATTTCCAAACACTTTGCTCCGTATAGAATCAAAGAATCCTCCACTGTTGTTGCTTTGAAGTTCATTTTTGATTATTGGAAACGACTTCTCCCCAGGTAGAGTTGCAGTTTGTATATGGTCTGCATATTCTGCGTCAACTGTTGGGTTCAAAAGATATGCTATTGGATCGGAGTGGTGCAATACGTTATACACGTTCTTTGCCGCTAGGCTTCCATATTTGCCATTGTTTGGTTCCTCTTCATCGGCCCTCGCTACCAGTTTTGCGCTTTGTAAAAGCAGAAAAAACGCTGCAGGGCTACCTGCCAAGAACAGATTATGTGTATTAAAAACAAAGTTCGCCTTATCGTCAACAGCCACTTCCGGGGAGTGCACATCTGTAGGCTGAGACGACAGAATGTCCATAGCGATAGCTGACCCTAAAGAGTGTGCGATTATATGAGTGCGGCCACCTGAAGATTCAAATTGAGGATTGTTGTGTGTAAACAGCTTGAATATTCTGTTGGCTTCGCTGATAGCGGCATTGACCATGCGAAATTTGTGGTGAGACATGTAAAACGGGATATCAAGCATGACGTCCGTGATTATTCCGCGCACGGAGGGGATTGTTTTCATGGTGATTTGATCTAGCGTATAGAACTGCTCGCCGTTATTGGCATCCCGCTCGAGGGCATCGAAATCAAGGGTGCGGCGCCAATTAACAGGCAGAGCCAATATATTAGCATTTTTGGCCAAATACTGTTTAACGTTTTCTGTCCCCATGAGCTCGGTCATGAGAACATTGAATCCGTTGATAGCATAGGTAAAGTTGAACGAATCCACACGGTCGCTTAGCTTCTGACCAATCCCGTGGATGACCAAAACCAACTGAGTTACCTGTGGAGTCTCGTAACCTAAATTATCAGAAGGCCGATTTGGTAGGTTACGAAGCGCCTTCCAGTCTTCCCAGGCAAAATGCCGCTGTAGGGTCTGAGCAACTCCCGGAGGAGGTTTTCCTGAAAGAAGTGACGAGATCAACTGCGCAGGAGTCGGAAATGTCAGCAGGTTTATGGGATTGAGAGTCGAAGTGCCCAAGTACGGGGTGAACATGTATGCAATAGGGTATTTGGAGGGATGTGTTTCACTGTCCGTGTCATCTAATGGGCCATCGTAGCACGGAGCAAAAACTAAGGTTGCGTTGTATGTTATCTTTTTATTGTCGCTTGAATTGAGAGTGTAAGATATGGGCACCTTCAGTTTGTTTAAAGCATCTGGGACTTCAAGCGCTGATTTGAGCTCAGATAGGTACTCTAGGGTCCATGGCCGTATTTGAGCATATGAATCGTCCAACGCTTTTTCGAGAGATCCGTCCAGAGGTGTAAGTGTAGATGCAAAAAACCACTCGGATCTCTTTACATGAGCCGTATCATGAAGCGACTTCCAGTACACGGGCTTAAGAATTTTCTGCTTGAATGACACCTGGAAAATCTTCTTGTTTCCGACCAGCAAACTGTCTTCTTCGGGGTTTTTTTGAGGCAAGTTGGACTTGACTGTCAAAGAGGGATTTCGAATAGCATGGTGGCGGGCTTCTAGTGCTGCGTTATCGTTGGGGTTGAAAGCAGTCCAGGCTGCGGAAACTGGATTTAGCGCGCCCGTGAATGAGACAGTCGCAAAGACCGGGGGATTCAGAGGCTCTACATTATCTTGAGCAGTAGATGCTTCTAGGTGGTCAATCATTTCATCTTTTTTTTGCTTGATCTTCTCTTCGGCTGCCGGCGTGCGTTTCGTTGCCGCGCTAGACGCTGTAGTTGGCATGAACTCTAGAGGGTCATCGATCTGAGCTTCCGAATTGTAAAAGAACCACGCAGTATGTTTTGGAGCTGACATGATAGTTGCAAGAGAAGTACGACTCAAAAAGAGCTTGACCTTTGGACTGAATCGATGGCGATAAGTGTATTAAGGTTGGTGGTTAATGTGATAGATTAGACGAGACGAATCTTCCTGTGTTGCAGCCACGTCAGAATTGGTCTATGCCAGAGCAACTCCCAAAGCGCTGTGAATAGGTCTGATGTAGCCGAGCCGAAGTGCAGATGTAGAAGGATGTAGAGTTATTGGTATTGGGATCAAGGTCAAATATCATGCCAGCATGCCACTAGAAGGCAGTGTCTTGGATCCGAGGTCGACACCCCTACGCACCATAGCCGCAGCAGGGTGCGTCTGCAATTAAATGAACAGACGGCATTAGCTGGAATCGAACCTGAGAGCTGAGAGACGCTGCATACATTTTCAACTGGGCCATAAGTAATAGATAAGGTCAGCTACCATCTGTAACGAAAGCCGCTGTAAGATAAGGCTCCGGGTAACTGCGGGTTAAGGGTAATCTCTTTGATAAGTCTAGAACGACCTGCCGGGGCTGAAAAGTTGACAGCAGCCCCTGTGCTTGTCGCCTCAGCGGCCGCACACACGTGCGGACACACATGGATGCCGTGAAGTGAGGCAATTTGTTGGATTTCATGGACGTTCTATCGGACACAAACGTCATGCCTGGATTTCAGGGCCCGCCGTCATGAGCCCACGATGGCAATCTAGAAACCGTGCAGCGAAAAACGGTACGCGCAGATGGTTTTCGGCTTTTACAACGGCTATTTAGAGTTTAAGCGTCTACGCAGCTAACGCAATAAACGCAGGTAATGTGTAAAATGTGGCTAAGTGCGTTAGTAGGGCTGGTCAAATCACGTTAAATAGACGTCCGAAACAGTAGATAAAAGCGCCGCTAGCAGCTAAACTTTCTTCTATTTTGGTGCAGTTGTAACAAAAGAATTAAGGCGTTAGTCCTGTTGCAGATGTGTGCATGCATGACGCATTTACCATATTTCTTTTTCTACATACAGGTGCATGTATTGCCATGGAAAAGCAACGTGAACGTTTCTTTTTAAGCGAATAAAATAACAACAGAAAAAGGGTCAATAATTGTTGTGCGTATAAAAAGAATCAAATAAAAAGACGAGTAGATTGATCGAATTTTTTTTTTGATTTTTTTTTTGATTTTTTTATTCTGCATCACCGATATTAACAGCAGCACCACCACCACACCATCAACCAACTCCACTACCACCATCTTAACCACGATAGTAACCAACATCGCCAGCATCGACAGCATTACCAACACCGTCATTTTAGCTACGTACACTGCCACAATCATTACTAGAACTACCCATAGTCAACACTTCTTGCGAGCTCCACCGCAAGCGCTCAACATTGCCAGGAGTAGCCTCATTTCTCTGTCCGTGCACTATGAACACAGATACAAACACCAACGCTAGCAGTAGCAGCCAGAGCCAGAAGCAACCTCCTCCATCGCATCAGCAACCGCCTCAATCTTCACAGGCCCATCCTCAGCTTCCGTCACAGCCTCAGCTTCAATCACAGCCTCAGCAACAACAACAGCAGCAGCACAACCAGCCAACTTCAGTCTCTTCGGGCTCGGCCTCATCTCTACAGCCAGTCGTATGCTTCACCACCTTTGCACCTATCTCACCTCCCATTTCCCTGTCTTCTACGCCAGTTATACCGCCCTCAGCCCCTTCTTTCACGACTCCCACAAAAAAGCGAACTCGCTCGCTACCAAACCTTGTAAGCGACTCGCCTAGCCGACGCCACAACCATCACCATCCTTTTCATCCGAATCGCCATCGGAAACATGCCAACTCATTCAAGAAGGGCTCTTTGTCGTTTTCAAAGTCTCATCCTCCATCACTCCTCCTGCATTCCCCTCTATCCTCTACACAACTGCACTCCTCGTTTGTGTATGACCCATCGCTTCCTATAGAGCTACTGCCTCCTGTAAACACCACTTCGCTGCGCGAAATAGACCTCCAAGAGATATTTAAAAACCCCCAACTGCGGCATGATATCGTTTTCGACCCGCAACTGCAGTTCCGTCCCAACTTAGACGGAGAGCGCGGAAGACGCAAGAGAGCATCAACAGAAAAGTACTGGGACCAGATAGTTTCAGAGCTAGAAGCACTTGCAGCTTCTGCGGAAAAGTCTTCATATTATGTGCTGGATCGCAATTGTAAGCTACCATATCTCTTTATCAGCCTGCGCGACATTCTCGACTCGCTTCTGCCGGTCAAAGATAGGGCATATGTTGACTCTGTGTTGGACCCCGAACTTCTGTTACGGCAACTGCAGCACTGTGCTCTGGATTTCATGGGTTTGGCCAACTGGCTGTCTTCAGTGTTCAAAGCCCACTGTGCACCTATGCGAGACTCCTCAGTGGACCAAATGGTCGCCCGTGTTGAGTCTGGAATCTCTACGCGATCCCCACGGCGCATTGTGGAGGGCCTACGCATGACATTTGCCATTTTGGAAGCTATGAAACTAGATGTCGCAAACCACCAAATCCGCACGCTACGGCCGGTCCTAGTAGACACAGCCACTGAGTTTGAGCAAGGATACTACCATCAAATAATCGACAAGGGAAAGTTCAATTTGCACGACTCTTTACTATGGTACGCAAAAAATCTCAACAAGTACAAGAATGAAATCCAAAAGGTGCCACAGAAGGCGGCGGAAACGCACTGGTCAGCTTTCTGCTACGGCCTGTCCATGCTTTTATCGTGCGCTAGCGACGAAGTCGTAACTGAGTTTCCATCGTCTTTCGGTTTTGATTTTACACGGCTAGCGGATTTCCGCGCAGAGCTCAGACAAATTGTTTGCATGCATCTTTGCGTGACGCTGTTTCAACAGCTGCTGCAAAGCCGGCTAGCCAAGCATGCAAATCGCAAAACCCTTTTTTCTACCGCCTTCTCGCCGCTAGCGATTGACAAGCTCAAAAGCGACTTGATGGCTATCATTGCAGACCCTTATGGAAACACTAAATGGACTAAAAACACGTCTACGTTGGCGCTCGAATTGTCTAGCCGGGTGGAAACGCTTTCGTCGTCCCGCACAATCCCGGAGGCAGACCTTGTAGATATGGCTACGGGCTGGCTGTCAAAGCATCTGCAACCACGGTCGGCTGTCTACAAGTTGGTTGAATCCAAAGTCATTATGAATCTTTTTTCGATAGCCTGCCAATCAATGAACGCGCTATCAGCTCTGGATCAGCCACCGTCTCTGTCAGCAGCAGTACCAGGCTCCGCAGGGTCGTCCGGGATTAGCACACCTGTGGCGCCGGTCAAATTTACGGTAGAGACCGCAGCCAAGAGAGAGATTGAAGGACTAGCGAGCAAGTTGCTGGTTTTGATTAGGTTCCATTGGGGCGTATTTGGAAAGTACTACATCTCTTTTGCGACCCTTGGCGAATCCTCTGAAAAGATTTCGTCAACGGGGTCTATTGGAGGGCTACAAAGCCATGCATCGGTCAAGAACATATTCGAGCCGTCCAAAGCATCCACATCACCGACACAAACAGACAATGAAATTACACTATAGTTATTTATTAAGCATTATGAAGATAAATTGCGGCCAGTCAATTCCGCCTGTAGGCTGGACTTTGTAAAGATTCCAGATGTTGTATACAACGAGTAAAACACGAGAGTTATAGAGGCAATTCTTCAACAGGCAGAAGGGGTCTAAGAGAACGCAACTGCAGTTGTATGATAAGTACTATAGTACAATTACACTTATGGTCAAGATTCATGAATACAGTATACTGGTGGACTACTTAACTTTTTCCACATGTGAACAGTAAATGAATGAATAAATACATAAACAAATAAATAGCAAAAAGGTTAAGATATGTATGTGCTTTGTTTGAGAACAAGAAAGGGGAAGCACAAACAAGTCTGAAGTCTAAAGCAAAGCCTTTGAAAAACTGTCAAAGAACTCTGAGCGTGTGTGTGTCGCGAGGCAGCCAATATCATCATACATGACATTTGCAGCCAAGCCGCTTTTCTCAAGCTAGAGCATTACTGCACAGAACGGCGTGTGTGTGTGTGTGTGTCTGTGCACGTACGTGCTTTGTGTACTTTGTTGTAGGAGAAGCCGACCTCGATGTGGACTCCGTTGAATTCCTGGAAAAAATCAGGTTGATGTCAAAAACAGCACCTGGCTTCAAAAATAGTAAAATTATATGGGCGGTGAGATATTGTCTGGCGTGTACTACGGCTACGTCTTTTTGTGTATTGTATATCTCAACTAGTACTGGCTATGGCTTGTATACCTTCACTCTACAATGCAGACAACGCAGGCAACGTGGATATGCTCTCTAGAAGCTCTTACTGCTACGAGTAGATGCAGAACTAGCCCTTAGTATTAGTGTGGTCGTGAAATAGTTCAAACTATTCTGTTGACTCTTCTTAGTCTGTATTTTTGTGTTAGTTATTCTTGCTCTCTAGCTCTTTCTCCAATTGCTACCAACGGCGGACGCTGGCTTAACAGGCCTTCGTGTACGTACGGCCTTTGGCTAGCTTGGTCGATGCTCCTGCTCGTTCTTCCGTTGAAAGCGTAGTAATGCCGGCTACCGCTGGTATTGCCTATCGGGGGAGTTCAAGACTGGTTTAAAGGTTGACCTTTATGCTTTGACCATTTACTGTGTACTATGTATGGCGTTGTATGCTGCTCGGGCAAGTTTACAGATCTTTCCGTATGGCTAGCTCTCTGGCTATTTGTTCAAATCACATATTTACATTTTACTATAGCTACCTATTATCTTTCGTCTAGTAGCTTTCATTTTATTCATCTCCGAAGGCTTGGGCTTTCACTGCACATTGCGCACCCCATCATTGCTATACACCTCCAACATCCTCCTTCCTTTCCTCAACAAATGCTCCACCGCTCCAAAATCCTTGCGTGACACATGGTCATACTGCGCAAAGTTGGCACGAATGAAGGACCGAAAATTGGGCCGTGCTTGGACTGGTTTCTGAGCGATTTGGCGGATACATTGGCGGTAGAGATGGAGAACTAAAACAAATTTGAGCCAGTTTTTAGCATTTTGGCCCCATGAGAAAAAACACACACAAGAATTAGAACTCTTCACACCCCATGGGGATCTGGAGTTGGGTTGATCGAGATAGATCAAGCACGAGTGTATAGTTAAAGCAAAGTCACTCACCGTCTCGTTGTAGACCGCTGAGCTTTTTTGGTCTCATGGCAGTTGCGGTTGTTGTAAATCAAAAATATTTGGTTCGTCAAGGACTATTCAATACTAATAGGCCAGTAGTAGCTAAAGTAGCAGTAGTACTGTGGGCTCGCTAAAGTACTCAAGCTTCACCTTAATTCTAGCAACAAAATATACCCATACAAATTACGCTGTTACCCGGCATATCCAAGCATCTAAAATCTACACGCTAAGCTTGTCCATGCTTTTGAGCAAGTCTTCCAAAGACGTCTTGGCCTTGCCCACAAGCTCGGTTTCCCTGGCCAAAGCTTGCCGGAGCTGAATAGAGGTCTCGGTTCCTAAACCTGGAATCGTGCAATGGCCACCGGCGCCACTGTTACTGTCACCGCTATTTCTCCCGCCCTTGACGCTGCCGTTGTTACGCTCCTCATTGAGCTTGCGCAGCTTGCCTTCATTGATTAGCACCTTGCTCTGCACAATCGCAGTTTTCACTCGCTGGTCCAGTCCTCTTGTATCCATGATGGCTGCTTTCAGTCGCACAAGCTCCTCAGCCCACTTGCGCTCTTGTTCACTTCTCAACACAATTCCTCGTTCGCCAAGCTGTTCTCTCAACTTGTCGATTCGTTCTTGCAACTTTGTTTGTCGAGCTGTTGCTGAGGCTGCTCGCGTACTCGTGTCATTGGCAGCCAGGACCTCCAATTTTTCCGATATTGCACTTGCCTTGTCGAGCTGTCGATGGAGCTCTGTGCGTTGGTCCACCAGCCGTCCATGCATACTAAGTCCGATCCGGTACAGCTTGTGTAACTCAGTCCCGTAAAATTCACCAACTCCGTTTAACGCGTTGAGAGTATCCCAATCCATTTGCATGGGCTTTGTCTGTATTTCCTTGTTCTCAAGGGCCCTAGGACTAAATTGTATGCTTTTCAGTTGCTCACCCGCACGAAATGGTGTACCCAAATATGTCGAGCTTTCAATCTTTTTTTCCGGTTCACGCGCTTTAACAGGAGCGACTGCTTCAACGCCGCTCTCCCATTTTTCAATCCATACCCGGCCTGTAACTGTGATTGTGTGTACACTTCCAAGTTTATCTTCAATCGTAGCCACTCCTACAAAGCCCGTCTTGTCTCGAGGATCCACAAGTAGTGATACTTCCGACTGTGGTGACTTGCCCATGACTTTTGCGAACGTTTGAGCATCCCCCATTTTTAGGGCTTCGCTCAGTGGCTTGGCCCACGGCGAAATATCAACTCGAAAAACATTATTCTCGCTCATCAGATGAAACAACTGTCCAGCGCTTTGAATCCCTAGGTTTTTGCTCGATAGACTCAAAATCTCTACTACAGCAAACCCGTAATTCAGTGATACGTCATCCGACCAGCTAAGGTCAACGTCTTGAATCCCAGCACACAGCAACACATTGCCATTTGAAAATGACAGGCATACTACCGTTGCGCCAATACCAATTGACTCTATGTCTACACCGCATGCATCATATAGTTCGTCGGGATATGGATCCAGCGAAAACGGGCCCTGCAGCTCTGGCATGCTTTTAGATTTTGACCGGCTCAGCACTAGGAATGACTTGAAAGACGAGCCAAAAGAAGGTTGCCGTGACTCAATTACAGTTAAGGAGCGCTGTTTCCACAGCTCCGAAATCCAATCCAACTGTCTCTTGTAGTGACGACGAACAGCGGCCGAGCTCTCTTCGCTGTGTCGGTACTCAAATTCAGAGGCCACGGCAGAATCGAAGAGCTCTTCAAGTTCGTTTTGCGTGAGTAAAAATGATCGAGGCACAAATGGACACAATGCAAACACGTCGCCCTCCCGTGACATGACATACAGCGTCAGTTTGCCATGTAGTTCGCCGGACGTACCAAAGCATATAGAAACTGGCTCAAAGGGATCTTCGAGACTCACTACACCAATCATACCAATTCCCATTGGCTGACGATGCAGTAAAATCTCTTGGTCTACAGTGTCGGGGCTCGTCATGAGATCGTACGACCGGACATACGAGTCCGCCGTAAGCACTACAAGTTCTGTATCATATCTGCTTATAGGATTCCAGATTGCCTTGTGGATTTTAGTGTCGGTTATAGAGCTGCCAATTTCCCAAGCTCTGACTTTGATTGTGTCTTCAACACTACTCATGAACCCAGCAGTTGGCAGCATACACGCAAACAGTCGTTTCTGGCCCAAAATGGCAAGCATCGTACCAGTAGAATTCATTGTAACGCTTTGAATGTCGAACGGGACGTGCACCGACAATGTTTTGTATGTGAGCTGCGACTCAACGCCTAGGAGCCCACACTGTATAGTTTTGTTCACAGCATAAAAGACCTCATTTCCACGGGCCGCAATCCTGCTTCTGCAAACTTCGTCATGAGCCTGATATGACTGCGAACGGCTAGAATTGAAAAGCGCGTGCGAAAATACAGTCTTAGCGAAGTCCATGACAAAATGTTGATAGTTAGGAAGGTGGAGGAGATGAAAATATTTGGAGCTTAGTGAATCCTAACCACCGTTGGGAGAAAAGAAAATTTTTATTTCATTTTTATTTTAATCCTGATCCCAAAACTTTTCACCATCTTCGCAGAATCACAGAATTACAGAATAGAATAATGAGCGCACCGACGTCGAAACTGAGCAAACCTGAGGTCGCAGTAGCACCTCTTGCAGCTGACTCTGAAGAAAATGAAGTGCTAATAGATGCCACTGGTGCTGAGCCTGCCGAAGAGGCTATGGACACTACCGAAGACAAGAACGACAAACAACCAACAACCACCACAACCGTAGCTGATGGCGTTACGCTAGACCAAGACGGCCGACCTAAGTTTGCTTCTGTTGCTGAAAGTGGCCATGCAGTCAGATTTGAACAGCGCAACATCCCCATCCCTCCTCATCGCTTTACCCCTCTCAAAGGATCGTGGGCCAAAATCTACCAGCCCCTCGTCGAACATCTTCACTTGCAAGTGCGCATGGACGCCCGCGGCAAGCGTGTTTCCATCAGAACGTGCAAGCAAACGACAGATCCTGGTGCTATACAAAAGGGAGCCGATTTTTTGCGAGCGTTTACACTGGGCTTCGATATTGACGATGCAGTAGCCTTGCTAAGACTCAACGACTTGTTTGTAGAGACTTTTGAAGTGAAGGATGTTAAGACGCTTTCTGGAGACCATTTGTCGCGCGCAATTGGTCGTATTGCAGGCAAAGATGGTAAGACTAAGTTTGCGATTGAAAATGCATCAAGAACCCGTGTTGTGCTGGCCGATAGCAAGATTCATATCCTGGGCGGCTTTGAAAACATTCAAATCGCCAGATCAACTATCGTTTCTTTGATTCTTGGTGCTCCTCCTGGTAAAGTTTACGGAAACCTTCGCATCATCTCTTCACGCTTGAAGGAGAGATTCTAACGTTACCTATTGTCTTGTGTTTGTAGTTTTCATGTTTTTGCGTTTTTTTGTGTTTATAAGGCCTTGAAATAGTTATACTAGAGTTAATACTAGAGTTGAAATACATTAGATCACCTTCTGGAACCATTCTAGCGTCGGTGCCGAGGGTTCCAGCCTTTGGCAAGCATCCACTTCTCGATCTTGCTCCAAATCACCTCTGAGACTTCACGGTCTCGGAAACGCTGGTTTCGGTCAATTGGAATGACGTCTACGTTCCATTTCAAGACGGGAGGTGGTATAGGATCTCCCTGATACGTTAAGCAGAATCCTGCTACCTTCTGGAATAGTACATTAGGGTCAGACCAGAGATACTGCTTGAACTGCCATGCCTGGCCTGTTACAAACACAGCAACAACGCGATCCCAGTATTCGTGCCGCGTAAAACGGTCAACATTGTCTACTACCACAAACTTCACGTCTCCAAGTCGTGCGCTCTTTCTCGTAATCATTTGCAGGTTTGCAGCTCCAGAAGTCTTCATTTGGGGAATAAACTGAGCGTCTTCCAGAAAAGCCTTGATGTTTGTCATGTTGAGCAAAGCAGATGCAGAAGGAGAAATAAGAATAATAGGGTCTTTGACACGTGTTGAAGAGCTGTTGGACTTTGAAACAGAATCAACAAGCTCCCCAGATCTGTTTCGGCGCCCGCCTAACGACGAAGAGTTCTGTGAATTCTTTTGTTGTTTAGACTTAAATGCCATAATGATGCTTTTCTGGCACTCTTTTGACACCATTGTGAAATCAATCGACTTTGTTCCGCGAAGCACGCTATTGTGATTTTGCAGCGCCCGTTCTTTCTCATATATTTTTTCCAGCTCTGGATTTGGCGCTCTCTTCTCGGTTGGGCCACTCGGCTTTGAAGGCTTATCTGCCTGTGCGCTTCCTGAGAAAGACACGCTTTTCTTTTCTGCTCCAAGGCTGACAATATTATCGCTATCCGAGGAATCGCCTCGGAGCCAAGATAGAAGGTCTGCTCGCTCCACGAACTTGAGATTGAAAATCTCACGCTCGTCGCTCACTTTAATGTAATCTGCTACTTTCAAGTCGCGTGTCAGCCAGCAGTTATATACCGCCCGTAGCTGCAGCTGCATTTTCGATGGCACCTTCGATTCATATCGCGTAAGACTCTTCAATGGAAAAGACGCTGGCTCGCTCCCGTCAATAGGAATCTGTAACGTTTCAGCCTTGGCAAGCTGGTCAGGCTCGGCCGGCTCACCATCGGCAGAAAACAGCTTTGCATCTAAGTTCTTGGAAATAGCATTTCGTAACGCAATCAGCGGGTCCGGTAATGTCGTTGTCATGTTCGATTTGGCGGTGAAGAGGTCTTCTGTTACGATGATGAGTGAAGTGAAATTTGGGGTCCTTGGCATCAGGTTAGGGTTACCATTACTCCAGATCTACTGGTAGAGATCACTTTTCATGATATTACTTTTGTATTACAGCTCGAAAACCAGGCGCGCCAACTATGAATAAGCTCTTACGCTTGGCATTACAGGTGCCTGTGACTAGGGCATTTAGGACTGGGGCGTGTATTCCTCGTGTTTTCCATGCGTCCCGATGTTACTCTGGAACCAATACTACTGCCAGTTTAGCGTTGGATAATAAAACCATTGCAAACAAGCAGAAGCTCTACGTAACTGACCAGCTTACGCCGGGGTCCATTTTCTTTTTGCCTCATGGTGCCAGGATATTTAATCGTCTCATAGAGTTCATGCGCATTCAGCAACGCCTCTACGGGTTTGAAGAGGTTGTCACTCCGCTTATTTACAAAAATGATCTGTGGATCACCAGCGGCCACTATCAGCATTACAGGCAGGACATGTTCAAGGTGTCAGGAGAGCACCATCACGAGAATGAAACAGCTGAAGATTCGGAATACGGACTCAAGCCTATGAATTGCCCTGGTCATTGCGTAATGTTTTCCAAGCATGATCGATCGTTTAGAGATCTACCCGTCCGGTTTGCCGACTTTTCCCCTTTGCATCGGAATGAGTCCTCCGGGGCTTTATCTGGTCTCACTCGTGTTCGCAAGTTTCATCAGGATGATGGCCACATTTTCTGCGAACCGTCGCAGATCAAGTCCGAAATAGAGAGCTGCTTGGCACTCATTGAGACTTCATATTGTGTTTTCGGGCTCAACGAATACCGACTTTCTCTCTCGACACGTCCAGAAGGCTACGTGGGCACTCTAGACGTTTGGGATCATGCCGAAAACAATCTCAAGCAAGCGCTAGAAAACAGTGGTAAAGAATGGCATATAAGCAAAGGAGATGGTGCTTTTTACGGTCCTAAGATTGATATCTTGGTAAAGGACAATACTGGCAAAGAGCACCAGACCGCTACAATCCAGCTTGATTTTCAGCTACCAAACAACTTTGAGCTCAAGTACTCCGGTTCAGCTGTAAGTCAAGAGGCTACTGAAAACGTTCCTGTTCTTATCCACAGAGCCGTATTTGGGTCTCTAGAGCGATTCATGGCCATTCTTATGGACCACTACCAGGGATCTTGGCCTTTCTGGCTCAGCCCAAAGCAAGCCGCCATTATTCCCGTTGCCGAGCGACATCGTGAGTACGCCAGTAAAATTCACTCGCAGCTGTCCGGCAAGTACGACTTTACGACTACGTACACAGACGGTAAAAAGTTTCCTGTCGCAGTTCAGCCTGGAAAGCTATACTCTCGGTATTTCAATGCTGATTTACTAGCTTCTGATGAGACGGTAGGAGCTAGAACTCGGCGCGCTATATCAGACGGGTACACGTACATTATCATGGTTGGCGATCGGGAAATGGCGAGCGAAACGGTGTCTATCCGTTCTAGAAGTGACCGCAAAACTGAGGCTATTCCGCTCAAAGACGTCATTTCTCGATTTTTAAACCTGGAAGACAACTATGAGTAAATAGGTATCCATGTGCTACCTCATCCTGTATATACACTTTAGACTATAAGTCAATACTATTGAATCTACCATCAATAGTATTCGAGATCAAAGGTTAGGTTAAATTAAAACGCGTAATATCAAAAGCCAGCTTCGCGAAACTGAACTATGCTTTCCACATAATCAAAGATCAAGCCAGAGACCAAACAAGAGATACAATGCCCCAGGGCCGCGATCCTGGCTGAACTGCAAATGATCATTATGCCCGAGACAGTTTTGCCAGCTCCTGGCTCGTCTGCAAAGAGAAAGCGAGGCGCTTCAACAAGAAACTCGAAATGTTCCAAAAGGCCACAACATACGCTGAAGCATTTGTGGGGTCTCGCAGATGAGGAAAGCAAAGCCTCGGATGAACTCCTAGCGAACGAACCTGCTACCGGAGAGGACCTTGCGACAAATATGCCCGCAGAGACTTCAGAAGAATTCAAAGACACGTTGGAAACCCCAAACACGGTAGATCAGGCTCCAAACTCTAATGAGGCTAATGATAGCAAACCCGCAGTACTGAACCCACTATTTGGAACATTAATGGCAAACAAAGAGAGGCTCTGGAGCGATACAAGCAGCAGCACCACCGTCAAACGAAGCAGAAAGAGAGGCAGAATCGAGGCGGAAAACAGCAACTCAAACCTGAACAAGTTTTTGGGACTTCCCGATGTAACTTTGGAGCAGGCATCCTCGAATGAAGACGAAAAGCAAGACGAGGCCGCTGAAGACGTTTTACCATTGAACTGGGATGGGAAATCCATTTCCTTATCAAAGCTAAAGGCATCCAAAGCCATCCACCCATTCTTCAGCTCAAATTCAAATGCTGTGGGACTTTCTGGACCTCTCTCTGAAACGTTTCACTCTATCTCAACATCTTCCAGTGCTGTGGTCGAGGACGTGCCAGCTGAAAGTGCGAGCTCAACTATTACGTCAGAGCTCAAGGCACCTAAGGCCATTCACCCATTTTTCAACTCAAATCTGAAGGATCCAAAATCTTCTGAACCTTTTTTCAAAGGAGTTAACTTGAATTCAGCATCTTCAAATGGACCAGAACAAGATGCTGTAGGTGAGAAAGTGCTAGCCAAACCTACGAGCTCTACAGTTACGCCAGAGCTCAAGACACCCAAGGCCATTCACCCTTTCTTCACAAAGGAAGTCCAAGCAAAAGGGGCGACCCCTCCTGCTCCGACTTTGCTCCGTGTTCCTCCAAAATCATTTCTTGATCATTCTACGTTATCGGCTTCGTATAAACCTCAGGCGCTTGTCACTCCTTGGCCATCTCTTTCACAGATCCATGTTCGTGGAGAAATCCCAGCCAATAACACACCTTTTCAGCCATGCTTAAACAAGAAAAAAAAACCGGCCTATACCTTGCATATATCAGAACCTGAAAATTTCGTCTCCAGAGGCCTAAAACTAGAACCAACTGATGAAAAGTTTACGATTGATGGGTTTCCGGTGCCCAATATCAGAGTCCCAACTTTGACAAAATTTACGCCAGAAGAGCTTGAAGAACTAGCGCTAAGAATCGTCACTAGAAAAGCACATCGCCAGACACTCAAGCCTCTCATTGACAGTCTTAAAACGTTCAGCGCTTTCGATCAGAATGAGTACGAGCCTCTTATGTGGACTTCCAAATATGCTCCGAAATTGGGCAGTGCCGTGATTACAGCGGATGCAAATGGATGTTTTGTTACAAAATGGCTCGCAGACAAATTTAACGCTTTGAAAAAAGCTAGCAAGATGGACCATAAAAGTCTGCTGAAATCGCACAAAACAAAAGAGTCTTATTTGGATGATCTAGACGGGTTCATAGTCAATGAGGATGACGAGCCAGGAACTGGAAGGTTTGACGCAGAGGAGAGTCAAGGTAGCTGCTTTCTCATTTTGTGTGGCCCCACCGGCAGTGGTAAAACAAGCTCCGTATACGCTGCTGCCGCCGAGCTAGGTGCCTATACACTCGAGCTGAATCCGAGCGAAAAGCGGTCTAGTAAAAAGTTGTTTGAAAAGCTAGGAGGGATGGGTAAGTCTCATTTGGTACACCATGGCCACCAAGGCAGCGGTAATGGTGAATTCAAACAAAAAAGCGTTATTTTACTGGACGAAGTTGATACGTTGTTCGATGAAGACCAAACTTTCTGGGCTGGGCTGGATAAATTCATGGAGACCTCGAGGCGACCCATTATAATGACATGTCAAAATTCTTCCCTTCTTCCGCCGGCTATTACTGGATATCATTCAGACAGCTTTCTTAGGTACAATCACGCTTCGCCTTTGCTACAAGCGAGCGCGCTTTGGCTAGTTGCGCTTTGTGAAGGCCATGTTGTTGACATTCAAGCTGTGAAGATGCTGATAGAAGCCAACAAGCACGACTTCAGGTCCTCGCTCAATGACATGCAGTTCTGGTGCCAAATGGGCTTGGGTGACCGCAGAAGCGGAATCAACTGGATTTTGACTGAGCGAGAGAGGGTTAGTACCAGCCAGCAAAACATTCGGTATATTTCTAGTGGTACGTATATTGGATATTCGCCAGGAGCAGAAACTGCAGCAGGTTGTGCAAATCACGAATCTTTGGAAATGGCGTCTGGCGAATGCTCAAGCTTGGATGATTGGTGCTCTTATACAGAGGCGCTATCCATAGCAGAAAACTTGCGTACAAATGTGCACACTCAGTTCGAGACAAGTTTGGCAGAAGAATATCTGAATGATAGAATATTGGGGCTCGGCGAGCTTACGGAATTGCCATCGCCTATCGGTCCATTTCCGTTTGAAATCTCTGTCTATCCTACGATTGCCAATATGGCCAGAATTGTTCATTCTGTGCAAACCAAGAAGGCGAGCTTTCGCGATCTACCTGTAGCTCCAGCAGCAGACACATTGCGCTCTTCTCTTGAATTCCTGAAACTGCAACTGCCTGGAACACTTTACAACTGTGTAGACACGTCTTCTGCAAGCGTACTCGCAATGGAACTACTTCCAACAGTGCGAACTATTATGCGGGCCGACGAGATTAAGCTAGCATCATGGGAACAAAGTGTCGAGAACCTAAAAGGGAAATCTACTCGGCGGGCAAAGCAAGCTGCTTGTTTGTCAATGGGGCTGGATCCTAGCTCGCTGGAGCGTTATTTTGATGGGGACTATAGAAATATATTGAATACTGTCCCAGCATACTGGGATCCATCTTTGAATGGATTTCAAAGTTAATGAATACATGAATTGCATTTTCCATTTCCCATACATGTAAGTAAAGGTTATTACCAAACATCTATCTTTGGATTGATTATATCTGGAATTATATACATGGCCTACTGTCATTGAACCAGGAATAACAGGCGGTTGATATCCATTCACTTGAAGGTGTCAAAAGTGAGCTATAAGTGAGGTTGTTGAATTAGTTTTCAGATACTGGCGACTTGGATAAAGCCTCAGATGACTTGAATTCAGAGGTCTCAAGTGTTGGCTCTTGCACAGGCTCGTCAACTTTGGTCTCGTCAGAGCTGGACTCCACAGCTTTTGGCTCCTCTGACGACTCGGACTCTTCTGGGAAAGGCTCCGCTTCTCTAATTTCCTCAGCATATACATCTGGATGTTCCCTAAAGCATCCCTGCATAGCAGAGAACTTTTCAATGCAGTCCATTCCCTTAGGCTCTGCCTCAGAATATATAAAGCATGAAAAGGCTGTCTTGAACTCTTCGCCACAAGGACCATTAGCCATACCACCAAGACAAGGGCAATCCCAGTTTATTTCGCCAGTCTCAGGGTTGAAAGCGCCCTGGGAGCCGGTAGAGTCGGTTTGCTGAGCTTCGTCTTCCTTTTCCTTGATCAAAGCAGCAGCTTGTTCAGTATCTTCGGTATCGTCCGTAACGTTGTCGACAATTGAGTCAACAACTTCTGCAATCTCTTCAGAAATTGCACCGCTATCAGCAATAATTTCAGAAGCCTTGGCGGTAAGAGCGTCGGGAATTTTTTCGGTAATGTTTTCAACTACGGTCTCTTGTAAGGTTTCAGTCTCAACGACGGAATCGCTGGAACTCTCAGAGTCCTTCACTTTCGGAACGTCTTCAGCAAATGCCTCTTCCTTTTCTTCAACAACGTCGGGAACGCTCGAAGTAGTAGCAGCAGCGGCAGCGTGATTCGCAGCCTTTGCGGCTTTAGCGTTCTGGTAAGGTCGGTCAACAAAGGCCCAGTAGCCCGCTACAGCAAGCAAAGTAGGGGCCACATAGCTGGCAACGGTGAAAAAAGAAGTCGAGCTCTTTTGCTCGCTATCGCCGCTGGAATAAGATCTGGCACCAATCTTTGGCACTGACAGGCGCGTGGACGGCCTCGAAGCAGCGCGAAGAGCAGTGGAACGTATAGTCGCGGAGACTCTAAGTGAATGTCTATACATTGTTATTTTGTCAGAAAAGGGAGAAGATCTTGAAAGAATCTGGTGGGAAAAGAAAAAGAAAGAAGGAAAGTGAAAAATATCGAAAATGCGTATAATTTTGGGTTTTGAATTTCTAATTTTCGCTTCTGACAAATGACAATTCTGCGTTAACGCCGTCGAGTTTTCGAGTATATTCGGGCTTTAGGCGTCACAGGCAATATCGTGAACCATAACCGTATGACTATATAGCTGGCCACGAACAAGATGAGATAGCAGGATTCATATCATATTACATGCAAATATACAATACTAGGTAGCTGTCCTAACAGCACTTGCTGGAGGAAGACTGTCCCGCGGGGTGATCTAAATCGATGCGTCCGTCAAAATCAAAATCAAGAACTTCTCGCGAGTGTGAAGCCTGCGAGACTATTATCTCTGCAACACGCTTGAATATGTCGCTGACGGCCTGGTTCTCCTTTGCGCTGACCTCAAAGCAATTTTCTTCCACGCTAAGTTCTGTATTCCCTCCGTTGAACACGACGGCATCGCTTTGACTGCCCCAGTTATTAGACGCAAACTCGTGAGCCTGGCGGGTCGATACCGCTCGATATTCTTCCTTATCCAGCTTATTTCCTACCAAAATCACGGTCGGCCGCCGCACTTGAGCGTTATCGTGAAAGTCCTTCAACCACTTGTTCAAGTGGGAAAACGAGGAGGCGTTTGTTATGTCGTAGACAAGGATTGCAACGTCAGTACCTCTATAAAACGTCAGGCCGATGGAGTTGAATCGCTCCTGTCCCGCGGTATCCCAAACCTGGAGCGAGACGGTTTCACCGCTGTCTGTGGTGACCTTAGTCGTTAGGAAGTCGCACCCGATTGTCGCGCGATAGGCAGACGAGAAGATCTGATGAATGAACTGGCTTCGTAGCGACGTTTTCCCTACAGACGCATCTCCGATCAACAGGACCTAGTTGTCAGTGTTAGCAGCGGCACTCGAAAAAAAAAAGGGGGATAGAGGTCAACGCACTTTTGCAGTTTTGGTACTGCTGGGCGCCATCAAACCGGTTCAAATATTGTGGCTACAGGCAGGCGCTGAAGTAGTTTGTGAAGGGCGGCGAGGCGGCGTGGATCGTGGTATACAATGGACTGCCGTCGACACGGCTACGGTGAAGCGAGAGGGAGCGCTAGATTTTGAATTCAAAGATTGCAGCAGTTTCATTCATTTTTGTGTTTTTCTGTGTATTTATTTTGGCATTTGCAACAATTGCCTGTAACACCTTAGATGCTACAAAATCTATGCTTATATCATTCAAAAGAGATACTGACTCAGTGGTGGCAAGGGTTTAGCACTTACTTTTTGTGAAATTCAGATCTCAGACCCTTTCACGAACGAGAACGAGCTTGATTCTCAACGATCATGTCTGCTACTGATACTAACGATGCTAGCGAAAGCAGGGGAAACGGCAAAAAGCCCGTTAAAATACAGCTCAAGACACAAGGCATCTCGCTCAAGTCGGCCAAAGTAAAGAAACTAGACCCTTCACGGCAACAGTTCCTCAAAAATACCCTATTCCACAATGAGCCCGAATATGAGCAGCATGGAGGCAAAGTGAAAGAACTGGTTACGGGATTTGACCAGTCTTCAGGCGCCATATTGCACGCTAGCGAGATCAAGCAAGAGCAAAAGAAGGTCTACGTTATATCTCCTGTACCGAATAAGGACTGGCGAAACGAGGCGTTGGCTCAGAAAGCCCCAATCAAGCAAATCAAGGGTCTGTCAAAGGAGCCAGATGTTGACGGCGACAATTCGTCGTTGACGTTTGGCTTGAATGTTACTCTACCGCGAGACACGCCTGCAGGCGACAGCATGGAAAAGTCCGACAAACCACTTTACACCAATAATGAAGAAGACGATGAAGAGATGATTCAACCGATATCTGAGCAGGAAGCATATACACGCGATTTGGCTGCTCGGCCTGATGCGCCAGACATGGAAGCTTATTCGAGGATGCCCGTTGAAGAGTTTGGCGCAGCACTGCTGCGAGGTATGGGATGGAAGGGCGATCTTTCGGAAGAAGAAGACGCATCAAATAGTAAACCAGAGGAAACAAAACGCGCGCCATTGCTTGGTCTGGGTGCAAAAGAAGTGAGCGACGAACCAGTTAAGGAATTAGGTGCGTGGGGGTCTTCAGCAAAAACGGAAAAAAACAAGAGGCCTGAAAGATCATATGTGCCTCTTGTGAAAGTAAGCAAAGCTACTGGAAAGGTCATAAACGAAGCTCCTGATGGAAATGACGAGTCACGAGGAGGAGACTCAGCTGGAAGAGACTCAGACGGAAGAGAAATTACACACCGTCGAGATAGGTCACATCGACCAGAAAAGTCAGCCAGTCTGCGACGAGGGAGGCCCCGTAGTCCAGATAGGCCAGACAGTCGAGAAAGGTATGAAAGGTCAGACAGATATACACGGACTGATCGCGAAGGAAATTACAGAGAAACATCCAGCCATTATTCAGAGGCTCGCCTAGATAGAGACGAAAAGTCTGACAGATACTCTCGATCTTCATTACGCAGGCACGAGTCAACATCTAAATATGTGCTTAGCGAGCGCAGTCGCCGGAGGAGTCCCTCGTCAAGAGGTAAAGAACCTAGTTCGAGGCGGCATGACCAGCACTACTCTGGCTCTACATCGTCGTCGCAATCACACAAGAGGCATCGTTCAGACGGCGATAAACGAGATAGAAGCGTCAGGGATAGGGACAGAGAAAGACACGGCAAATGAATCACGAAGTCTGGGCGAACACCTTGGAGAATCTCACGAAACTATGTGTATTGGACCAATTGGCAACCAAACAGAACTACGTACAACTTGTAGAAAACTCAATCAAGCTATGTAACTTCCTATGTCCTCGGCCATTTAAGGACAATATATTACATGTTTTAAGGTGATCGACTTGGAACAAGATCAAAATCAATTTTAGAGCCCTGATATGATACATGCTGTGATATTTACAGTATTAAATATTCGCACAAGATCATGTGATGGATCAATTTCATCGAATCAGGTTTCATCGGCGATTTTGGTGGTAACGTACCCCATGAACCCCAAAGCTAGAGCTAAAGCCTTGAACACAGTTTCACCAAGGCATAGCATTCATTTGAGATGCTATTCGTGACACAGCGCTACTTGCCGTTGGTGCCCAGGCTAGTGCGACAAGCCAGTTGCGGTTCTGCTTATCGAATTGGCCGCATTGGCATATGCCAAACTACCTTTAGGCCATACTCTAGTTCCAACGCGAATGCAAATGCGAATGCTGGTTCCGGCCCCAGCAAAGACCTAGGAAAGCCAGGCCTCGTTAGTGACTACACCTCAACAGAAAAGTCGGCATCATATAGCAATACGGCGAGCAGCTTGGCAGAGAGTCCCAAAAAGACTTCAGATGCCGACAAGCAGGCTAATCCTGAAGACAGGCCAAAGACGCAGCGACTAGATGACATCAAAAATCTTCCGTCAGAAGAAGAGTCCAAA
Organism: Geotrichum aggregatum; assembly: GCA_030564925.1. Classification (NCBI taxonomy): domain Eukaryota; kingdom Fungi; phylum Ascomycota; class Dipodascomycetes; order Dipodascales; family Dipodascaceae; genus Geotrichum; species Geotrichum aggregatum. The sequence goes on from JAJMAH010000042.1 coordinate 57,159, forward strand.
CGGTCCGAGCTCTCAAAATGGATGGTTGAGAATCTGGACAAGCTCCAAACTACACTTTTCACAGCCGGTCAAACATTAAACGACTTTACAGGATACTCGTCGATTGAAAAACTGAAAAACTCCATTGAAAAACAAGGTGAGAGTCTTTCCAATTGATTTGGAGCACAATGAAAGCTAACCAGGCATGCGTGTAGAACAATTGATTATTGCAACCCGCGAAAAAGTTCAAAAGTGCAAAGCGACGTATGCGTCGGCCATATCTAACCGATCCGATTCACAGCGTGAAGTGAACGAACTTTTGCAACGAAAACATTCATGGTCGACTACTGATTTGGAACGATTCACCGAGCTATACCGGAGCGACCATGCGAACCAACAGGCCGAAACGCAGGCTGAAGAAATTCTCAACAGTGCCGAACGCGAGCTGGAAGACGCAATGGGCCAAATGACCCGACTCATCTCGGCTCGATACCATGAAGAACAGATTTGGAGTGACAAGATCAGGCGGGCGTCTACTTGGGGAACCTGGGTTCTCATGGGTTTCAACGTGTTTTTGTTCTTGGTAGTGCAACTTGGCCTTGAGCCGTGGAAGCGGAAAAGATTAGTGGGATCCTTTGAAGATAAGGTAAAAGCTGCGCTAGAAGACGATAAAGAGTCACGCGTGCTTTTGAGCCAGGAAGCTGGACTAGCTGGTAATGATGATAACAACGCAAGACTAGACCGGCTTGAGCAACTGGCTGCAGCCGAATCGCAGGCTTTACAAGTTCTGTCTGGCGCTTTACTTCGGCAACCGTTACCTGCGGCTACGGTTGAAGATACTCAATCATTGTCGCCAACATCGCCAACGTCATCGTCGTCTTCTTCAGCATTTATCAAGCCGGATCTGACATGGAGAACTTTCCCTGAACGAGTTTTGAGTTCAACAGATGTCCCTTTTGGCGCAGCATTTGTTCGACCTCAGGAAATCATTGGCATAGCTGGAGTTGGAGCAGCTTTGGGTTTGTTAGTGGGATCTCTAATTACCATTTCTTTAAGAGGATAAGAGGATAATTAACTCTTATGGTCATTGCTGTTGTTAACGCTAACTCATATGCTGTATATAGTGAGCTGTAGCTATATAAGGTGCATACATTATACCTACAGAAGCGTCTATAGTTGAAGACAAAATGTGATTTTGTGGATGACCTGGAATTTGAAGTCATAATGGCAATGTAGTATAAATAAAAGACTATTCCTTCTAAGGAATGAGAATAAAAATATGAAGAGCAAGTCTTTCTTTTTCATTTTTTTGGAAAAATAATGAAAACCATGGATTTTCACCCTAAAAACTGTGGCGTTGAAGGTTTTGAAGAGTGATGGCACTCATGTCATTAAACGACGCTGTTTCTGTATCTGGTTCACGTGGAAATACCGCCGTATGATCAATTCCATCTGGGCTCGATCTTGAATAGGCACATCAATATCAAAATGATTTCACCGTTAGAGTTCGCGATGTCCCATATCTCCCCATGTTATGCTTGGGCCAAGGTTCTCTTGGTGGAGTTGTTGTTGTTGTTGTTGTTGTTGTTCTTTAGTTCCACCCTCTTTTACGTCGCTTAGATCAGATTCCCTTAAAACGGTACTAAGATCGATATCTGTCGCGCCTGATTTCTGCTCTGGGCCCTCACTTGGTTCTTTTCTCTGTTCTTCTAGCATGTCGTAGATTCCAACCTCAATGCCCTCCAAGCACTCTTGCAAAATGTATCGGACTTCTGAAACAGGAAATCGGACCGGAGATTTATCTGAAAGCCAAAACTCGGAATCGATCTCTTCAGAGTCTTGGCCACCAAGGATAAGTGAAATTCGTTGCCACTCGTCGTATGAAAACTTTTTTTTAGGATCACGAGCTGCAATGGCTGATAGACTTCTGACTTCTTGAACAATATTTAGCACGCGGTCAGCGATATTCGCAACTGCAACGCATTTCTCATCCATTCCAGACCTGTCAAAATAAGATTCGGCTGGCTTGGAGTTTGCAAGAATCTCTTCTCCATCAAGTGCCAGGTCACCATTCGGGGTGTCCTTTGCCGTGCCATTTGAACTCGCACTAATACCCATATCATATTCGTCACCGTCAGCTATGTTTTCGCTAGCTACAGTCTGAAGCTCAGTCTCTGTATCCATGTCAGTATTGAAGAGCTGCGTATCGTCTTGAAGATGTGCTACCTCGCTGTCTTCTTTTTCCAGATCCGATTTTGCTCTCATATTAAGCATTTTGGCCATTTTTCGAAACCTGAGCTTGAAAAATGTAAAATATTGCAGTCTTACAGAAGATACAGCAAGAAGCCAAGCTGTTGTGACGTCTCCAATGTCATTAAGCCAGTGAAACAGATTGTCACTCAAATTGGAGATCAAGATTGTCATTGTGGGAACTGCTCCTAATGCCCACATGATAAAAAACACTCTTCCCGCTGAAGATGTAGGAGCATAGTCGCCGTAGCCAATTGTCAAGAGGCATAGCGAAGACAAATAAAGGCCGTCAAAATAAGACCAGTTCGATTCTGTGAAGTGGAAAACGAGAGCCCCTAAAAGCCAGAATAATGAAAATGCAAGAAGTGAGTAATACAAAGCTCTCAACTTCCTATGCCTTATGGCCCTTGAATGAATTTTGCGGCTTAGCAGGTATGATTCCTTGGGTGGGATTGGGTTTTCCTCTTGCTGTCTTTGAAGTAACCGTTCGTATACAAGAGTCCTCGCTCTTTCAGTACGATGTAGCTCCACCGCAGCGCCTTTTGAACTCATGGCAACAGTCGTGATAGAGGTGACAAGCAACCCAAGATAAATAACTCCAACTAAGGCATAGGGCAATATAAGGGCTCTCGAAACGTTCGAATGCGGCAAAATATCACCAAGCCCAATTGTAGTCACAGTCACCACACAATAATAGACAGCGTCTGGATATCGCACGTCAATTAGAAGGCAAAAAAGCAAAGCTCCTAGTCCAATCCAAAGAATAAAAAGTACGTTTTGAAACATAATTCTTCTTTGAGGAGTCGTCAGATTGAAATTTGCAGAGTACTTTTTCCTTCGATGGCCGATCCAGTTTACAAGAAGCGTAGATGCGGATATGAAATAGAAGATGGCCGTAAAAAGGCCATGCCAATACCCTTCACTTTTGCTTATCGAGGGATCATGAAAGTAAACATATTGTGTAGATATCAGTAAAGCCAGCAGGAGGCCGCAGGCAAAATACCAGCCAATGATAGATATAAACTGAGCGCGGGAGTAGTCAACTCTTCCAGAAAAATTAAGCAAAAGAGAAACGTTGGACGCAAAACCTAGCGCCAGGGAAATTGCGTTGAGAATCAATACCCACTTATAATCACCAGGCCTAGTGCCATCAGTCAGATTTACTCTCCAAGGGTCTGCAAGCGAGGCCACCGAGTATAAATTTGAAACTGGGCCGAACGATGCTGCCACCATTGGAAAAAAATTCGAGGCATAATACCACATGAGAAAGCCCGACTCGCCAGGTTGTACTTCGAGATGGCTCAAAAGTTTCCTGTTTTCCTGGTTCCTGAAAGGCATGGTATTGACAGCATGTTGATCCCTCAGGTTTTCTTTAGACTGTGTGCTATTACGTTCCAAGTTGTGGCGGTCACGGATAAGACTCAGCGGGCGGCCATTATCTTTCAACTTCAAAGATTTGTTACGCCCTCTTTTTGAGAAAGCTTTCCCTTTGTTTGCAACGCCATTTCTTAAGTGCGAAGCTGTTGGGATATGGAAAGCGTTGGTCAGTCTCCGAGGAACATCAGTAGCTCGCGTGTCTGCCGGAGATTCGCCTGTGCTGTGACTGCTGTCGACCATCCCAAATCACACTATAGCTGCGTATTGCAATCCATGCACTTTGAGTCTATTTTACCGATCTGATAGTCTGGAACTGAAATCGGCAGACATCAAGGAAAACAAGTTCAGTATTACAGTCTTTATTAGACAAAAGTAATGCCTGGTAAAAGCCAAAGGGCAGGTCAAGAAAAAAAAAGCTGGGCGGTATCAATGCTAAAAGCCGTGGGGTCGCGGAAATATGATGGTATCCCAGGTATCTGTTTGCTGCAAAGACGTAAGGAACTTTGGGTTCGGGACAGTTGCATGCTTGACTTGATTCAAAGTCGTGAGTACCCGTACCCTGTGCCTTGCTCCGAAGCTGCCGCAAAATTCGATGCTCAAAGCGTGCGCTGTTTAGGTGCCTGACGGAGTGTATGCTAGAAATACACTGCTGACGTCTCAAGCTTGGACTTCATGATGCGTTTTTGCGGCGACGACATGTATTCATCTATCTGGCTTTGGGTTCATGGAGACTCTTGGGGGAGCAACACCATAGTTTTGCTGTTCTGTAGTGCGAGGTCTAAGCTCAAGCTTGTTCGGCGATAAATTACCGCTTTGAGAACTGCTCCAGATTACACAAATGTTTGCATCTTAAGTAGCTTACTCCAGGTTAGTCTCATTCACGTTATAGAGACCGCTACACTAAAATCCCTTTTTGAAAAGCCGTCTGTTGAGCATGTCTAGCGATGGTTCCGGCGAATTATGCGGGACCCTCAAGTATGTTAACGTGTTCGAGCTCTTCGTTTCGCCAGCAGCTGCTGCCACCATCCACTTCGTAATAAGAGCCTTGCTGTAATTACTGTCGCCAGTCCACTCAGGCACATCTAGCCACGTTTCATGTCCAACCCAGTTGCAGGCGAAATTCTTATCGCCAGCGTGAATCAAAATGGATACTCCCTTCTCTAGCAGCTCAGCAACGTTATAGTAGAAGCCTGAATTACATTCTGACTTTTATTTCACAGCTCAATTATTGGTCACCTCAACACCAATCGCTGCTTGCACATCCTCGCGATCGAGGCACTCAGCAACGCAGGCAAGTTTTTTGTAGCACAATCCAGTGCTGCTGACTTTACAGGGTTCACGAATGTCGTACACGTTGAGGCCCGTTTTCTGAAACAGCCTCTCAAGACCGTTGCGCAAGAGGAGGGTTATTGTTGAAACTTGTGCTATCTTCCTCGCTTATAATAGGTTTGTGCCCGCCCTCCCCACATGCCATCTCCTTGTAACCAGGCGCCTAGAGCAAAGAATCTGTAATACTGTTTTCAATAAGAATGCCCGTTGGGTTGAACAGCCGCTCTGGCTCATCATGGCTCAGGCTCTTCATCGCAATTCCTGAAATTCAGTGACCTGCATATGGCTCACCAGAGATGTGAAACTCCGTTACCATTGAACTCAGGAAACCACCCAAAGAAAGAGTTGAGCTTTGCGTACACGTCTTTGCCAGCTACGCGTGTACTAGCTACCTTTTTTCCAAGTACGAGAGTCCTACATTGACCGGTTGATTTAGAAAAATCACGCTGGCATTGCTGTTACGCGAGTAAGGGTTGTGCACGAGCTCAATTTTTTGGGAAATGCTCGAGGGGCCTAACTCAATCAGCATTTTAGTCATCAATGAGCATCCAGAACCTCCGTTTAGCTATAGAAGGGAAGGGCAGCTGCCAAAGAACCTGGAAAACAAGTGCATGCTCTCTCGCCTCGGAAATTTAGATACCCGGTAAATTGCTTGACACTATCCAGGCCCAACCACCCAAGAGGCTTGAGACGCAATTGACGGTTTGAGAAACAGTGTAGTCCCACGCCGTATCGAGCCGGCTGATGTGGTGAACGGGCTCGGACAGTGCTTTATGCGCCTCGGGTGATTTCTGGTTGTACTGCTTCTCTGAGCCTAATGCTCCTTTATGACCACGGGAATATCTTCAGCATCTACATCGGCTTGTTCTGCTATTCTTTCTAAAAAGGACTTACCGTTGCCAAGAAAAGACGGGAAACTAGACTATAGAAACTCTGGAGCAAGTCTTCCCAGTGAAAAAACGTGCTGCTTGAGCGAAAAGGCACTAGTAGATGACAAGGCAGCCAGGAGAGCTGTCACTGATAGTACAGTAAGTTTTATGGTGGTTGGTATTCACGAAAAATAGAGAAGATGGCAGCATATTTGATATTATAAAACTAATATTGATAATGTCGCGCCGTAGGGTATAGTAACCAGAGCTTTTCAAGGCACCAGAAAAGTAGCATAGATTTCAAAATGAGCATCTAGCATCAGTATGCTTAGCAGAAAGTGTGCAATTTAGAAGACGCCATAACAATGAGTGAGCCTCCAAGTTCAAACTATTCAGCCACTCTCCGCTAATCCATTTCAGCGGTAGCGAAACCACCATTGCTTCTGTCTGCGGAAATTCACTGCCGCTACTCTAGCCTAAAAGATGCAATCCACATGCGATAATGTGCTTCACTTAAAGCACCATTCCGTTTATCGCATGTATATCGTTTGAGCAAGATGGGGATGGGGATATGGGTGCCCACTGCCCTCTGCAAAAACAATAAGCGGCTGCTTAAGGGCGCATGCATAAGCGAAATATCTTTAGAGTTCGCGCTCGCACGTCAGGGATTATCTTCTGGCACAGCTAGTCGAATCCAGCGAGAATTCAGGAGTAGGGGGCTTGAGCTGGACATCATCGTGGAGTAGGAAAAGGTTTTGTGAGCCTTGGGTGTTGCAAGTTAGACTATTGGTAGACCCCAACTCTTTTTACGTGCGGCTGTGAAAAAAAGAGTGAATTTATCACAGACTGATCAATAAGCCATAAGTTTCCCGTAGAATCACATCTTTTCCCAGCTGCTTGAGACTTTTACTAGCCACCAAGAGAACGTCTAGCACCAGGCAGAAGTGCAAAAACTAAATGCGCCAGCCCGGAGTCGAACCGGGGGCTCGACTATGGCAAAGTCGAATTTTACCGCTAAACCACTGGCGCCTTTTATATATGTGTTGACTTTCATGTCTAAAGACCGTAACCATCTGCAAATTACGCAAAACAGCCACAAATAGCCGATTTCTTTCTCGATACATCTATGAGTGTCATATTTTGAATAGCCAATGTGTAATAGTATAGCAGATGGTATAGCAGATGTAGCTTTTGGGGTCAAATTCGCTGTTGTAGCACCGTGGGGGGGTGCCGTTATTGGAAAAAGTCGCCATAGTCCCCACACTACAAATAACACTACAACACAGCCAAGTCGTTTCTGCCAGCTCGACTTCATCTCTTTTTTTGCCTCTTTCTTTATATTGCACATTGTTCCGTGCATGTGTTTCCCCTCAGCTCATTAGACTCGTATCCAGATCATCTACCGGCAAAAATCAGTCATGTCAGTTGCAATGCCGCGGGACGACCTCAAAATAAGACCATCAACTCCCTCCTTCAAGGCGGGGTTTCCATATCGCTTTCAGTATGCCAATTCTTCTACCGCAATAGATGCCATGGCCTCCGAAACAACTGTCCTGTCAAAGTCTCAATCGTTCAGGAACCTGACTACATCGTTCTTGAGCGACTTGTTTGGACTACAAACCTCGCTCTCTGATCTTGCTGGAGATGACAGCCGCCCGGGCAGTTCTTATTTCGCGCGGCCCGTGGCTGACTGCCGCCCCCAGAAAAACATAGAAAACTATGGCTCCTTCTTAGAAGAGGCAAATCGTAAGTTGATCCGAATGGCAACAATCGGGTCGCCTGTAGGAAACAAGCCTCAGGCACTTGAAAAAGAAAACGATACCAGGCCCTCACCTACAGCTTTTTCCAATGACCCAGCAAACTCCATAACCGCGTTGCTTGCTCATCTTGCAACCATGTTTGTTATTGGCACTAACTGCGGCAAATTGTCAATACTTCTTCATGTAAAATATGACCTGCCACTGCCCACTATGCTGGCTTCGCAATCTTCAGGTGCTTACTCAATGATATGGGGAATTCAGGCAGCACTAGCGAGCATGGTATTTTTATGCGTGGACGCCACGTTCCCAAACGGGCTCAAGTGTCGGAAAACAAACGACTGGGCCTACACAGTCAGATTGATGTCGGCATGTTTGGCCTCCGGCCTCATAGTGCGCAAGCAGCCCTGGAGCCCATTGGAGCAAGGAGCTGCTATCTCGGGATTGACAGGCCCCCTTTTGTGGTACATGGTCGACGGAACCTGGAATGGGCTAGCTCTTTCACTGTTGACGGCTATTGGTAGCACTGCACCCTTTGCCATAGGCATCCTAAGAGATCTTTTACAGACACCCTCATCTACAGAGGCTCTTGCCAGAGCAGGATTGATTGCCAGTGAGTTCTTCTACTGCAGTATCTGCTTTGGCAACGTCAGCCGACGGGTTGTGCCGTTGGATGGATGGCTTTTCAGCCGTAGCTGCCAATAGCCGCTGTTTAATGTTGCTGCTTTGCGAATTGAGAAGGTCCATCCGTGTCTTTGACTATAGCAAAAGTGCGAAACAAAAAGCCATCTTTGATGATCTCATTGATGTCGACAATAATGTAGAAACCATGATGATTAAATATATCCATTCTCCTCGTTGCTCACTGAATCTTGTTGAATATATTTCTTCAGAAGGTTTGCTTTTGTAAACGCTCGTGCACTACTCATGCCTGGGCCCATACCATCTGATAGACCTCAGCTATTCACATAAAATGGACATTGGCCTGTACAAACCAACAGCAAGGCCGCGGGTTTACCTCGACGTGGCCACCCAATCTATACCTCTGGGCCGGGCAATATTTGAGCTCGTATGTCATTTACCTACATCTACAGAATGGCCTATGGGCATTTAAATACGGAGCATTACTGACAACAAAGCCTAGTTTAGCGATCAGGTTCCGCGAACGGCTGAAAATTTCAGGGCCCTTTGCACAGGCGACCGCGGAACGGGAAAATCGGGCAAGGCCCTTTGCTTCAAAAACACGACGTTTCACCGGGTCATTAAAAACTTCATGATACAGGGTGGAGATCTAACGTGGGCGGCAGGCAATGAGAAGTACAATTGCAATGGGACAGGTGCCTACGAAGAAAACATCTACGGGGAAAGTTTTGCGGATCAAGGAGGGTTTGCAACCAAGCATGCGGAACCCTTTCTTTTGTCGATGGCTAATGCCGGCCTAGACACCAATGGGTCTCAGTTCTTTGTGACGACAGTGCCAACACCTCATCTGGACAATAAACATGTCGTCTTTGGACGGCTGATTGCAGGCAAGTCGGCGATTCGCGCCATTGAGCACGCGGAGACTGGGCCTAACAATAGGCCTACTCATGATGTGGTGATAACGGAATGTGGAGAGCTTCCAGCTAACGCATTGCTAGACGACTTCATTGTGACTGATGGAACGGCTGACCCATATGAAGACTTCCCATGCGATGAGGCCGCTATGCAAGGATACAAACAGAGCACCGGTCTCTGTGCAAATGTGCTTCCTTTCTCGCTCAAAGCAGCTCAAGAAATTAAAGAAATTGGCACCAAGGTATTCCGTGAAACTCTAGCATCAGTATCCCAAGAAGCGTATTGTAGCAAATACATCGCATTGCAAAAGTTCAAAAAGTCGCTTCGATACCTTGACGAATATGTTCCAAGCCCACTACTGGAAAGCAGAAGAGAGAAAAAAGCTTCGCTGAAACTGCCCTCTTCATCTGTCTCATCGTATCGGCTGTACCTTAAACTTAAAGTGCTCTGTTATTTAAACGTAGCACTCGTTTCGTTACACCTCGGCCAGCCTATCCAAGCCTACCTCGCTGCCAACAGTGCTCTTGAGGTACCGCAGATTAGTGCGCAGGAGCGTGCAAAGGCGTTGTATCGACGCGGGATAGCGTCTGCAAGGAATAGAGACCTTAGGGCGGCAGTGGAAGATTTTGAAAAGGCCCTGGGATTGGTACCGGGCGATGTGGCCATCATGGGGGAACTGAAGCGGTCGAGAGTAGGCCTGATAAAACGAAAGCGTGATGAAAAAAAGGCATACTCAAAGTTTTTTTTGTCTACATCCAAGACAATGTCCTCAAGTTTAGTCTAGACTACGGTAGATTAGTTCAAAGGAGCGTGCCCGATGGGCGTGAGCTCTGTCGAGATACTTGTCTTGGTTTTGCAATGATTATCCAGCTATTTTTTTATTATAATATTTTGGTTATTTCTCGATAGACCCGTTTAGTACCAATCCCTGAATTCTCGGCTAGGCAAGCGTTCCGTACCATAAGGACTTGATCAAGTTGCAAATTCGCCTTTGACTATTAGGTTAAGGCGAGAAAGTCCTGTGAGAACCAAATCAATTGCGGTGGAGGGGTGAGCATGTTCATAAACTGACAGTGGCCCTCCTTAGATTACGATCGAACACTTTTGCAGGAGAAGCTTGAGCTTGAGCTTAAGCTTAAGTTTATGAGCCTGAGGCTTGCTAGGACTTTACGCTGTCATAGATTGGCTCTGATAGCTGCAAAAAGCAACAACTGACTACTGCCTCATACTATTGATACTGGCGTCGGCTGAGATACGGATGACACGAAATATCGTTGTCAAGTTGGGACAAAATCACAGACTCCCCCACTGTCAGCCACGCCCATTTCGGCTTGTCAGCCAATTTGAGACGAGATCACAACTACGATCACGAAAACGACCTGAGAAGAATCAGAATCAGATATTACATGCTCTGGTGTTTTTTGTCTGAGATGCGTCTTTCTAAATTCGAGCATGCTGGAGAGTCATGATAAAAGAACTCGCATCCGGAAATCAGCTGCCAGTGTTACCACTAATCAGGGCGTGCATCACAAAAAATATACTATTGCTTAGAACAGTTATGGAGGTTTCAATAAGATTTCAATGGAGCTTGCCGTAAACTGAGGCTTAACGGCAGCAGAAGAAAACCTATTTACGAGAGTTTATTATTGCGGGCTCTTCGAACTGGTCTATTGGTCTATCTATACCTGTAGACGGTAGGCTCAGTCCAGACGGCTGCAGTAAAGACCATGCTACGTTGGCCAATTTACAGAAAAGACTGGGTTGCAATTGCAATTGCAGTTGCCAATAAATACAAGACCATGCCCTTCCCTAGCGATTGCTCGTTTTTTTTTCTTCTCTCTGGATCCTTCTATCTCATTGAAAAGTTCATGTACTCGGTCAATACTACTCGGTATACACTTACTTCATAGTAGTCCATTTGAACTCTTCAGCACCGAGGCCGAAAGCTTCATGCTTTGATTGACATCTCTTCTGTAGATATTTTCAACATACTCTGGACCTGCCTTTGGATTTTTTTTTGACTCCCTGGCCTTTTTACTCTGATTGCTCGTTTTTTTCTTTCACTCGCGCTCTTGTGCTGTCATCTTTTGCGCCTGGTTTGGCTCGTTTACATTCGGGTTCCCGCTCTCTAGAAACAGCTGCCTTTTACAATGAACTATCCTCCTGGAACAGAGCCCTACGATCAAGAAAAGGGCCCTGATCATGTCGATAATGCAGTTCCAAACGCCAACTCTTCTACAGGCGGCGCCGGAAAACATTGGCGATTCGTTCCTAACTTTTTCACAATCCAAAGCCCAGCCATTGAAATTGACCGGCGTGCCCTCGAACACAAGCTCAGATCAAAATACATTCTCATTTTCTTTCTTATAATAACAATGATCTTGTCCAGCATTACGATAGGAGGGTGCTCAAATTCGGGGTCCGGGTCGCAAAGTATCTATCTGCTGCAGGTTAAATATGACGCATATCAACTAAAGGAGCTGACAGGCGAGGGCGTAGTCAACCAAGCAGCCTACGCGACAATGAACTCGAACGTCAATGGAACTTCGTTAGCTGTCAGAATTGGCTACTTTGGAACCTGCATCAGCATTGACCCCACATCATCATCGTCCTCATCGTCCGCCAATAACTCAACACTCGACGACTGGTTCTGCGACAAAAACGTCACCCACATTGTTAATCGCCTCTCTATACCTACCCAAGACCCCTTCAACAGCATTTACATCATGAACGAGCTCCGGTCTAACATTCTTTCTCCCGTAATCTTCATCATGTCCGTTTGCTTTACATTTCTCTCAATGTTAGTCCTGCTTGCCGCAAACATAAACCAGCCTAGTTTGTTTTTCACCGCAACAGCACTCACGCTCTTTTCCTGCTTCTTGCTGCTCGTCGCAATGGTATGGCAGCAGGTGAGCGTCAACACCGCAAAATCAGTCCTCATTAATCTGTCTAGCAACGCCATGCTTGCCACCGCAGGCTCCGTCCCTGCAGGCCTTGGCTGGACCTCCGTTTTTTTCCTCTTTAGCGTTTCGATTGGAATCGTTGCGCTAGTTGTGAATGAAAAACAAGCTCTTGTGGGGCTGAACGAGTTTGGTTCCGATTATGTCGAGACGCAGGAAAGATATGGCCAGAATGCAATGGATGGGAGGTCTACAGAAGCTTTGCCAGCAATGGGGCCTGCGCAAGGTGCTTATGGAACACCTAATCTAGACAACGAACAGGCTAAGGCTCACGCACAAGCTCCTTATAAAAAGGACCGTGATATATCTATGCCTTTGCCTTATTGAAACTACCATGTAATTATCACTGCTATTTATTTGCGCCATTTGCTTTATCTTATCAAATTTCATCTCATATAACCATATGCATGCTTGGTCTTAAATTTCAACAGCTAAACATTTACAAGTACAAGCTTGCACAAAACACAATGTCTCGCTTGATTCTTTCTTGGGCCAATGCCATCTTGTCATATAGTGTCGCGTCTCCAATAATTCGCGCCGCCGCCATGACCTCGCGACACACTTCATCCAGCCGACTGATTACACGCACAATGGTTCCCTCGGCCACGTCTGTCAATTCCATAATGGCCTTAAAACTGAGCCCACGGCCCCACTCGTAAACTGCCTCCATTAGACCAAATCTGTTTTTTTCCAGAAACTCGGATTCCTCTTGCGTCACCAAAACATTGTGCTCTTCGAAAACGTTGAGGACCTTGGTTACGACCTCCGTGATGCGCGTCCTACCAAAGTCAAGCTGTGGCGTAATAGATTTGGGCATGAGCTTGGAGTTACCGTTGAAAAGAAATGCTGATAAAAGAGCCACAATCTCCTCAGGTTCATAAGTCCCAAGGAAGTTGTCAAGAACAAGTTCAGTGATGATGAGCTCATATCCAGAACTAATTTCACATGCAACACGTCCTTTCAGCAGCACATTTTGATCCTTGTCGATGTAATTCAGCTCCTTAAGCACCTCAATTCTCTGCTCATAGTCAGGCAGCAAATCCATATTCTCACTCGAGATGAGCTGTTGCAGGTTTTCAATGTGACGCTTGATTTTGAAGGACTCATATTCGCCCTTGAAACTCTTTGCAAACGTAGGACATTCAATTGCTTTGGAGGTGGCAATCTTTGTTAACAGTTTGTCCCGCTCCTCCATTTTCATCTTGAACGCGGCCCCTCTCACACCGTGCCATGTCACTTCATTCAAGACACTTTGGTATCTCAATACACTCATCAAATCCTTCATGCTATCGTTCACGGCTGATGCGTTGCCATGAAGTAATGCCGTAATATCTCCCTTAATTCTGATTCTCGTAACCATCTCAACTGATGCCAATGGAACAACAAAGAACGATAACGGGGTTTGCAGCGAGAACTGATGGTTCATGTGACGCTGACAGTACCCTGCAATCATAGAATAGTATGGTAAAGCCTCAGACGTACGATTGTTTCCACGAGGCTTTGTAAAAGACAACAAGTGCAAATTACTTCGGTTGTCAAGTTTCACTACAATACCAAGCGCGCGAGGTTTCTTTTCTTGCTGATATAGTACCACACGCCCAGGGTCCATGATACGCCGGCCAGCAGGCGTCACCACGGCATCGCTCAGAATTTCTTGATACAGCTCTCGTTCGCGAACAATAGCAGGAAAAACAGTATCCATATCAATATCGCAAATCTTGCAAGGTACACGTTTCAGTTTACTCAAGGTTTCCTGATTGATTTGAACACTCTTTTGATGCTCAGGCAACATGACTTGATTTGCGTTTTCAGAAAAAGACCGCTTGATCATTTCCTCCACCTTCAGTGCTTCAATACGCAGTAAGTTGAGGATCATGTTGTACGTCAACCGGAACTGACTGTTGAGCTTGGTCGGTTTTCCTAAAATGAGCTCGCGGAATGTCCCTGACGCTGGTATTTCACTGTCTACCATTATCATGACAGTACCAGTCGGGTCCAAACCACGACGGCCTGCTCGACCGGCCATCTGGGTGTATTCTCCAGGCAAAAGTGAGCGGAAACTACGACCATCATTCTTCCGCACGGATGCAAAGATTACAGTCTTGGTAGGTAGGTTGAGACCCATGGCAAAAGTCTCGGTTGCAAACAGAACTTTGACCAAACTCTTTGCGAATAAAATCTCAATTATTTCTTTCACGATAGGCAAAAGACCTCCATGATGAATACCAATTCCTCTAGCGAGTAACTCTTTGACGAAATAAATCTGGGGCAAATCACGGTCCTCTTTCTTTAGCCTAGAAATGGCCTGGTCAATCAGGACATGAATCTCAGATTTTTCCTTAGCAGTGCAATAATCAATGCTATCGAGCATTTCAGCGTATTGAGCACATTTCTTTTGAGAAAACACAAAAATCACAGCAGGGAGCAAATTGTTTTTCTTAAGGTGCTGGCACAGTTTTAAGAAGACACGCTTACCGAAGCTATTGTTGTTGAATCGGCGCCCATTTTGGCCAGAGGGAATGTACGATTGTGTAGATCCACCACGCCCTCGACTGCCACCGCGCCCTCCACGAGGGCCTCCTCGGCCACCGCGATCACCTCTATTACCAGCATTACCTCCACCTCTAGGGCCAGTTGGTATATTGGAGTGTCCGCTGACCGCATTTTGGGCGGCAGCATATCCAGGCTCTAGGTAGTTTTTGTTCTCATCAACTACCTTATACATGGCGTCACTAGCCCATAAATAGTGCTCAAGAGGGACTGGTCGTTTGGGAGTAGATATCACATATATGTCTCGTTGCTTTGTTCTGCCAATCCAGTTTGCAAACTCGTAAGTGTTGGGCACAGTTGCGGATAATAGAATGAGCTTGATGTGGTCAGGAAGCATAATGATTACTTCTTCCCATACGACACCTCTATCTTGGTCGTTCACATAATGCACTTCATCAAAAATAACAAACTCAACATCGCGGATGAGATCAGCGCCACGATAGAGCATGCTTCGTAAAATCTCAGTAGTCATGATGAGACAACTAGCTTCTGGATTGATCTGTACGTCACCCGTCAAGATTCCCACATCATCAAACACTTCTTTAAAATCTCTAAACTTTTGGTTACTCAGGGCCTTGATGGGTGAAGTGTAGATAGCCTTGGTCATGTTCCGGGTAGCCATAGCGATACCATACTCAGCAACCACTGTTTTACCAGCTGATGTATGCGCGGCAACAAACACACTATCGCCTTGCTCCAAATGATACACAGCTTCCTTTTGGAATGTATCAAGTTCAAATGGAAACACCTTAGCAGGATTGGGAACGAGCTCGGAGAAGTTTGTAATTTGTTTGTTGACGTCGACAATGTGTGCCCACTCCTTTACCTTGGGCAAAACCTTCAATCCGTCGTTTTGCACGCGGCCAAAAGTCATTTCGTTTGGAAGTAGATCTTCTAGTATTGAAGAATGCACTCCGGAGCTGTCGGGTCTGCCCATCGAAAGGTCTTGCATTCGGTCAACTAATGGCTCGTCCTCGCTGTCATTGTCGGACGTTTCTTCTATATCTTCTAGTAGATCTTCAAATTCGTTTTCGCTCAGTTCCTCTTCAACAAACCCTCGGGGAAATCCAGGCGGTATGTCATATAATCCTTGCGCGTCTCTATGAAGGATCAGTTTGTTGATGGTTGAGTCCGCGACCTCCAAGCCACCTGGAGTGAATGGCATGAAACCTGCATGACCTCTGACAAAATCGAGTTTAGATCCTGCTTGACGATTCACAGAAAGAGAGTTTTTCGACGTTTCAGCTGAAGCGCTAGCAGGAAGAGAGTACTCTTCGTAGCCAGCAAACCTGCCTTCCAAACCAGCACGCTTAAAACGTATTGCTGTGTTTGACTTTGGCTCGGGGAGAGTAAACAGCTTAGCTGCCTCGCCTAGTTTATCTACCGTAGGGAGTCTACAGATTAGAAAAGATCGAGATCACAAGAATTAACTTACTCTTGGAGGTTATTCAACCATTGATTTGAAAAATGTGTAGTAGGAGTGAGAAAAGTCTTTTCTATGTACTTTTCGCTAGTTTCGTCCTCAATAGGATCGACCTTAGAAAGCTTTGCTCTAATTGAAGCTATAGAGTCAGCAACAGACATTGAGACGATGGGAAGCAATGACGAAAGGACAGAAAGGAAGCGATGAAGCAATGAATCAATGGTGGAACTGTGCACAACTAGTGATTTGTTGCCTATTGAAGGCATCTATCACGTGATCAATTATATATGACTTAACTTTGCCATAGTTGAGTCTCCCATTCAAACTTGGGCTGGTGAATCTATTTCCTTTTGGTTTTGAAGTGCGCCTTACAGCAGCACCAGACTCTCTGATTAGGAAGGATGTTGTGCGGTTGTGTGTACACTGTGGAGCATTGATCCATAAATATCTAAAATCGAGATCCCAAAGTACAATTATAATATTTTTGGTAGTGTACGTCACGCGATAGTGAGACGGTTGGATGTACTCCAATGTTACGCTGCCTGAGCTTGTCTGGTAACGTCTCTATCCGTGATGTCAATTGACCTGTGCGTATTGCACAGTCATTTTGTATCGCAAAAGAAGTAATCGGTGTTGGTCTGAATATATCAATCTGAATATATAACATAGGTGAATTTAGGCCACAGCATGAGATCGTGAGAGTGCCAACTCCCCAAGAGCAATAGCAACAGCAGTAGCAACAGCAGTTGCAAATACGACATAACAAGGATAACAGGAATACAGACTGCAATTGTTACGCCTGAGCACCCAGCAATGCTCTAGGTCCGGGCATGTTTTGACAGTTGGAGACACAGGATTGAGTCGGGTCCAAAGAGTGAGAGATTTGTCTCATATTGGGACATCAGCTCGGGCCATCAAAAGCTAAGTACTTTCCAGCATGCCAACGCATATCACAGCACACGTTTACACAATACCACAGCCTGGTCCACAGCCCAGTTACCCGTTCCCATGACCAGCCGAGCCTCTCCGCTGCGCCCTAATTCACTGGGCAGTAGCCGGTATCTCTGGCGTACCACGAGCTTGTCTCATGCACTAAAAGGAATAACTCGCCACGCTTTTACTTGCTCACCGTTAGAAGCCATATTTCCTTTCTTTAAATTAACCTCATCTCTTCCTTGCACCTACCTCCATCAAAGACTTCGCGAATTTCACCAACTTCATCAATCCCCCACCCGCTTTCTCAATTGACTCTGATATTTGAACGCTTTCGCTCAATTCCTTCAACAAACCGCGCCGCTTCCCAACAGTTAGACACGCAATCTCTTTCATAGATGGGTCTTGCCAGTAAACTACAGACCGCTGGTGCTGTACCAGGTGCCTCGCCCGCTACGCCCGCTCCTGCAGGCGCGCCTCCTCAGCAGAAAGCGCAACAACAGCAGTCTGGATATCCTGGTTCGCCCTCTCCATATGGTCAACAACAGCCAGGTCAGCAGCAGTATGGATCTGGCTATGGACAACCTCCTCAACAGCCAGGTCAATACGCTCAACCTCCTCAACAATATGGACAACCTCCTCAACAGCCTGGCCAATATGGACAACCTGCCCAGCAATCTGGTCAATACGGAAGCCGTCCTGGCCAGTCCTACGGTCAACCACCTCAACAACCTCCTTATGGCCAACCACAGCAACAACAACAATACGGCCAACCTCAGGGCTACGGACAGCAGCCACAGTATGGCCAAAAGCCTGCTGGTCAGCAACCCCCTTACAGTCAGGCTCCTTATGGCCAGCCCCCTTCTCAAGCTCCCACTCCGTATGGCCAGCGACCTGGACAACCTCCTCAACAGGCACCATATGGTCAGGCGCCTGTTGCGCAGGCTGGTGCTCCTAGCGCTGGTGGTGTCAACGTTAACGTATTGTTGGCCAATTTACAAAAAGCTGTGCAAGAAAACCAGCTGCAATCTTTTTATCCTCCTCAGTCGCTCCAGCCAATTGCTGCTCGTGTTGCTCCCCACATTCAATCCATTGCTGCCAAGTGGAGCATTCCCATGGAAATCGCGCTTGACCTTGTACGTCTCGCGTTATACGATATTGTAATGTTCGTTGACGACTCAGGCTCAATGTCATTTGAGGAGAACGGTGAGCGCATTGACGACCTCAAGCTGATTCTCAACCGTACTGCCTATGTGGCTTCAATAATGGATGATGATGGACTTGAGGTACGCTTCATGAACAACAATATCCAGGGCAGGGGCCTCAAGAGCGAGCCAGAGGTCGTAAATCTCATCTCACAAGTCAACTTCCGTGGTCTCACCCCACTAGGAACCAACCTCAAGGCGAAGGTGATCAATCCCCTCGTCATCGACCCTGCCCGTCAAAACGGTCTGCGCAAGCCTGTCATGGTTATCACCATTACTGATGGACAGCCCGCTGGTGAATCTCCCAACACTGTGTTCCAGGTTATCAAGGAGGCCAAGAATGCGTTGCTCCGTACACCCTATGGGCCAGGAGCGATTGCTTTCCAGTTTGCGCAAGTTGGCAACGATTTGCGCGCGCGTGATTTCCTCGGTAAACTGGACACTGACGGTGAAGTGGGGGCCATGGTGGACTGTACATCTAATTTTGAGGTTGAGCAGGACGAAATGGCCAAGCTCGGAGTCATCCTGGATCCTTCAACGTGGCTTGTCAAGATGATGCTTGGAGCAATTGACCCTAGTTATGATACTCAGGACGAGTAAAAGACTTGCTTTTGTGTTTTTACTGATGACTTTTGTTTATTTAATATGAAAATGACAAGGTTGAGGGACTGCGTATACCTGTTACTGATCCTTATCGTCTCAAGTAGTTGATTATAGTTATGATCTCAAATTTAGCCAGTTTAATACGGATATATTAACAAATACGATTGCAACATGTTTTGCTTTAATTCACAGCAGTATTGCAATCAAGAATCTAAGCTCATGCTCGGATTTAGAAATGAGCACCGACCGTTAGCTGTCAACGGCAAATGTCTACTATTGATAGCTTTTTTGACATGCGCAAACTAGACCAGACTAGGCCCTAAGCACGTCATGACATGAAGTCCTGGCTCTCAATGTACGCTACTACTTGACAAGCTGAAGGCTGCCAGCAGTAGACGCCGAGATCTGAAAAAAAACCATGAGCCGTAGTACCAATCTGGCAAAAGTTTTCCGGCGTCAGTGCGCGCTGACGATAATCCCGTAAGCTTGCTATCTTTAGGTCATCAGGTACTTCGACCAATCCTTTCGAATCTTTGTGAACCGCTTAAGTACGTTCCTGCATTCAAACTTAGCGCTGACAGCTGTGAGGGGAGAGGGCCCGTGTGCCCTAGTTTTAAAAGACTGCTGTAGGTAATAAATTTATGATCAATTATCGCAGTATCAAGTCTCTGTGCCAATTTAAAAATCCAGCTCGAAACTTGGGACCGAACAGGCGTAAGTGGTAGCTAAGCCTACGAAAAGATATGCCTGGCCGATGGTTATAGCAATGACGAGCCAAAAATATCTGCTCGGTATTTGGGGATGTCAGGTCACAGCCCACACTATTGTATACCGCATAATAGGGAGCACTGCTTCTACTTGATTGAGGGCATGCCGTCCATATAATCTCTACCTGATTTTCTATTCTGACCCCGATTTCATGCAAAGACTGGAAACAGATGGCCCTAGCTTGCCTTTCCAAAGCTCACAATGAGCTTAGAATTAGTAGCACGCTAGGATACACAGCTGCATAGTTGTTTATGGTACCAATTTCCCTTTATCTGCCACTGGTACTTATAAGCTGTAATTGACTGCTACGCGCCTGCCTTTCTTCTTGGCTTGCGGGCGGTTTGATGTACGCAATTGCAATGTTCATCTGCTTTTATCGCTTCAATTTGAAATCATTTTGTGTACAAAATTGTTTGCTTATTGCGATGAGCACACAATCCCCGGAAACCCTCCAGATTAATTTCTTCATAAAAGTAGACCGTGCTTGTCTTTATTTAATACAATCTTAAATTCCTAAATGTGACAGATTCCTGTAAGCACATTGATCGGTATTTGGGTATCCACCAAACAATCTTATGATTGTTGTTCTGTTATCGTTTGGATTATGGGTAATCGTCTATATACTATGCAATGGCTCAGAGCCCGCGAGACGTCGCTCTTATCGTAACGATACGACAGCAGGTTCATTTAGAAACAATTTTTCAGTGATATCTATCCATTGTGTAACTAAAAATGAACTAAAAGATCAATGCCGTACTAACTGTCAACATTTAGAGGTGAATCTTTCATTCAATTTAGCATTCTTATATTATTAGAAACGCCCCAAAGCAATATTTATTGATGGTGATATTGGCACACAACTCTGCCTGCTTCATATACAGCCTGAGTGAGTTGTGTCTTAGTAATTGTAATTGTGATCCAGTAATTGCAGCCATGAAATCATGTGTCGAGAGGCTCAAGGAGATGATTCTGTTTCTACATGAATAGTTTCACGGATGAACCCAAAGGGTCCTCAACAAACAAACGCCGTATTTAAACCAAGTAGAGTAGAGCATCGTACCTGGCTTGTACTGCTCAGTGACCTTGTGCATTTTTGCAACGTACGCCTTCTACCGTCTCGGATAAACTGCAGCATGACCATAGTTTCGTGCAATCTTCAGATACTAAGCCTAGTCATAAGGAACTTCTAAAGAGCACATGTAAAAGATCATACAGCAGGTATTATCGATAGTGACTAGCTTTGTGACAGGACACTTGACGTCGACTGAGTTGGCACAGCTTTCGCAGTGCTTGTAGGCATCGTGACGCTTGATTCCTATTGGGTAAAATCTTCGGCCCGTAATCACTTTTCAGTCGGGACAAATGAATAGGCTAGATCAATAATCACAAATAAACCATTCTCCCAACGGCTCTAGCATGTGAAAATCTAGCATTACGGCAATTGAGCTCGGTCGCAAACTGCAGCGGAACCGACATTTTTTTCCGTAAGCCCCAAGCAATACACACCAGAGACCGAAGCCAGCTTAACAGCAACAAAATGCTTTGCTGTGGATACCAGTGGGTCTAACAGCCTCGTGTGCTGTGTGCCACATTGATTTTGAGAGGTTGGGATCTTGATCGCTAAGCTGAGGTCGGTCCTTGCTCGAATAATCTCGTCATTCATGCGGTTCTCAGCATTTACTCGTTAATTGGTGCTAAGCCGTTGAAGCGATGGAAAACAAATTAAACTTGGAAATTGCCAACAATCTCAGTACACAAGTAAGGAAGCTACTACTGGTAGCAACAAGCAGTGAAATTGTACTAAATTCAACGTAAAGTAGCAGTTGTAGCAGATAGGTGGCACATGTTCCGAGGTTTGTCCCAGAACCTGCGCTAAGGTCTCCGAGGCTAGAGCACTCCAACGTAGAATGTAAAAGAAAACAAGCTCAGTAAACACAGGTAAATGAAGAGTTCTCTAGGATATCTAGAGATTTCTTTCAACCTTCCTACTCTTCTTCTAAACACATTTCATTTTTAGAAGTCAACATTTCTGAAGGAGCATATACCTTGCTTCAAAGCCTTTCATAATTGCCCCTATGATTTTCAGTCGCAAACCAAATAACGTACACAGCGACAGCACGTCCACGAGTAAAACAATAACCGTTGTCAATAGTGCAACTAGCGCTGGCTATAGCAAAAAGAGTTCGCAAGCCAAAAAAAGCCCAATCTCTAAACTCTTGAATAAAGCAATCCCGCTACGCCGGAAAAGGCCAGCACCAAGGAGGAATAACCGAGATAAGCTGCTTCGTGAGGACGCCCCAGGTGCTGATCAGGATGTACATGGTATGTCTCAGCCCAGTACACATGCCGTAAAGGCCGCCAGCAGCACGACCGCACCAGCTGCTAGTTCAGACTCGCATTCAAGGACTGTATTTGTGACCGTTCCCGACTCTGACGAAATATCGATCGGGAAATGGCATGCTTCAGAACCCCTGCCCTGTGTCCCAGATAAGCATGAAGCAAGCCGCGTGTTCGCAGAGCCCAATTTTAGCTTGTCCGCTCACGCTCTCTCCGGTTTGTCCGCTTCAACAAAGCTCTTTAATCAGCAACAAACGCACTATCAGTACCCCCCTTTAAGAGTGCGTCGTTCCGCTCCAAGTTTTCGTCCTCGTTTTCGTTCTCGTTCTCGCTCTCGTTCTCGCTCTTCTACATCGCGCCTTCCTCTGGTCCCTCATCCAAGCAGAACGCATGCTCGCAGACGCAAAAAGACTGGCAGTCGATTCAACTACAGATTTTACTCCCGCTATTCGCAATCCCGCAATTGCCACCACCTAAACCTACCTTCCTCGTATCGCGCCCTTCTCAACCGACACACCACCTTCTTTCATATCCGCCGCTGTCACAAGGACTTTAAGCACGCGTCCTTTCGTACTACGTTCGCCACCCTATTCTCAGGAGTTCTTTACATTTCTACAATGCTGTCCGCTTCGCATTCGGGTCTCGGGAGATCTCCCAAGGCACCGCAATCTCACAGGCGCTCCACGTCTCACGACACATCACAGGACTGTGCCAGGCAACCTGTGGGCATGACTGGGGCCATGTTCAAATTCCTCACGGAGTCAGCAAAGTCTCAATTCAACGGATACGAAGAAAATGAAGACGAAGACGACGATCTTCATCCCCTTGAAGCTAACAATGCTCAGGTTTCGCACCGTGCTAACTCAAATGCAAAGAGCCCCAGTTTTGACGACGTGCCCGAGGAGCTTCGCGAAGGCTCATCAGGTCCCATAAAATCAGAAGCCGAGTTTGGTGATTCTTCTCCTATTCCAGAAGGAGCTCCATCAATAAGTGTTAACTCGCAAATACCTGAAACTACAAGCACACTCAAAAGGTCCGTCTCTCCTTTGAGCAAGCTTGCACAGAGTGTTCAGTTTGTCGTTGGGGAAGACACATGGGCTCCTGGTGACCAAGAGTCAAGGGCGGCTTTTATTACCGACACATTGCGCAATCAGATCGGTGTCAGCGAGGATGACATGCTACTAGCAGGTAAGACGAATCGTGTTTGACCAATTCTTTATACTAACGTTACAGATTATCCATGCTGGCTACTCAAGAACATTCTTCTCGAAGGTAAACTTTACATCACCAGCAAACATGTGTGTTTCATTGCATACCTTCCAGCAAAGAAAAAGACAACGATTCTGTCAGGAAATTTGACAAAGAAGGGTAGAACCTCTATGCGATACACTCGGTACTGGTTTGAATTGAGGAATGAAATGTTTGCATACTACACATCAGCTACAGACATGTATTTTCCTACCGGAACCATTGACCTACGATATGCTATCAAAGCTGAGATTGCTCCCGACGCGGATGGAAATAAGAGAGATTCAGTGACATTCAATCTAGTAACCGAAAAACGCACCTATGTTTTCAAGGCAGATACCCCTGATTCGGCTGCTAATTGGGTGAAGACTTTGCAAAAAGAAATATTCCGCAGCAGGAATGAGGGTGACCTAGTCAAGATCAAAATACCAATCGAAAATATCATTGATCTTGAAGAAAGCCTTTTGTTCGATATCGTTGAGGCTTTGAAAATCCGAGCAATTGAAGGAGACGAAACGTACGCCATCGATGAATATGTTTTGGCTTTTCTTACTCAAGGCCCAATGGGACCTCAAGGAGGCTACAAGGTTCCAGCAGAGGCAATTCGTAAAAGCATGGAACGGCAAGGCGTTACGGAGCTGGGTAATATTGACGATATTGAAAAAATTAGCGAGTCGCGCAAGTTGGTCAACCGCATAACTGATTCTACGTATTCCAGTCATTCAGGCCATCTGTCACCCCCGTCCTCGCCTACTACTGGTTCTTCAACAGGTCTTCCTTTCCCGCCTTTGCCCCTGAAGCTAGGTCGCAAAATGTCAAAGCGATTGAGCAGCTTGGTCTCTACACCAAAAGAAGAAAAAGCGCGTGCGAGACCTGTATCTCCATCACAAGTTCTTGAAAACTCCGCCATGACTGACTCTCAAGATAGCTTCTTTGATGTAAGCGAGACGGATTTGAGCCAGCTACATGAAGAGGAAAAGAAGAAAAGAGTTGGGCCAGCCAGCGCTGTTGTCAACAAAGTATCTGAACTTTGGTCTGGCGGCGCAAAGCACTTTGAAAGCCACAGTTCTCACGACGACAAGTATCTGGTTTCTAAAGAAGACCGGAACGAGTCAACTGACCGCTTTCGCGCTCACTTCTCACTGGGCGACTCTGAGGAACTTGTAGCATCTTACTACACGCACATTCAAAAAGCTATTCCCATTTATGGCAAGATTTACATTTCTCACAACTTTGTCTGCTTCCGCGGGCTACTTCCTGGTGTAAGGACGAAGATGATTTTACCTGTACGAGATATTGAGAACGTCTCGAAAGAACGCGGTTTCAGGTTTGGTTACTCTGGCCTTGTCATTGTGATTCATGGCCACGAAGAAATCTTCTTTGAATTTGGCCAGGGCATAAACAGAGACGACTGTGTGGATGTCATTCTAAAGCAACTAGATAACATGCACCATCGTAAGGTTTCTTTAGTTCCAAGTGAAGGCGACATGGAACAACAAATGAGGCTTGCGCGTTTGTTTACGTACGAGGATGCTCTTTGTAATCAGTCTGAGCACCGCAATGAGATTTTCAATACTGGAGCTATCCCGACAAGTCATGAAAAAGATGGCCTTGGTTCCAAGGCCCAAAAGTCTTTGCGATTTACGCTGCTCACCATTGGATCCCGTGGCGATGTACAGCCTTACATTGCTCTCGCAAAGGGCCTTATGAAAGAAGGGCACAGCGTTAGAATTGCCTCTCATTCCGAGTTCCGTGAATGGGTAGAAGGCTATGGTATTGAGTATGCTGAGATTGCTGGTGACCCTGGTGAGCTCATGAAGATTATGATCGAGCATGGCATGTTTTCAGTGTCATTTTTGCGAGACGCTGCCTCTAAGTTTAGATCATGGATTGATGACTTGCTGAAATCTGCTTGGGTCGCGTGCCAAGATACTGATGTTTTGATTGAGGCTCCCTCTGCCATGGCTGGAATCCACATTGCTGAAGCGCTAAAAATCCCTTATTTCCGGTCTTTCACAATGCCTTGGACTAGGACCCGTGCCTATCCGCATGCGTTTATTGTCCCCGAACAAAAGATGGGAGGAGGTTACAACTACCTGACCTATGTTTTGTTTGACAATGTATTCTGGAAGGGTATTAGTGGACAGGTTAACAAGTGGCGCAAAGAGACGCTTGGTCTTGGAAAGACTGACTTGAATCTCATGGGCCAAACTAAAGTACCTTTCATGTACAGTGTGAGCCCAACTATACTGGTTCCACCTGTGGACTTCAGTGACTGGATCAAGGTGACTGGCTACTGGTTTTTGGACGAGGGAAATGGCGAATTCAAGCCTCCTCAGGACTTGGCTGATTTCATCAAGCAAGCGCGGGACGACGACAAAAAGATTGTCTACATTGGTTTTGGATCTATCGTGGTAAGTAATCCCACGGAACTTACAAAAGCTGTGGTTGATACTGTCTTAAAAACGGGTGTGCGCTGTATTTTGTCAAAGGGTTGGTCAGACCGCTTTGGCGATAAATCCGCAGCCAAATCTGAGGTCGAGCTTCCTGAAGAGATTTTCCAGATCAAGTCAGCTCCACACGATTGGCTGTTTCCTCAAGTTGATGTTGCGGTGCACCACGGTGGTTCTGGTACCACAGGTGCAAGTTTGAGAGCTGGCGTTCCCACAATCATCAAACCATTTTTCGGTGACCAGTTTTTTTATGCTGGAAGGGTCGAAGATCTTGGTGCTGGCGTTTTCTTGAAGAAGCTGAATGTCAAAGAGTTCAGCAGAGCGATTATTGAGGCAACAACGAATGAGAAGATGATTGCCAAAGCCAAAGCAATTGGTACTGAAATCAGTCGCGAGAACGGTGTTGCCAAGGCAATCGAAACCATCTATCGCGAGATGCGGTATGCGCGCTCTTTGATCAAACGGCCGGCGTCTAAGGAAGGGAGAAGCATTCTTGGTAAGGTTCTGCACACTGGAGGATTTGGCGGCAGTGCCCCCGGTAGCCCATCATCTCCCGGCTCACGCAGCCCAGCTGGAGGTAGTAGTGGGCGTAACTCGATTGATGGCAAGACTGACGATAGCTGGATGCTTGTTGATAATGGTGGTTCATCTTCTGGTGGAAGTGGAGACAACTCAATCAAAGAATCAGAAGGATCTACGAGGAAATTGCTAGAGAGTTTTTCGCTGAGAAAACAGGACGCGTTGTAATGAGTTTTTTTATTTATTTTTTTTCCATTATGGAATCAGCGGCTGATGGTCCTGAGAGGACGAGTATAACTGCAACTGCTTAATGCTGAATTAATTTATATTTAATGTTCTTATTTATTTTTACTCAACGTGTGTGAATCTTGAATACAGTAAAGTCGTGCGGCATGATCAACCAAAACTGCGGTCATCAGGCTTTAAGTCAGTACTGTTTCTTTGAGCATCAGAATGCTTGGTTTTGAGTACCTACAAATTCAACTAATACTACACAATAACTAAATTATCAGCTTGCGTCAAGCTGGCCTAGATTCTGTAGATTCCAGGATCTAGACTGAACCGGATTATGCATAATTTTCTCAAAGGAACATGTTTTCGTTTGTGAATTCATGCCTAAATGCCTTAAAGTCCTAGCTGAGAATGACTGTCTGTAATCAATTCGTTTTCTTTAAGTGAAGCCTCACCTTAGCGGATTTCAAGCTTGATAGACTTTTTTCTTTGAGAGCGCTCTTCGGCAAAATGAGACATGCCTTGGTCTTGCTAAACTTGCCGAGAGCGGCCCAAATCCATACAGTTATTATAGTGTGTAATAGGACCCCGTCACTCAACTCGTAGATGCGGTAGACACTTTGTAGACTTTAAAAGATCGACAGTGGCGCATTATATCTTTTTTTTGATCTAAAGTCCTGGCATAACGGAGTATACCCCCAAAACACTTTGAAAGTCTTCCCAGGTCGCCTTTTGTAGTTTCTCCATATCAAACATATGGCCCACATCAAAGTACTCTACAAACTCCTTTGGTCCAATTTTTTTTTCCCCGCCAGGCATAAAAAGTAGGTCATCTAAATACATGGGGTCCTTTTTGAACTTGCGCTCCAGAACTCTTTGGACATACCTTACGCGCCCCGACATGCGTCTATCAATCGGTGCAGATGCGTATGCGGAGGCCCTCATCTCGGAAATATCCATGGTGGAACGTTTGTTGTGGTAAGCATCGATATTGGTGTAGGGGTTGCGGACAAGGCAAAGAAGACTGTGGTATTTACCGGTCCAGATAGTGTTGCACACAGAGAGCTG
Source organism: Geotrichum aggregatum (assembly GCA_030564925.1). NCBI lineage: Eukaryota > Fungi > Ascomycota > Dipodascomycetes > Dipodascales > Dipodascaceae > Geotrichum > Geotrichum aggregatum. The sequence continues at coordinate 84,575 of JAJMAH010000042.1, forward strand.
AGTTCGGCCAGCGTCAGTCACGCTGGCGTAGGCGCGTGGTTTTGTAGAGAGATACCGAGAGACTATGGGGCAAGAATTAATAGTCAAAGACATGATGAAAACCGTGGAAATCAATCGATTAGGTATAAATTCTTGGTTATACTGTGACTACCAGAGAGAAAAATGCACAGACTGTAGAGGGTATTGCAACAGCGCAGGTCGAAACGTCAAATAAGTCTTAGAGGAACTGGACTTCAAGACTGAGTATCGAGAACTTTTCAATAATGACAAAAATCTGGGGAAAAAATCCAAGGACTTTCCCCTCTTCTTATATACAATTTCTTTACTTCAGAAACATATATTTCAGACACGATATGGTGGTTTAGTATGCTGTATTACATCAGAGGCCAACTGGATCTATTTCTACGGGTATTTAGTCGAGGTTAAGCTTCTTTCTAGAAACAAGACCATAGCCTGGTACAAAGTTTAGGTCCATAAAAGCAGTTGTTACTAACTGCGGACAGTTTTTACAAATGCCGGTAGAGCAATGAGATCATATATGAATTTGTTGATATTTCATTATTCGACAATTGAAATTTCTTTAGACCATATAATTTAGCTATAGTATTACAGATACTATAATAGAGCTGTAAATATATTTGGAAAAGGTTCGGAGATCATGAAACTTCCTCAAGTTTTGGCATTTTTGGCATTATTGGCATTGAAACTGAAACCTTCCCAAAAGGGCAACAAGCTGTCAAAATATCACAAAAGCAAAAAAACATTTGAAACCTGGTTCGTGAACCAGTTCAAAATGGCCTAATTGTCATTGGACGTAAAAAGTTCATAAGAAAGGTTTGTATAGTACTACAGTAGATTTAGCCAAAAAATCCTGCAATTATACGGTGAAAGTTGCCCAATATTTCTACACATGGAATAAACAAAACTACTTCAGTGATGGACACTGGAGACTGTTGGAAAAAAGCTTCTTAGCCAACTCTTAGCTCAGTAAACTGACTGAAAATAGAAATTGAGAGCCGAAATGCCAAAAAGCTGAGTATCTTGAAAAAGGAATTCAACCCGTTGTTGAAACAACCTTAACATTAATACTAGAGCACAAAACTCATGAACTGGACCCTGCAGCCCACGGTACATCTATTGTTAGCAATAAGTTCGCATAAAATAAGAAAAACCCTTTGGCTTGCACTCAATCATGACATATTTCCTTGAGAATTGCATGTGCCTTTATGAGCTCAAAGACGTCATAAATAACTTGCCACTTTTTACAAGTCCAGACGAATAAGTAACGGCATCAAACTCTTGTGTTTTTTTGTTAGTAGGTCTAAAGGCTCTAGAAGCTCTAGAAGCTCTATGAAGCTTGGGCTTGAACCTTGGACTGACCAAGGCCTGGTCTACTTCAAATGTACTCACAGACTTTTTGGAGGCTTTTGAACTTTTGGGCTATTCAAACAAAGCCAAGTTCCAGAGATGATCGGTCTCACCTTTCATTTTTGTTTTATTGTACTCACTTCTAACTAAGCACAAAATCAAAGGACTTCTATAAAAAGTTTTCAATTATTAAAGTAGATCAGCCATTATACAAAAAAAAATGAAAAGACGACATTGATGCTTTTCAGTATAGCTTATAGTATGTGTTTTTTTCAAGTTCAGATTCAGGTGTGTGGCAATAGACATGGATTTCCTTCTAGGTATTCCCAGTTTCGATTACTTCAAATATCATCTACGTTATCGAATGTAGAAGCTAATAAGCAGATGCCAAGCTATAATCCTGCTTCATGGCCATGGCTAAAAATATACAGATGTTGTGTATAACTAGCCCATGATCAAGCGATACCGAAGCCCGTTACCTAACTGTGCTTCTCTATCCTGTCGATGTCATGAGCAGACCAGGCTCGACCTCAGTTGTTTTAAATGGCTAAATAAAGGTTTCATGACTTCATTACTAACGTTGACGTTACTCAAGTTTATAGGCTTTTAATCTTGATCTGCATCTACTTCCCGCAGAGAAGAAAAAGAAATGCCAGCTTCATGGAAAGCGCCCAAAAGAGTCTCAAAGTCCGTTTCGTCACATTTTTGTGACCGCCGACTGGCGTATCCAGAGCTTTGCAGCACTTGGTTAATTTTTTCTTTAACGACGCTTTTAACATCAATATCGATAGAAGCATCCAAGTCCTTGTTTTTTGTCTGCAAAGACTTTTTGAAGTTTTCCACAAGACCCTCCATAACTGCCGTAGATTTGAAGCAGGCGGATATCGTTTTGTTCTTGCGCACAAAACAGATACGAAGAAGACCATCCCACTCTTTGAAATCATGGGCATGCTGTGATTCCACAGTTTCGTCGTTCACATTTTCATTTGCTTGTGATGTCGTTTTCATCTCAATCTTGACAACACTTGATTCGACGGCTGGCGGGGGCCGGAAGTTGTTTCGCCCAACTTTCATGACCAGAGAAACCCTGGCAAACCGCTGAACAGTTGCCGAGATGCGCCCATAGGAAGACTCTCCCGGTCGCGCAAGAAGCCTGAGATTGAACTCATGCTGAAACATAAGTAGCGACACGCGCGGGGGTCGATTCAGCCCAAGCAACTTGTATATAATCGGGGACGAGATCTGATATGGCATGTTGGAAATGCAGAGATCATGGTAGGGAAAGTCGACTTTCATGCAGTCACCTGAAATTATATCCAGCTGCTTGGTAGCATGCTCAGCACTCCCACGCTTAGCTAGTTCGCGCGCCATCCTCGGATCCATTTCAATCGCAATGACTTTACTAGCCTTCTCCAAAATTCGCATGGTGAGGTTGCCGGTTCCAGGACCGATCTCAAGTACTGCATCGGTTGGCTGAATATCCGATCTGTCGACTATACTCTGTGCAATCTGCGGGTTTTGTAGAATGTGTTGGCCGATAGTTGTGTTCATAGCGAAGGCCGGTGTACTCGAGGTAGGAGCATTTCTCGGTGATAGCTTTGTAGCAGAAAGGCCCCATATAGGGGCCACTTCTGGCACTTGCTGTTTCCTTCTCCTCGATTTGGGTGCCTGCTCTTCCATGGCTATGTCAGTATACTATATCGATCCGTGCCGGTAGATATTTCTGTCCCGTTGGCAGGCACAAGTATAAGCGGAAGGCTGAAAAGTTTTTGTGCTTACCCAAACGCTTTTTATTTTACCGTGTTCTTTCGGTCAATCACCATTCTTCCTACCAGACTCTTACCAGATCCTTAGCCATAAAGTCTTATTTTTAGGTACTAGACAACCATGGCGGTAGAGCATTTCATTAAGTCTCTGCTGAATCACCCGGCGAGCGAAAAGCTGGCCTACTATGTACGCACGATCACCACTAAGCTCAATGGCGGCAAAGCGATCCATCTTACTGAGGACGGCAAAAAATACGCTACCTGTGCTCTTGTCATCATCCTAGGATACCTTTCCACTTTGGCTCTTCGTTTCTTCTTGAAAGTCGTTTTTGGACTGGGAGACGAGCTCAAAAAGGGTGCTCCGACCGCCGTGTCTATTGAATACGAGAATGTCGTGTACGATATAAAGTTTACGGCCGACGACTTCAGTAACGAGGTCAGCCAGTCTGAAGGTATTACCGTGCTCCCTCTGAAGTACATGGTATCTAAAGTCTTGACTCCCAAGATCTACGAAAGCAAGAACAAGGCTCCTGCTCTTGCGTCGACCATCATCAACCCTGCCAGCTTTCTGCTAAGTTATCATAAACAAGACCTTGACGACGACTACAAGTCTCTTCTTGAGTATGGAATCAAGACCGGCGACAAGATCCTTGTTAAATTTGCCACCCACAAGCCGATTCAGGGCGAAGACGAGGAAGATGTCGATGAGGAAGAGTTAGACGCGACCCAGACTACCAAAAGAGTCCGAAACCGCGCAAAGAAGGCCAAAAAGGCCAAGAAGGGTGGAAAGAAAAAGAAGCAGGTTTCTCCTGGCCCTCAAAAGGAGTATGGCGACTTCCCTGAACCCGTTGTCAAGGCTCTTACACCATCAGAAGAGATCAAAAAAGTTGAGGCCGAATTAGAGAAGGAAGTTTTGCCCCTCCTCGAAGAGTTCGTCAAGAGCCCTCCCAAAGACAAGACGGTGAGAGACGACGAACACCACCGAATCTCCGAACTGGTGTTACTTAAAATGTTTATGATGGATGGCATTGATGCCGCTGAACCAGAAGTCCGACAACAGCGCAAAGAAGCCATTAATAAGATGCATAAGCACCTCAGCAAGCTGGACACAGCGTACAAGGCTGCTGCTTAAAGGCCTAAGTTTGTATAGTTTTCATCTCTTTTAACATTTGACATTTACTCAGTTTATAGATGTGGGTTCGTTGTGGTTATTGTATTCATGTAGTCTATGCTCACCCTAAGGTAGACCGGTCAAGACGAGGAAAAACAACATTCTCTTTGGCCAGCTCCTGCTCTCCCCAAGCCAAAAGTTTGACAAGGTTTGTCATTTTGGCTTCTCCTGAGACCCCCTGCCTCGCTAGGATTGTAGTGTTGACTTCACGGGCGACGGATTGCCTCAGCTTGACGTCCATGAGATCTCGTAGCTCAGGCACTAGGCTCTTGTCGTCTGGTGGGAAACAAAGCAGCGCCATGGTACGCTCTAGATCAGCCAGAAACTTTGGGTTTGCAGGTGCTCGGCGTGCAAGATGGGTGGTAGCAAACTCAAGAGCAGGCTCTATATGGCCAGGAGCAGCCACAGCAATGAGAGGATGGTTTTTGGGTAAAGTTGAAGGATAGTTGCAGGCTCTTATAAGTTCAATGAGTTGAAGACGTAGTAAAGCAAAATGGAGGTCTCCGTGGGTATCCAAGAGTTCAGGGTCCACATCGTTGATTTTTTCAATGGCTGGCTGGATTTGACCGGTGTGGATAAGATGCTTGATGACCATTCTATCGCGAACCGAGTTGAATACTGCCTGGTCGCTGGCACCATCGGCGCTATAAGGGAGGGATATGTGTTGTAAGCCTGAGCTTTCTAGATTCACCTTGGCTTCATGGGCAAATTTCTGTGCAGCATCTTGATAGCCTTCGACCACAAGATAGTTCATGATCAGGGAGTTCAGGTCATTAAAACTGACGTTCATGTCGTTAACGACCTGGTCCCATTCGACATCAGAGTATGTCTTGCGTAGCTTAGAGCTGGATGAGTCGGCAGTCATATTTTTTGATCTACTCAGTGCCACTGTGGTGCGAAAGAAGTATGTCAGAGGGTCGTCGACTTGGTCGTCTGCGGTATCTGAGCGCTGGTCAGAAGGCTGGTCTCGCCGACGATAGTTTAGCACTACTGGTAGTCTTGCGCCTGGGTCAAGGGCTGGAGGAAGACTGCTGTCCAAACCGGCAATGGTGTGTTGTCGGTTGCGTTGGCGTACGTCTATAGTTTCTGCAGAGAGGTTGCTATCGGCACTAGAGCCACGGTTTTCTCTTCTAAGGAGCCTTAGTTCGCGGCGGCTGTGAAAGTTCAAGAACTGTATAAGCTCCTCGTCTCGTGGGTTGGTGCTGGTGAATCGTGGGCGGCGGCTTGTGGTGGCGGTTGTGGTGGCGTCGGAAGAATCCTGTTCGTTATTAACCTCTCGAAGAGCGCTGCTACTGCTGCCTGAGGGCACTACTAGAAGGCCCTGATGATACTCAATGATGAAGTGGCCAGGAATTCTGAGGCACACGACGACTAGGGCACGCAGAGGGTTTACGAGAAAAGTATGCGTTAATATGAGGATGATAGCACCTATAGACCCCAGAAACAAGCACACTTGCTGGAAAAGAAGAACTAGGGAAGGAATTGTTGCGGTGTGAACTATTTCAAACGGTGGTGGTGGCCGCTGGAAAAAGTAAGATCTTAATGGTAGCAAGTAGAAGGGGCACGTTTGGTGATAGATTTACTATGGAGAACTAGTCAACTATGTCTACTGCGAAAACCTGCTAAGGTTGAGATTGACCAACTGACGCACTATTTGCCAGTCAGACACCTCAGCAAAGTCGATAATAACAATCCCGCAACCAACGTCAAGGCCATTGATACCTGTGGAGACGGCCTTGGACACGCCCTCGGGCCAGCACTCGGGGTTGAAAAAGTTCGAGCCTGAACAAAAGTTCAGGAACAGTTTGGCCCCATCGGTTTGCGACGCTTCCGATGTACCGTTATACTGCACAGCACGCTGGAGCTGTTCGTTGATGTAAGTGACTTTTGTGTTCAAGTCAGAGGGCTCCTTGACCTCGCACCAGTCCTGTACATCGAACTTGCCACGGTCATCGTTGGGTGTATTGTACTTCCACCACGAGGCGTCAAATCCAAACTTGGACTTAAGGCCATCGTCCTTAACTCCAAAGCGCCGAAGCAGCATGACCTTGCCACGAGCCTCGCCCAGACGGGGGATTTTGTCCTCGAGATACCACTGGTTTTCATGGGGCTGCACGTAATTCTTCCAGATGAGATTGGGGAAGTCGTCTCCTTCCCAGGTATCTTTTCCTTCTTGCTTGATGGATACTATAGGGAGCTCGCTGGGATGGTCCTTGACAAAGTTGTATAACTCTTCCAGAACTGAAGACAACTTGAGAGGGACTGGGATCTTGACTGGAAAGTTTCCGTGAATCAGTTGAAGGTCGTCTTTTGAACTAAGAAAACTAACAAGCGGTCTGGCGACCCTGAGGTCGAAAAAGCGGACGCCATGCTTAAGCTGCTCAGTTATCGACGCGCCTTGACATTGAACAGAGGGCAGTGCGACATAGCTAGCAGCGCTGTTGTGCGTACCTGGAAGCGATAGCTGCGAGATTAACGCGTCGTCTTTAATGAGCTTCTGCCATTCAGTGAGCACGCCAGCATCGGCAAGAGGAAGGGGAGGCATGTTGGTATTAGAGAATTGATTGGAGGTCTACTGGTGTTCTTCAAGAAAAAAATACAAAGGTTTTTTGAAGGTCTTAAAAAAGCTGGAGTCGCGAAGCATGAATTCTGCCCGAAATCTAGCCAAAAACTTTAATTCGATCGGACGTGAAGATGAAACTTTTTGATTGCTGTCTTATAGAGTATGATCACCAAGCGCAGTGAAGCTCCTGTGTACATGAGTTCGCGCTAATTTGGGTGCCGACTTTCGTGTTTGGTCGCATAGAAGAGAGCAAACGACGTCTCATGCAGGGTCCCGCATTCTAATGCCACGGGCCACCGTCCACGACATCTCACTTTTTCTTCAATCCATGTAGACTGCATGTCCTCGTCATTGCAAGTAGACATTCGGAATCAAGAGTACGTAGCTCGTTGGTCCGGACGGTCGTCGCACACGACATACGTGGAATACGCTTTCGCAGGTTATGCATCCCCGCGTTACCCGGTGCCCCACAGAGATTAAGCAGCCGAAGATTAAAATTCAATTTCTTCTTTCTTCCTTGACACCTTCTTCTCAGCTGCTACTTCTGCTGCTTCTCAAGTACTTCTTGAGAATTGTTGTTCATCTCCTAGACCCCTTGACCATATAGCTCAATTGCTCTTCATCCGCTCATGCTCGCTCCATGCTCCTCGCGAGCACTTTTTAGACCCTACGGGCTCTCTGGACTCTCCTGCGGGCTTAAAAGCAATCTTGCAATTGCCTCGCTTAGGGTCGGTCCCATGAGCACAAGAGCGTTTTCTTCCACACGCGCTGCTGCTCAGACTACTCCCCTAGTTTTTGAAGGAGAAAAGAAGAAAAAAAAGAGATTTCCTTTTTGGAAGACTCTTTGGCGCTTGACGTATGGCTCAGCTTTGGTTGCTACTGCCCTGACCGCCTACTCCATATATGATTTTAGACACCCTGCTGACCAGCCTAAGCCTGATCCCTCCAAGAAGACCCTTGTTATTCTCGGTTCCGGCTGGGGATCGGTCTCTCTGCTTAAGCAAATTGATGCCTCTCTGTATAACATCATCGTGGTTTCTCCTCGCAATTTCTTTCTGTTCACGCCCCTACTTCCCTCTTGTACTACTGGCACTGTCGAGCTTCGTTCAATTATGGAGCCCATCCGCTCCATTATTCGCAACAAGCAGGCATCGGTTACCTATCTTGAGGCAGAAGCTACTGCAATTGACTATAAGAACAAAAACATTGTAGTCCATGAAAGCTCAGATGATTCAGGTAGTGCCACGTCCACGAAAACGCTCACGTTTGACTACCTCGTTGTTGGTGTAGGTGCCCAGAACTCCACGTTTGGTATTCCTGGCGTTCAAGAGCACGCCTGCTTTTTGAAGGAAATCCCGGATGCTCAAGAAATAAGACAGAAGATCATGAACCGCATTGAGTCTGCTTCTTTCAAAAACCTTGATGACGAAGACAGAAAGCGCTTGTTACACACGGTGGTCGTCGGTGGAGGTCCAACTGGTGTTGAGTTTGCCGCTGAGCTTCAAGATTTTTTCGAAGACGACTTGAAGAAGTGGATTCCTGAAATTGCCAAAGACTTCAAAGTTACACTCGTAGAAGCCCTACCAAACGTTTTGCCCTCTTTTTCCAAACAGCTTATCGAATACACCGAAAAGACCCTAAAGGCTGAGAAGATTACGGTTATGCTCAAGACCATGGTGAAAAAAGTGACTGCCAATGTAGTCACTGCTGAGGCTACTAGACCCGACGGCACCAAGGAACTTATTGAGCTTCCTTATGGCCTTCTAGTCTGGGCTACTGGTAACACTGCAAGAACTGTAACACGAGACCTCATGGCTAGTATCCCTGCGCAGAAGAACTCGCGCCGAGGGCTACTTGTGAACGAATATCTTGTTGTTGAAGGCACTGATGGAATCTGGGCACTCGGGGACTGTACGGCTACCAAATACGCACCTACCGCGCAGGTAGCTACCCAGCAGGGCATCTACCTTGCAAGTCTATTCAACCAGCTTGGCCATGCCGAGAATCTTGAAAACGAGGTGAACCAGCTTGAGGTTCTTGTCAGCGAAGTTAGTGACGAAAAGGAACGCAAAACACTTCTTGCAAATCTCGAGTCCAAGTCTCGGAAGCTGCGCCGAACAAAATCTCTACTTGCCTTTGAGTACTCTCATCAGGGCTCACTTGCCTACATTGGGTCTGAGAAGGCTGTAGCCGACGTTACGTTCTGGGGCCAGGCATCTAACTTTGCCACGGGAGGCAGACTAACATATCTGTTTTGGCGCTCTGCCTACATCAGCATGTGTTTCAGCACTAGAAACCGTCTTTTGGTGATCACCGACTGGGTTAAGGTCAAGATTTTTGGCCGCGATGTATCTCGAGAGTAGCTTGTGTTTATATAGCACTGTATAGTTATATATGGCCTATAATAGCCTAGTAGTGTAGTATGAAAACGGGCGGTTACAAACACGTCTCAAGTCAGTTATTATTTCGCGTCGTTCTAGAATGTTTTTTCGCGTGCATATTTGAGCATTTCAAGTGACGACGCTAGATCGAGTTCTAGTTTGACAGAACTCTCCTTCATTTCTTCTCTCCAAACATTTCAGACACTCCAAACATCATCGCCCTCTATCAATGGTCTCGGGTGTATCTGAGTGACTGCTAGTGCTTCCTATATACACTCTTTCCATTAGCACGACCACTCGCAGTTCATCGCTCAAAGATCCGGTGAAATCTCTGAACCCACCCTAAAAAGCCCGCACCAATCCATTCACTCCAGCCAAATATGTCGCATTATCAATCTCATGGGCCTGGCTATCCTCCACAGCATTCTCAACAACCATACAGCGCCCCCTACTCTCATGGAGCCTACGGCCAAACTGCCGTCAGTTCCGCTCAATACAAAGTATCATCCACTTCCACTGGCTCAGTACCCTCGAGATCACCGACTTACTCTGAAAACCGACCAGTGGCAGCCCGTCCCTACTCTCAACACGACCGTGTCCCTACAAATACCGCTCATCAGCGACAAATTGTCCCCTCCAATCAGCATCAAGGCTATTCTCAACAGCCTCCGCCCTCAAATTACAGCCAACAACCGTATGGCTCTTCTGAGGGTTCCCATTATCAGCAGTCTCCTCCGTCCAACTACTCGCAACCTTACGCAGGGGTGCCTGCCCATGAAGGATATAGGCAACAATCTCCTGGGGGACAGGATGGATATCATTCATATCCTCCTGTTCAGCGTGGTTACAATGACCAGGAGCCCCCTGATGACCGAGTCTATTCTGTGAACCAGTATGGTCCTGGCCAGCCCATTGCTACCCTCCAGGATGACTACTACGACCCTCCTACGCAAGAAAATTACAATTATTCGGCACACAACAACTACGAGCAGACCTCTCATGGGAATCGTGATCATCCAACACAGAGAAACTATGACCAGGCCCACCAAGGAGACTATGACCGCCCTGCTCAGCATAATTACGAACGTGCCCCTTTGCAAAACGATTACGCCAACTTCAAACGTCCTGTCTCACCTTCGTGCCAGCCAAATCGCACGTCTCCAACCCATCAAGGCGATTACAGACAACATCAGTCACCCCCTCGCATCAACCGGCAGCAGTCATTCCCTGTGGAGCAGTACTCTTCGCAAGGCCAGTACCAGCCACCCCATCGGCCATACAGCAACGGTTCCGCCTCTCAATCTAACCCTGATTTTGTAAACCGAATGCAGAACATGTCTTTGAATGAAGACCCCAGATCTCAGGCGCCTGCTCATGGGTATAGTGATCCCGTTGTCTCAGACGGAACGTCTTCCACATCTTACCGCCAGCATAGACCAATGCCAAACTCCCTTCCTGAACATGGCAGATTTGAAAATGGGCGCGCAGCATCGCTTCCAGGCCCTCCTCCACCCAGCTCTAGCTATACAGGCGAAAGGCACGATTCTGTGCCCATAACTCCTTCTCGCAATGTGGCAACTGACGATTACTACCGCAGTTCACAACCGCACGACTCGTATCAGGACGCTCAGCTGTATAGAGGTTACCGACAGAATCCTGATCCTCCTCCGTCTACTGCTAGCGGTTCTAATGGCCTTTCATCAGCGCCATATCCCCTCGATGACGATGTTATGGGATCTATCAATTTGGATAATACTGTGCAGAACTCTCAAGCAAAGTACTCCGGATACAATGAGAGCAACAATTATGATTATGGAAAACAGTCCCCTTATTCTCAAAAGGTTCCTCCACCTGCTATTCCACCTAAGGTTACGTCAAACAAGAGCCCTCCTATAGTAAATAATGTTGCATTACCTGTTTCGCCAGAAGGAAAATACGGTCGGCGTGACCAGTATCAGAATAACGGCCCTCCTCTTGGACCAATTGTGCTCCCTTCGCAGAAAGTACCTTCCCAGGCGCGGCAAACAAAAGCTTATCAATCGCGCTCTCAAGAAATGAGTTACGATAGGCCCGCGGCTGATATTAAAGGCAGTGGTAATGTCCCCATCAACAATCGTCCTGTGGATTCCCATTATCCTCAATACAATGAAGGCTCCAGTCAGCAGAACTCAGGCGGGCCACAGGACAATGGTTACCAGAACCGCGCCCCTCAGCATACCCAGAATAATATGCCCTCTGATAACCGAAACGGAAACTACAGAAATCAGCAAGGTCAAGTGCCGGAACCCATTCAAGGCCAAAATTCTTTATCTACTAATGGACCCTACAATGGTACTTATACTGGCCCCTCTGGCGGATCTCTTAATGGGTCATCAAGGCCATCTAATGGGCCCAATGGGCTCTCTCAACAATCCTTCAATAGGCTTCCTACAAACGCTTATCCTGAACAATCTATTGCCTATCCGAACAGGTCACCTTCTGCGCCTCCAAACAGACCTCCTACTGCTCCGCCCAACGGGTCACATATAGCTCTTCCTAACAGACCTCCAAACAGACCTCCTACTGCTCCGCCCAATGGATCACATACCGCTCTTCCTAACAGGCCGATCAATCGACCTACAACTGCACCTCCTAGGCCAACGGTTATACCTCCGCCTAGGCCTCCCACTGTTGCTCCTAGACCTTCAGAAAGGCCTTCAGGACCTCCTGGTCACGCTATTGAAACACCTCGCAATGGTCCCTCTCCTGGCGAACTTTCAGCGGCAGGCAATCGAAATGCCCCTATGCAATCCCATGGCCATCCAGGTATAATAGGTGCAGACCAAAAGCCACCTCCAGTTCGGCAGTACTCAGAGTCTGTTGACCCGCTTCTAGATGTCGATGCGCCTCCAAAACAAGTTCCCAAACCAGTTACTGTTGCTGAGTTGGAGTCCATGCGCCATAGCGCACGGAATGCTCCCAACAACGGAAAAATACAGCTGGAGTTGGCAAAGAAACTGGCAGAAGCTAGCACGGTACTTTCAAACAAATACACTGACCCACAGACGCCCGCAGCAGCGTCAGCGATAGTAGATGCTAAATCGGAGCGTCGAAACAAGGATGTGTGGAACTCACAAGCGCAGAAAATATTGAAGAAATTAGTTCATGGGCAAAATTGTGACGCAATGTTTTTCTTGGCGGCCAGCTATGGGTCTGGAGGCCTTGGCCTGGATGTCGATTACGATAAAGCATTTGAGCTGTACTCTAAGGCAGCGAAAATGGAGCATGGTGAAAGCGCATACCGCGTGGCTGTGTGTAGCGAAATAGGAGCAGGCACGAAACGGGATCCTGCCAAGTCCCTTTTTTGGTACCACAAAGCGGCCAAACTGGGCGATGTCAGTGCCATGTACAAGCTTGGCATGATTTCTTTGAACGGACTTCTAGGCCAACCTCGTAGTTTCCAAGAGGCCGTTACATGGCTGCAGCGTGCAGCAGACAAGGCTGACGCGGCCAACCCACATGCCATCCATGAGCTTGGGCTGCTGTATGAACGCTCAATACCTGGTGCAGATATGTCTATGGTCAATCAGAACGGAACTGCTATGGTCATAACTAAAGATGAGAAAAAAGCGTTTGAAATGTTTGTGCGCGCAGCTAAACTGGGATATCCTCCCTCCCAGTTCCGACTCGCGTCATCATACGAGTACGGGTCCCTAGGCTGCCCCGTGGACCCTCAACGCAGTATAGCCTGGTACTCGCGCGCGGCCGAAAACGGGGAACCCGAATCCGAGCTCGCGCTGAGCGGGTGGTATCTTACAGGCTCGCAGGGCATCTTACAGCAATCCGACACCGAAGCGTATCTGTGGGCCCGCAAAGCGGCCGAGAAGGGCCTGGCAAAAGCAGAATATGCGTTGGGATATTTTACAGAAGTAGGGATTGGGATCAAAGCTGATGTGGATGAGGCCAAGAGATGGTATTTCAAGGCGGCTGCACAGAAACATCCCAAAGCTTTATCGAGATTGCAGGAACTTCGGCTCAAGCGATAAGATCTCGAAGAATGAAAAATTGCATTTGCATACTTTAATTTTGTGTGTTTGACGGGCTTCGAGCAGTTGGCCTCGGACTTTTTTTTATGTTTTTTGATCATTATGAGATACATTTTTAATACATAGGCATTAGACTTGGATAGCTGTCACGTTTGTTTTTTCTTCCTTTCCTTCCTCGTAATTGTCAATCGAATTCAAGTACATCTGTAGAGATGATTGTGATCAGTTTCATGAATTTCAGCAAGCGACAAACTGAAACCACTCCAATGGCGATTGCAGTCATGCCGATTTCATTACAAACGTCACTTCTAATTCTCTCGTTACTATTGATTTATGATTTTTACTCATTTTTCTTTGCCATTGTTTTACCTTAGTAGAAAGATGCCAGCATAAATCTTGCATCTCTTCAAACTCACTAATGCTGATGGGAAATTTGGGTTGGCACATCATCGCCGTACTCTATAACTTCATTTTGAGTCTCATTGCCATTTGCATACTCCTCTTCATCTTCGATCTGGCTCTCTTCCATGTCCTCAAAGTTCTGTCCCTCGCTATCCAAGAACCGATTGTTCACCAGCGCTGTAAGCTCAGAAAGACGCTTAACGTTGGGGATCTGCAGCCATCCGGGAACATACGATTCCAGTCGCACTAGGGGTCTGGGATCAACGAGCTCAAATGGACCACTGTCGTCTATTGGGATCTGTTCCAACATCAGAGGTGCTTCAGCTTCGCTCTTTACGCGAGCAGCGACCATGTTAAGAATGTCGGCGCTAATCAAAGGCTCGTAATCAGCAGCAAGGTACTGGTTGATGAGTCTCTGGATTTGCCGAGGTGTCAGCGTCCAGCAGATGTCATAAATGATGTCGATATCTTCTAGCGTGGATTTCTTTAGCTGCAATAATTTGACAGACTCCATAATGTGCTCCAGACGAATAACGCCTTCGGCGACGTCATGTGCCTTACACCACTCTTCGATTCTGGTGATGTTGTAGTTGATCTGTAGGCCACGCTTCCACGAGGCAAAGTTTCTTCGCATCAGCAAGTCATTGAAAGCCTTGACACCAACAAGTCGCAGGAGCTCCATGATTGGCTGTCTGATGAACTCTTTACTCAGGCAGTAGCCCTTCATAGCTTTGTGAACCTTGTTAAACAGACTCAGCAAATCATCCATGCTAACTGCAGGACCGGCAGTATTGAACATTTTACTCAGGAAACGAGAATTCTCCTGCGCAAGAAATCCAGGCAGTGATTGAGACAACACCAAAGCAGGGATGACCATCTTATCAAGAGTCTTTTTCAACTCCTTCATCCAGGCATGATAGATGTTAAACTCTAGACTCTCGAGATCTCGTTTGGCTATCTCAACAAGCTTTCCATACTCCTGGAACTGCTTCTCGCCTAGTTCTTCAAGGAGTAACTCGTTTTGTACTATTTTAACCTGAGCGACGCAAATAAAGGACCAAATTTCATGTACATTTGAGATCCAGAATGCACCAGGGTTAATAATATCCTCACCAGAATATCTAAGCACTGTTTCTTGGATAGCTTGCATAACCTGGCCCAAGAAAGCCTCTGATTCCTTCACGTAGCCCATTCTCCACATTTCAGATGTCACCAAACTAATAATATGTGCAGGGAAGAGGATCTCTTTTGCAGGCACATCATCATTTGTAGGGGGTACAGGGATCTTGAGGTTGTAGACGACACCTTGAACCACCTCGTCACTAATAGCTTGAAAGTTGTCAAGCAGCTTTTCAATCTCTGCATTATATCCAACAAATTCTGCTGAGCTGTCGCTACCGACGCTAGGAGTGTGCTTGTGATCGGTGAATATGACGGAGGCAGGGCGAGGTGTGAAAGTGGCAGCATCCTTTCCAGTCGTGGCATTTATCAGGCTTCGTCGCTTAGGATTGCGTTTACCAGTGGCAACTGGCATGTTACCATTTTGGCCCCATTGAGGTAGACTAACACCAGTAGATTCTGAGTAATTGCTTCTAGAGTGAGCAGCTTCAAGTTCGTTTCGCAGTTGCTCCACAGTCTCCATTAAATTGTGGTTGGAACTCTCGTACTCTTTAAGAGTAGCTTGAGAGGCAGTCAAAGCAATGTCCTTTGCTGATAGAGATTCCTGAATTTGGTCACGTTCCTTCACTAGCTCTTCGTACTGTTCGAGGTTCTTCTCGTACTTCTTCCGCATGATATCCAAACTACCCTGCACCGCAGCCACAGCATTCATGCTAACCGTTTCACTGTTCATTGCCTTATTCTCCAAAACATCAACTTGGGCACTAGCCTCGTTATGCTTTGCTTGCCAGCTAGCAACTTGGGCATTAAGAGCTTCAATGGTTTCCTTGAGTTTCTTGTTCTCTGACCGATGTGCAGTCATCGACTGTGTAAGCTCGACAACCTTGTTTTCTAGACGGTATTGAACTTCTTGGTAATGAGTAACTGAGCGAGCTTCTTCGCGGAGTACAGCAAGAGTGCGCTTAGCCGCTCTGATTCGCCAAAGACCTTGAATGATAGTGATCTTCTTTCTAATAGCTTGGAACTCTTTGCGAGCTTGATAGCCTCGGAAATTCTTCTGAATAGTGATGGCGGCATGGTTGTAACGATCTTCCAAGACGCGCTTGCGGTAGATACTTCCCCGAGCAATTGCCTGAAATCTGATAATGGCTTCTCTGGAAGCATTGTAAGACTTTCGCTGGCTAAAGCCTCTCCAAGTTTTCTGGATGAGTACGGCAGCTTTGTTTTCTCGCAGGCTCTGGATGTTCTGTCGGGCAATGTAGCCGCGCGTAATTGTTTGGAACGCGACGATACTACTTCGAATAAGATTGTACTTCTTCTTGTAGTAGATCATTCGCAAATTCTTTTGAATCACAATGGCAGAATCGTTCAGACGGTCACTCCGCATCTTTTCAAGTAGAGCAAGCATACCTGCACGGAAAAAAATCTTGGTTTTACCAAGTTGGTACTTGTCGCTAGCAGGAAGACTCTTCTGCAAGATCCGATCGCAAAACTCTTTCGCATCAGATACCCATTGACTCGAGTGAATCAGCAAGTAGTATCGAGAAGCAAACTCCTCGTACGTCCATCTCGTAGGGAAACCGTCACAAGAAATACGAATGGTTTCCAAAACACCACATGCACGGAGCTGAGAGAGAACCATAGGACCGTCAAAAAGCCAGGCAGACTTGCTCTCGTTGGGCTTGATACAACGAATATAGTGGACATTAGTATTGTTGATGGTATTCATGAGATCAATCAGGGAACTTTTGAAAATACCTCCCAACGTGGGTTTTCTATTCATAGTGATTCGAGCCTTGGCAGCAGGAGCAGGTGTCTTTTCATTAGACGCAGCGAGTTCCTGAGAATGCTCGATAACGGACTTGAAGAAGCTGTTACTAGATGCAAGTAGGACTTCCATATGTTCATCGGGTACAGAGTCACGATTCTTTTCAATAAAACCCTCCGACTCATAAGTCACATCCATTGCGTAATGACTGACAATGAAAGCAGACTTTCCAAATCTAGGCTTTTTGAAAAACTTGGAATGGGCGGAGACGTCAAAATTTTGGTAAAGCTTACCAATCCAAGACTCGTCAGATCCAGAAGGCATACGAGACTCTTCATCCAGGAGTGATAGAATTCCAAGTTTGGCTTCAATAAGGGTGATACATGGTTGATTGTCGGAAAAGTCGATAAAGTTCCATTGGATTTCTTCCCTGATGTATTCGTCTTGTTCTAGTTTGAAAACGTGCTGATTGAACTCCTGCTGAAGCTTTTCATTTGCATAGTTAATACAGAACTGCTCAAAAGAATTTTTCTTGAAATGTTCAAAACCGTAAATATCTAAGACACCAATAAATGTTTTGACATGAGACTGGATTTCTGGAGAGCACAACGACTTGTTGATGATTTGGACAAGCCAGTCAAAAATAGAAGAGTAGACAAACTTGGCCACTGAATCTCTAACTACAATAGACTGCTTGTGGTTGAGGTTAGAAATGATCTTCTCAGATCTTGTAGTTATTTGCTTTTTGGTGGTCCACTTGGAAAAGTTTGCTGGATCAAGGCCAAGAAGCTCACATGCTTTGACCAGAGAGGGCTCGTCTGAGTTGAGAATAGCATTTGATCGAGTAGCCTGAATTTGAATATTACCAATATGCAGCAAAGCCGCAAGGATCTTGAAGATTTCCGTCTGCGTTTCGGAAGTAACTCCAATGGTCTTAAGAGCCTCCTTAGTGGCAGCAAACTCTTCGGCATCGTCAAGATTTGCAATTCGTGGCTCGCCACCCTGATTCACATAGCTAAAATCACTGACATCGGTAATGCCCCAGGCTTTCTTTTCCGCATCGGTAGAACCAGCACATAGCTGATAAAAGATATGATAGTTTCTTTCTGTAGGAGGCTGAAACACCAGACGAGATCTTTCTAACAGGTAGGTTCTGATTTTGGCACCGATAATGTCTACATCTTTGTTGAACAAAATCTCGAGGTATTTACCGAAACGAGAAGAGTTATCGTTTCGCGTCGTCTTTGCGTTACCAAAAGCTTCCATAATGGGATTGGTAGCTAAGATCTCCTGTTCAGTTTTATCCATGGCTTCCGCGCTGTTGAACGCAGAGCGCTTTTTGGGGTGGTCTGGGTCCTCAACAGTTGCAAAATATCGCATAATGTATTTTGCACTAACGGTTTTACCAGCACCAGACTCACCAGACACTACAATGGTTTGGTTACTGTTATCTCTCAGCATGCAGCGGTAGGCATCTTCGGCAATAGCAAACAAATGCGGTTCCAATTCGCCACGCCTCTTGCCTGAGTAGGCTTGAATGATATCGGTGGTGTATAAACTGTCTATTCGCTGAAAAGGATTGGTTGCAATGAGAACGATACCAGAGTATGTGTAGATGTTAAGTTGACCATATCTCATACGAATAGCGTGCAGTACGGCCGGTTCGTTGAGATACGACAAACTTGTAAGATCTTCAGTAGCTTCGAGGATAGGGGGGTTCCTTAATGGAGGGAGGGAGTCGCTGTTTTTCTCAATGTCCGTAAGGGTAGTTTCAACGGTGAGCTCCTAATTTAAAGTTAGCATGAAACGGTGCGAGAGTGGGAGATAACGTACAGAGCCATTCTCGACGGCGAGCTTCAAAGTGACATTTGCACCGTCTACTTTCTTTTCGCTGATGACGGCTCCAATCCATCCTTCTTTGTCGTCTTTGACCCAGCATCGGCTAAAAAAGTTAGTATTGTGCAATGGTAAATAGGCATTAAAAGTGCTTCCTCCCAGCCTGGAAGGCAGAGAAAGGGGTCGGAAAGGTTGTCAATGAGGTTCCGTAAATTTCTTAGAACAAGGATGGCTTCGAGGGACAATGATATCAAAATGAATATTCTCATCAGCACAAGCTCCACAACCTACACAAAGTAGATCATGCTGGTTGCGTGAAGAACCATCTCGGAGACGAATAGCACATCCACAATCCAAAAAGAAGAGAGTTAATTACTCACGTTTCGACGTCATATGAAGAGACCATGGCAAATCTCAGAAGGCGGTCGGTTGTGGATTAAAAGGTAGTGCAGGCTTTCTGATTAAAACACGGTGGTTTTGGACTCCTTGACAGATCAAAGATAGTGGGTTCGGGAGCTGGGTCGCCTTCAAAAGAGTAGAAACAGCGCCAACTAGGTTGTTTTTCGAGAAGAAGAGGCGATGATTCTAGTGCTTCAATTTCTTAAAAATTCAGGCACTTCCCAGGGATTTAAAGGTATAAGAGTCTCAGAGGTAGAGTTCAAACAAGAAGTAAATAAAATTAAAAGATGATTAGGTGGTAACTTGGAGGTCAACGCTGGGCATGCGTGTCTATGAAGGACTTTAAACTAGCCCTTACCCTTTATGTGTCTAGAGGGTAACCAGGCACCTGCCGTTCGTTCTACACTGCGGCGGAATTACAGCGATGAGCTGGGCACATTTACGCAACAATCTTGTTGGTGGTGCACGCGCGCGTGGAGAGCGATATTCCGAAAGATACGCTGAGCGATGTAGCTCTCTGCTCAATGGTTTCTCCTCGGTGTTTGTCGGGATTCGTCGGTGCTCAGTATTGGCGTGAAGCACGCGCACACGAGGACACAAAGCTGAGCATCGACAATGGTACTGATGAAGGTCATAACTATGAGATATAAGGGAAGCACATAGAAGATCAAGTTAGGCCTGGTCAAATTAGAGAAACTAATCAAAAGAGAAAGCTCTTACAGTACGAGCCAACATTAGAGAGACTAATCAAAATTGAAAAACTCTCTACAGTACGAGCCATTGCTAAGATACCACAATTATTGATGATATAATGAACTTAGTAGAGCTCTATAACAAAACATTGTCTTAGAAGGCTCTACGAGTCTTGAACTTATAACGAATACGCGCACGATTTGTGTCTGTTCTGAGTGATATCCCCCAGACATACAGCATATACAGGCTGGAAAACACATGAATTGGACTATGTACACAAAAAGGGAAAATCGTAATGCTAAATCGGAGAAGGAGATGCCTCTACTTGGTTGTCTAAAGTAGGCCTACCTAGTTGAGAGAGGTAAAGCCTACTTGACGAGGTCTTTCAAACTGTCACCGCCAACTTTCACAATGGTCGACCGGATCATTCGAGGGTCAGTTCGCAGCGTTCGAAAAACCTCCGACTGCACACCCGGACTGGCATCAAACTGCATGTAGAAATGAGAGCCAACAATAAACGACTGACGGTTCTTTTTCATAATCTTGGGCAGTGGTCGTATGTCCATGTTTTCGATTTTGCGCACAACTCCACGGTTATTGATGATGAGCTTTCCGATAGTGCGGATAATAGACTGGGTCTCCTGTGCAGGAGCGGGGCCTACGGCCCGCGCAATTCCAATGATTTCGTAAAGCATTTGAGAAGTCTTAGAGGTTCCAAGGTGCTAAGCAGAAGACTGACAGAGGTTTATGGTGGTGTGGGTGTGCGCGAGTGAAAAATTGAGGATTGATATGGGGTTACCCTGTCACAAAGCTAGTTGGCTCTGATCATGGCACTGAGTACGCCAAATCACCGAGTAACCGCCTAAGGAGACCGAGTCCAGCACTTATCGGCTCCACGAATCTTCAGCCTTTTATATAAAGCTGCTACCAGGCCTCGAAGATAGAAAAATTTTAATTTAGCTCTCCATACGATTCTCGTCTACCTTACGTTAATAAACTCATATCTGAAATGCTCGCCTGTACCCTCCGTTCCGCCCGTCTGACTGTGTCGCGCGCCGCCCTTTCCAGAACTGCGTTCAAGCCTGCCAGTGCATGCCGCCCTTTCGTTCGGTTCTCTTCCAACGTGGTCACCCCCGGCAGCGCAGTGACTCAATACGCAAGCAGCGCGCCCATAGTCAAGTACACCGAAGACCATGAGTGGATCGCCCTTCATGAGGATGGTGTGGCTTTTATTGGCATCACCAAGTACGCCGCTGACGCATTGGGTGACGCTACATTCATTGAACTACCCACAGCCGGTGATTCTGTGGAGAAGGGAGACTCTATTGGATCTGTCGAGTCCGTGAAGTCAGCGTCTGACATCTACTCGCCTGTGGCCTGCGAGATTGTTGAAGGCAACAAAGTGCTTGAGGAGAACGCTGCTGTAATCAACCAGGATCCTCAAGGTGACGGTTGGTTCGCCAAGGTTAAGCTCGCCGAGAAGGACGAGATTGAGACCCTCATGACCCTCGAGGCCTACGAGGACTTTATCAGAGACAACTAGACCTAGTATATAATGCATTTAATCATAATGGGCTACCCATTACATGTCTGGAGCGCATGCGGAAACTCACAAAATAAAAGCGTCTTGGTTATTCACCGTTTGTACATTTACTTTCACCAATCACTTCCCAGTGCCCACAGCGATGCAATCGAATAGTAGCAGTGCTATAGCAGACAGCGACGAAGAGGTTTCATTGCCTCAGCAGGCCACCGAGTCCACTAAGGCCACTCCTGCTCCAGGCCCGTTTAACAAGGGACAGGTTGGAAATCAACAGCCTCATCAACGATCTAGCGGCACTAAACGACGAGAGTCATGTTCCAACGTCGACGCCATCCACGAACAGCTGCTTCCATCAGATATCTCGCCAGCTCAGCTGTACCTCACGGATTCAGGGCACCTGTACCATGCAGGCAAGATTTGTATTGTCATGGTTGGGCTCCCTGCCCGTGGTAAAACCCACCACGCAGTCGCTTTGACTCGCTATCTGAGGTGGTTAGGAGTCCGGACCCACGCTTTCCATTTGGGTGACTACCGTCGTAAACTTGGCGGGTTGAACTTCAAAATGCCAGACGACTATTTCCAAATAAATCCCAGTGGGCCGACGAAAACGTTGCGGAAAAATATTGAAAATCAATGTATGGATGATTTGTTCGAGTTTCTGGAAGAAGGTGGCCAGGTAGCCATCTACGACGCTGTGAACGCTACCTCAGAGATCCGGCGCGCACTAAAAGCCCGCTTTGAAGCCCGTCAGGTTGGCGTTCTGTTTGTGGAATGCATTTCAACCGATGACCACTTGGTTGCGCGGAATGTGCGAGACGTCAAGCTGTCTTCTCCAGACTTTCAGGGGTTTGACTACCAGGACGCGGTGCGCAGTTACCTACGACGAATTGAGCTGCGAATCCCACATTACCAGACTATGCAAGAAACAGAGCTCAGCTACATCAAGCTGATCAATGTGTCAGAGCGATTCATACTGAATAGAGCGCCAGTCGGGTATCTGCAGAACCGTATTGTGTTTTTTCTCATGAACACACATCTCAAGTCCGGATGTGTGTACTTTGCACGGGCTGGGTTTAGCGAAAAGAATGCAGAGTTTCACTACCGAAACGACGAACCCTTGAGCAAGCAAGGCCACGAGTACGCGAAAAAGCTTAAAGACACCCTTCTAGCACACGTCGAAGAAAGGCATGCCATGCTGCAAACCGGGCGCACGACTGCAGCTGCCACACAACCTACCACCCCTCGCCAGGATGAAGTTCAGCACGAGTACAAGCAGGTGCAGGAAGACAACGTAGCCCTAGTCAGTGCAGAGTTGATTGAGTCTAAACTTGCCAAAGCGCGGGATACAGAGCATGCTCAGTGGACCACACCCACGCCCACTACCTCACACGTTTGGGCATCCGGCCCCCATGAAACACAGCCCCAGCTGGTCGTTTGGAGCTCAAAGCGTGTCCGAACTTTCCAGACCGCAAGCTACCTTGCCGAGGACGAAACGCAGATTACCCAGCGAACGCAATTGACACAACTCAACATGGGTGACGTCGTGGACGGACTCACCAACGAAGAAATCAAGCAAAAATTTCCTGTAGAGTATGAAGAGCATCAAGAAAACGCATACCACCATCGATACCCTCGAGGAGAGTCGTACCATGACTTGGCAGTGCGAATGGAGCCTTTGATTATGGAGATGGAGCGCACGCGGGGCGATCTACTTGTTGTGGCGCATGAGAGTGTGTTGCGGGTGCTTTACGGGTACCTGATGGCTTGCCGAGTTGGAGACATCCCGACGCTAAGTTTTCCAAAGGACGAGATAGTAGAGATCGTACCAAATGCTTACTATAATATTGCCAACCGCATTCCAATTGCCGGTGTCGAGCCTTAGCCAAATCATTCTAGCCAGTGTGTCCAAATAAGGCTTTACAATAAAATCATAATGGTACAATGTGTGATTTGGAATAAATAGAAAATACAAGTTTTACAAAATCAAGTCTAGGCTAGCTGCAGCGACAGCAGCGACAGCAGTGAGTCAGAGAGGGTCAGATCAGTCGGCCTTCATAAGAAGCTTCATTTTCGACCGGGTACGACGCCATTCGATATACTCTTCACGCACAAAGCTCGCCTTCTCCGCTGCAGTATCCTTGATGCAAAAGAAGCGTGCTGGTGGGGTATTGAGCAGCAAATCGACAATGCCGAGGGCACGGACTAGTGTGACTACTTCAAGCCAGCCAAATCCTAGTACAACTCCAATAGCAGCGCCAGCTGAGACCTGCAGTGGGGTGTGGTAATACAGGTATACGCGCGAGTATGCGACAACCGTAGCGAGGGCTAACAAACCTACGGATCGAGCAAGTTTTTTTTGGAGAGAGAAATGCGACACTCTGAACATCCACAGGATTATGTATGTTGCGTAGAAAGCCATAAACTGTGCGTGTGCCGACGGCATTCCATATCCACTACCATCTATACCAGCGTTAGTGTCCAGATCATAATCGAAAGTGAAAAGGTGGTATAATATATTGAATTAATATGCAACATACACTTGGGCCGTTCCTGTTTAAACAAGGTTTTGCAGTACTCGTTGGCAATTTCAGACAAAATCTGGCCCCCAAACATGAGGCCTGTCTCGGCTTCTCGGCGCGAGAATATCTGCGTAGCGTAGACAACCAGGAGTAGCTGAGGCACAAGCGAAAATAGCGCCATAGTCAGTGACAACTTGTCCTGGGAGTCATAGAAGACATGCGTAAAGTCCAGCGGAATGATGCTGGCGATATCCTGAGCAACATCAGGAAAATCCATGATGGATCTGGAGAGACTGGTAATTGTATGAAGTTTCTTCTTGTAGTACTCGTTTTGCACAAGGAAGTGATATAAAGTTAGGGAAAGATGGTTCGTAGTGGTCAAATCGCCCGTGGTTGATGAAAGCAGAGGTGATGAAGGCAGAAAGGAATGAATGAAAAATATATGCCAAATCATGCCCTGGAAAGGAAATACAACTTGGCATTTGTGCTTTGTGCCCTTTTCACGTGATATGTGACTTACACCTGTTTCATTTGATTCGTTTAAATTTTTCCCGAAATCTTTAATTATTAACCAATCCTTGGCGGAAAAATAGACGCATTTATTAGTTTATAGAGGTCTTGGGCCACATGCAGCTGCAGTACCGGTAAGCTTTAATTTACATAGTGGTCTCACTTGGTTCAGTCATACAAGTCATAGAAAGTCTGCTGTTTTTCGTGCGTAAACACAAAAGTATAAACGTTCTTAAATGTCATTGTTGTGCATAGAAGTCACGATGAGACTCATTGAACGGGTTATTGGATACGGCTTTTTAAAACTCGGCCGTCCAATGCTTAAGCTATGTAAAGCTGCCAAACTTGTGCATACGCCGAAGGAACCGTCTTATTCATGGGAACTCATGAAAAACTCGGCCGTGATTTAGACATTGAGATATGGCAGGAACATTATTGTGCGTGAGCGCCCGTCATATTCCGTGACAAAACCACGCCATACAAGTCCGTCGGCAGTCCTTTAAATGGTGGAGCCAGTCTCACTGTTTGTCGCATCAAAAAACACCGGTCTCCATCAACAACATTGCACACAATGACACTTACTCAAGAACAAGTTTCCATTATCAAGTCCACTATCCCTATTCTTCAAAAGGGTGGTGTTGCTCTTACCACAAAGTTCTACGCAAACATGCTCGCAGCAACACCTTCTGTGCGGCCCATGTTCAACCCTGCCCATCAGGCTTCTGGATTCCAACCCAAAGCCCTTGCGCATAGTTTGCTTCTCTATGCCACTTATATCGACGACTTAGGCCAGTTGTCTGATCTCGTGGAACGTATCGTTTCTAAGCACATAACACTTCAGGTTCTTCCTGCACAGTACGATGTCGTGGGCCATCATCTTATAGCGACCATGAAAGAAGTTCTTGGGAATATCGCCACGCAAGACGTTCTAGATGCATGGACAGCGGCTTATACCGACTTGGCTAGTTTGCTCATTGGACTTGAAGAAAAGCGGTACAAAGCTGGCGAATGGCGGGGATACCGCGATTTCATTGTCCAAAAAAAAGTCCAAGAGTCGCCGAATGTAGTGTCTCTTTATCTTTATCCCAGAGATGGTAAAGCTGTTACTTCCGGAAAACCTGGGCAGTATATTGGAATCAAGTTCAACGATGCACAAGCGTTTGCCCAATATGAAGGCTCAATTCGCAGAGAGTACTCGTTGTCCGATATTCCCACAGGCGAGTCATACAGGATTTCTGTCAAGCTTATTCCAGGTGGAGTCGCTTCAGGTTACGTCCACGATACTCTTGCCATAGGTGATATTGTCGAACTTGCTCCTCCTGCCGGGGGTCTCACATACGACCCGTCTAATGCTGCACCAGAAGTACTGCTTCTTGCTGGTGGTATTGGCATTACTCCCTTGCTTTCCATTGCGAAACAAGTTGTCAAGTCCAGTCAAGAGACAAAAGTAACTCTGGTAAACTCGGTCACAAGTCCTGAGTTTCAGCCATTTGTCAAGGAACTTGCTAAGATCGCAAGCGAAAGCAACGGCAGATTCTCTTTTATTAGCTACTACAGCAAATCAGATGCGCAAGTAGCTGAGCCCAACTTTAGTGGCCATCTGGAAAAGGCTGGCTTGGAACAGGTGCTTGCTTCTAAGGATGCTCAGGTATACTACTTAGGTCCTATGCAGTATATGATTTCAGTCTCAAAATACTTGAAGGACCTCGGTGTCCCCGAACGAAATATTCACCGCGAGTTCTTCTATCCAGATCAGTCTCTAGATGTCGACTCTAGCTTCAACTGATGCTTGCCCAGCTAAATCAAACTGTTTCTGTAAATAATATAGGTCCCATTTAATAATATCAAATCCCTAACCCATTGATCTATTCCATTTGTAAAGCATCGACCATGATAATTGACATACATACATTGCCTCTGAGCAAAAATTTTCCAACCACCGGCATTCGAGAAACACTTGCAAGATGGACTTGATTTCAGATATTGTGGAGCGGTCTGACACCGGTCTTGTCATAGCTCCTGACGCTACTACCTCCGGTGCTGGTACTTCTTTATCAGGCAAAACGAAGATGTCTGCCTGGCGCAACAGGCAAGCATCGCGCAAAACTCAGGAACAGCAAAAGCCACGAGGCACAGGCGAAGGGCTAGCCAATTCAAAGATAGCGCAGGCTCTGAGTAAAGCAAAGGAGGGAAAGCAACAAAAAAGGCGAGGGGAGCCACAACCTAGTCGGCAGCAGGCGAAATCGAAGCCGCTGGACGAACAGTTTTCGGAAAGCGAACGCATTCATATTGAAAATCTGGAGAAACTGTCGAAAATGACGGAGGCGGAGATTGAACGGGAACGCGAAGAGATTTTGGGAAACATGGA
Source organism: Geotrichum aggregatum (assembly GCA_030564925.1). Taxonomy (NCBI): domain Eukaryota; kingdom Fungi; phylum Ascomycota; class Dipodascomycetes; order Dipodascales; family Dipodascaceae; genus Geotrichum; species Geotrichum aggregatum. The sequence goes on from JAJMAH010000042.1 coordinate 111,006, forward strand.
TGTCAATATTTTACGAAGTCTCTTAAGGCGCGCTGAGCTGAAGGACGGTGGCGGTGATGATTTTGATGCTGTATTAGACGGACAGAGCGTTGAGGAGCCCGTAAAGCATGAGGCCAAAACTACAATACCTGCTGCTGCTGCTGCTGCTGCTGCGAGCATGAGTTCGCCGACTACCCCACCCAAGAAAAAAGATCTTTCTACGTTTTCCATTGCCGACGTAGGTGTAGACGGTTTACTAGACAAGAAAGCTGACGAGCGGTACCCGTCATTCGAAGATCTCCAAAAAATGGAAGAAGAGCTCGACGAAGCCGAGCGCCAAAAGTTAGGCGCAAACAACGTGCACTTTCCACGAGACCCTACACAAGTTGTCGACGACTTAGACCCGAGCGATCCTGAGTTCTTTGACAAAATGCACAATAAATACTATCCAACGCTACCAGCCGAGCCAGATAAAATGGCATGGATGCTCCCAGTCGCCAAGACTCCTAACGATCCCGAAACCATCAATCCAAATAGCATGCAAGGCTTGCTCCCCAGCGAGCTGCGATTCGATTTCAAAGCAAACCTGATTTCCCCCCGCGTAAGCGACACTATCGACTCTCACATGGGTCTACACCACCACGGCGATGCGCCCAGCTCTGCCGGCTACACAGTCTTGGAGCTTGCCCACCTTGCGCGCAGTTCTGCACACTCACAGCGGTCTATGGCGATCCAGACGCTGGGCCGCCTCTTGTACCGGCTGGGAAAAACGTCGTACGGCCCGGATATAGGGGCTTCGCTGTATGGGCTGGTGGATCAGGCACGTGTGTTAGAGAGCTTGCAGGAGGCGAGTGATAGTAAGTTTACAAGGAGCATGAGTGTGCGAGCGCATGCGGTGGAGGCCTTGTGGCTCTGGCAGCAGAGCGGAGGAGCACGGCCAGCTATCTAGTGAAGCTCAAGGTTCTAGGGTGTTTAGTTTGTTCACCTTGTGTGACCGCGTATACAGTTTGCACCTGTAATGTCAATATTGATTATGATCTCTTTGCACCAAGTGCTATTCTTCAACGTTCTTGAGCTTGATCTTGAGTTTCTTGCCCTGTACTCTTGTATTTTAGTTTTGTCTTAGAGCTGCAGTGTTTCCTATAATTTTTTGAGTAGTTTACAAGATTCTCGGAGTCTGAGTGGACTTGATAGAAGATTTGAATGAAATTCTCGGTGTGTGTTTCCGCCGTACTAAGGCCCAGGCAAAAGATTTTTGCTGCCAAAAAGGCCGAGAAGGTGAATTAACGGCCCGACATTCCCGCTAACTTTCCGAGCCCTTTATCGCGATTGGCTTGTTCCTAGGCATCGCCAGCAGCGGCGGTAGCAGCGAGTGCGCGGCTTTAGCAGCCGTGCTTTTGCTTTGGCCAGCCTACAATCACAATATCTGGACAGAGCGGCCATTTCAAATTTAAAGGGTGTCTGATCTCCTTGCTCATTAGTTCTTCAACACACGAACAAGCCTCTCGGATCTCTTTTCTACACAAGTTCAACGCCCTATCCGTATATCGAGTATAACAAATATAACAAATATAACAGCACATGACGGTCTCTAAATACAAAAAGGCTAGCCCTGCAGACCTCCGCCAAAAATATGCCGCGGAACGCCGGAAAGAAGAGCTCATTCGAATCTGTCTCGCTGAGCACGCCTCTAAGAACACGTCCTTTCGTGATCTTTCCAAACGGTTTGGCATCCCCTACCAGACGCTCAGCGGCCGCTTCAGCGGTAAGCAGAGCGCGCTTCTCAGCCGACAGCGTTACATGCGGTTTTCGGTATCTGAGGAGGCCGAGCTGGAGTATGTCCTGCTCAACTGTACCCACAGAGGATCGTTCATTCCAAGGAGCCTGTTCTACAACGTGGTGTGTATGTATTTGCACCAAGTAAAAAACAAACAGGCAAACACGGCGACGGCGGCGGCGCCTAATGTCACGATCTCGAGGGCCTGGATATCGGGCTTCTTGACAAGGCACCCGGAATTGAAAGCGCGCGTAGCGGCCAACACCAACAGCGGACTTTTCAAATCAAACGCCGGCCCTACCGCCAACGGGGCTACCACCAACAAGACCTACTCCCACAGCACTCACACCACTCACAACAGCAACGATTCTGTCCACCAGTCAGCAACGCTCAATTCTTGGTTTGCCGAGTTTCAATCAGGCATCCGAGATCGCAAAATCAAACCATGTAACCTTTACAACGTCAAAGCCACCGACGTTTCACAGCCGCCCAACGGTGAAACCCAAAAACGCAGCTATCTACGTCAAAGCGCTTGCTATACACCAAAGAACGCTAGCCCTTTGTCGTCCATTGCCGCATCTCCCACCACCCGCAATCCACGTACGTCTGTCACGCTTACCCTCACTTCGTGCGCGGATGGCTCCGCCTTACAGCCTTATATATGTACAGACGAGGTATCGTTGGCGCCACTGAGCGCTGAGGTGCGTAACAGGCAGCTTGGCTGGACAGTAACCTGTCAGCGTGGACGCGACGGGATTATCAACTGGATCGAGCATTACTTTGAACCCTTGACTCGCCGCAAGCTTGGGCCAGGTCCTAACGGCAGCAGCAGCAATGAATGGCGAGGGCTGGCTGTCGAAGGCGACGTGCGATACATCTCGTTCCAGCTGCTCAAGTTCGCCGCAGATGCCAAGATTGCCATTTTTTTCGTTCCTGCGGGTATGGCCTACCTGCTGCTTCCACTAGAAGCTGGATGCGAGGAAACGTTGATGCAGCCTAATTGCAATATCACGCAGAAGCAGCTGGCCTCGTTGGTGTCGACCGGTGGGCAGTGGGGCCACGTTGTGGATACGCTGGATAAGTATGTTGGGCATGCGCTTGCCTCTGACACCGTCATTGCCAGCTGGCAGCGGTCTGGATTGTACTCGTTGTGTAGTGCTCTGCGTAATGCTCCAGTGCTGGATGATGCTTTTAGCTACCAAACTATCGTTGACAGTGCTGGTGATGTCGGCCAAACATCAGCAGCTACGTCATTGGCCAACGCTACATTTGCTACTCCTATGGAGATTTCGAGCCGCAGGGTTTCAGCAGGCGAAAGCAGCTTTAATATTGTTGATATCAAACGCGATCAAGACTCTGGGTACGACCAGTTTGGCCAGTCGGACCACGCGCGGTTGAACCAGCAGCCGGACCCATTGGACCAGCTCAAGCCTACCGGCAGCCTATTTTCAGTCGCGGCTTCCAGTCACATTGTTTTGACGCACGACGCTCGGTCCACGACAAATCAGAACGTTGATCTGTATTCCAGCTTTGAATGTTTGAGTTTCAATCAGGTCCTTGGCATGCATTCTACGGGTTTTTCGTTGTCACCACCGCTAGTGGCCCCTGACTCAGAGCAGCCTGGCACTGATTGTGAGGCGCCCGGCCCGGCTTTCGCAAACTTTTCGGGCTCTTGGGGCGACAACATCAGCCACTCTTATTTGGGCGGGTGCCAGGCCGATGTCGATTTCTATGGTGACAACGACATTGACAGCGACTGGATCGGTGGGTATAAGTATCTTTATCAATAGAGTAAGTACAGATGCAGTGCCTTGAGATCTAATTTCGGCCTTGATGTTGATAGTTATGGGATCTGATCTTGGATCGATTATCAGACCCAAAAGTACCTATAGGTATCAAGCTGCCTCACGGTATGCTCCTTACAACTGCCTATTCCACGCTCAAGCTAACACTGATGCAATAGAATCTCAATTGAGTACTCTATAAAGTGTTAGGCCGCTTTAGAACGCGTCCCAAAGTCCTCATAGCTATCCCTGAAGAAACGGCCTCAACCTAGCTACCCACGCCGAGAAGTAGCCCAAGCAATACTGTCGCGATAAAACGAGTATAAGCAGCTCAACCAGCTTCAGCGGCTGTCTGTCTTGTGCCTGTGTGTAATGATGATTCATCTCAAGCTTCTCCGGATCCAAAGAGCGCCAGGAACCCGTCCCGATCTCAAATGCCATACGCCGGCATTTCCTATATTATCATCATTTTCTCGGTGTCAGCCTGAGCTACCTGCAGCCCCATGAACAAATTAGGCACTTTTTTAAGTTTGGCCTCAAACGTTACGAGCGTTGACATTAACATTATCACTAACTTGGTCAAAGCCTTCTGAGACCAGTGCCAGATGCGTAAAGGTCCACGGCCAGCAGCTCCACGGCGCCTCTACGGCCACTGCTACCACCTCCTCTGCCATCACACCCACGTACGTCCAGCATAGGCGTACGCAGCGCAACAACGTTTCCACCCTAACCCGGCTGTCTCCCAACAGAAAACGCAGCCGAGAGCTTTGGGCTCCATAAGGCTGAGTAGAAAAAGCCATGTGGAAATCACTGATGCTGACAGCGGCCACCCTGGGTCTCCTAGGTCCCCTAGGTTTCTAAATTCTTTTTCAATAGACACATCTTTTGTCTTTTTCTCTCCCTTTCTCTTCATCAGATCTTGCGGGAATCATCAGTACTTGACGACACATGAACGGACCAGAGCACGTTGACATCGAAGCGGTTCAGGCCATAGCGGCAGGCGCCCAAACCATTCCAAAGCGAAAATTACCTACATCGAGCGGCATACCTGCTCTGGCAGTTAGCTTGAACGATAAAGCCGAACTAAATAGACGGCCGAAGCTGCACATTTCAGAGCAGCCCTTCACATGGTCTAACTGGGCTTCCCACTTCAACTGGACTAATACTATAGTCGTAGTGTTTGTCCCCATATATGGCATTCTCTTGGCCCCCTTCACGCCTCTGCAAACAAAAACGGCCATCTGGGCCCTATGCTACTACTTTGTAACGGGCCTTGGCATCACCGCGGGTTACCACCGGCTGTGGGCCCACCGTGCCTACAAAGCCACGCTGCCTCTACAAGTGCTGCTGATGCTAATCGCCTCAGGCGCTGCGGAGGGTTCTATCAAGTGGTGGTCGCAGGGCCACAGATCACATCACAGATTCACGGATACTGAAAAGGACCCTTACAACGCCCGCCGCGGGTTCTGGTACTCGCACATGGGGTGGATGGTGTTTCACCAAAACCCAAAGCTAAAAGGTCGCACAGACATTTCCGATCTCAACGGCGACGCTTTGGTACTTTTCCAGCACAAGCACTACATGGCTTTGCTTCTGTTTACCACATTTGCGTTTCCTTCCCTCGTTGCCGGACTGGGCTGGGGAGACTGGAAGGGCGGGTTCGTGTACGCTGGCATTATTAGACTGATAGTGGTTCACCAGTCGACGTTTTGCGTCAATTCGCTGGCCCATTGGATCGGCGAACAGCCCTTTGATGACCGTCGCACGCCACGCGACCACGTCATCACCGCGTTTGCTACGCTAGGCGAAGGCTACCACAACTTCCATCACGAGTTCCCTACAGACTACCGAAACGCGCTGAAATGGTACCAGTACGACCCCACGAAGTTGTTCATTTGGACCATGAGCAAGCTGGGTCTTGCATATGATTTACAGCGGTTTTCGCAAAACGCCATTGAACAAGGGCTCGTGCAGCAAAAACAAAATACAATAGACAGGTGGAGAAGCCGGCTTAACTGGGGCATCCCCATAGACCAGCTGCCAGTGATTGAGTTTGACGAGTTTAGCGAACAGTCCAGAACGCGGTGTCTAGTTCTAATCCGCGGAATAGTTCACGACGTGACTGACTTCATTGAAAGTCACCCTGGCGGGCGCGTGCTCATCCAAAGCGCTACCGGCAGGGACGGTACTGCGGTGTTCAACGGTGGTGTGTACCTGCACTCTAATGCGGCGCACAACATGCTGTCGACTATGCGTGTCTCTGTAATTCGTGGGGGCTGCGAGGTCGAGGTGTGGAAGCAGGCGCAGGCGGAAAATAAGCGGGTGAACATCGTGAGCGATACAAGCGGAGATAGGATAATGCGGGCAGGGGAGCAAATTACGCGGATAGACGATGCTGCCGAGATTAGTGGGAGGTCTGGTGCTGCTGCGTAGGCAGTTATGTAAAATGCAACCCATAGCCTAAAATCGTGGGCAGGACTGGACTTGCATGTCCAGGTGAAAAAATGTTTTTTTTGAATTTGTGTATAAAACTAAGCTCGACCAGTAGGACCAATTTTGAAATGTTTGAGATATTAAAGCATCAAGGCAGTATACGAGTAGACACAGAGGCTTGTTTATTGCTGTTGCTGCTGCTGCTGCTGCTGCTGCTTATTTTGTAGTATAAAATTCACCTTAAATAAATTGCCGGTCCTGATCACGGTGGTACCTGTGGACGCTGCCCGAGATGAGATGGTTGGGAGGATTCCAAAGACTGCATATACATGTGGACTGCAATATTTGGACTGCAATGATTGAGAACTGCAAGTGCATTACATAAGCAATCACGTAACTTTTTCACATCCAACATACATAAGCGGCTATGTAATAATTTCCACGTGACGTGTAAACACCCACAATCTGATTGGCCAGACCGAATTCTTCATTTTCGGCGACCATCCACAAGCTGAGCAAAGCAAAGGCGCAAAATAAAAAAAATCAACCTCCTCCAACCACCTCGACCTCAACATCACCACCACACACACCCCTTCTTTAGCATAAAGCATAACACACTTTTCATACAATGTCTGGAGGTCCTGTTCCTGCTGCCAAGGTACGTCTTTTTTTTTTCTTTTTTTTCCTCGTGCTGTGGCTATTTTGAAATAAAAAGGGAACAACACATTCTAACTTGATGATGTATAGAAATACACAGTCATTCCTAAGGGAATCTGGGAAAAGCTGCGCCAAACAATCACACTGGTCCCTAATAGATCCTCCGGTAACCCCATTGTGCCCCTTTTCCGCGTCCCTGCTCCAGGCTCACAACCCGCTGCCCAGACCTACACAGACCCTGCTACCTTGCCCACCAACGACATCTCCAACAACCCCTACTACGCCCGCGATCACCGCCGTAACTACCCGCGCGTGGCTTACTATGACCAGCAGCTTGTTGCTGGCTTGTTGACGCTGGGGTCCGCTGCTCAGCCGCGGATTGCTGACGGAAATGCTGGTACGCAGGCCCTCGCGCCTTTTGTGGAAGGCAATGGAGAGGGCGCATCGCTGACCCAGGCCTTGGCCAAGTCGTCGAAGGAGGTCATTCTGGGCGAAGTGCTGGAAAAGAGCGGGCAGCCGCCGGTCCCGCCTACGTTGGTGAAGAAGTCGTACAAGCTGCTGGCTTTTGCGGAGCACGGAATGTATGACTACAGATACCCTGTTCGCACGTTCAAGTAGATTATTAGTCCGCGAAGTTACTAGGTTATGGTATCATTGTTTTATTAGAGTTGCTGTGCTGTCATGTTATATTTCGTAGCCAATTCCGTCTTTAAAACATCATGGCTCGTCACAATGACGACTTTTTCCCTGAGACTTTTTCTTGAAATCTTCTTCAGTCAAAGGCCAGACAGTAGCAATTGTAGTGATTCTTCTTGAAGCTTGTGCTCTCTGGAACATAGACTATATAACCCCAGCTGTCTGCTCTTCTTGTCTTTCTTTGCTACAGCCACCACTACCACTCTAATAGACATCGACAAACACTATGGCCCTCAATTTTCTCAGATCATGGTCCTTTAACAACAACGCTAACACCACGAAATCAAACAACCTTCAAGTTCACACCATTTCCCAATCCTCCTACAATGCCAACCACGCTCTCTACGAGAAGGCACGACCTGAGTTTCTTCCAAAAGCTGTCGACACGCTTGTTTTCGACCGGCTGCACCTCAAACCGGGCACGTCGCGGATAATTGAGCTTGCTAGCGGCACGGGCAAATTTACAAGATCGTTGGTTGCGCGTGGGTTTGCGCAGTCCCCACAGTCTTTCAAGGCCTATACAAGCATTAATAGCAAAAACAAAAGCACGCAGGCACAGGGCGATGAGTTTGCAGAGGTTGAGTTTGACTCCAACTTGCTCGTTGCTGTCGAGCCCAGCGACGGAATGGTCGAAACCTTCCGCAAAAACTTCCCCCGAGGCCCAGTTGTCATCAAAGCGTCATCATACTACCTCCCGTTTGAAGACAATTCGGTAGACGCTATTTTGATTGCGCAGGGGTTTCATTGGTTTGCGGATCAGCAGGCTGTCAAAGAGTTGGCCCGGGTTCTCGTTAGTCCTTCCAACAGCAATAGCAACAACAACAGTAACAGCAGTGCCCGCCGGGGGAGCAGCAGTGGCAGCAATGGGACTGGCGGGAAACTAGGTCTTATCTGGAACTACGACGATTTGAGGGGCCTACCGCCCACGAACTGGCAAGTCAGAGTCACAGAGTACATTTGGACCTTTGACAGCGGGGTTCCCCAATATCGGCACCATCGCTGGCGCAATGCACTAGAATCGCATCAGCCGTATTTCAAAACGCCATACGTTGAGGATCACTTTTTATTTACGGTAGAGATTGCCAAGGAAGAAGTGTGGCCTTATTGGCGGTCGCGCAGTTTTATTACGGCGCTGTCCGAAGAGAAGCAGAAAGAGGTGAAGGAGTTTATCGAAAGCGTACTGAGAGAGGAGATTCCGCAGGAGGATTTGTCGAAAGATGGAAAGCTGATTGCGAGGAGAGGAACGCACATTGTAACGACGTCCAAGGCGTAGACGACGAGTACTGGTATTCGGCTTGTCTGTGGAGGCCTCTTGCGATCCGAAGTGTGTGTGTGTGTGTGTGTGTGTGTGATTGCTTCTCAATTCCATGACATGCAATTGCAACTGCAATTTATCCAATGTCGTTTTCTATGTGCCTTGTGTTTCGGTAGCAGGACTAGGTTTATGATTCTCGTAGGTAGTCCTACTGTGTAGCCTGGTCTGCATGACATACTTTATACACAAGTAGAGAGCAATTGCATTTGGTAGAGGCCTCTTTTATGTAGGTCGCTCAATTGTTTACTTATTGTTTCCCACATTAGTAGTAGGATTAGTCGTAGTAGCAGTAGCAATCGTGAGACAGCAACCAGTCTTGTATTATTCATGTCTACGTTGCCGCCTCGCTAAGCCCAGATCTGTGTTTGATATCGAAGGCTTCTCGTAAGCCTTTATAGCAAATGAACATATCAAGTACCTGTAATGTGTTTAGTTAGCTTCACGATATTGGATTTTAGTTTTGTATTATAAACCCTGAATGCCAAAATCTGTATCATTCTAGGATTTGACTAGCATTTGCACTAGCCACAGATTGAGATATCCATGCCTTTTCCTTTTGTAGCCCATTTAAAATGTATTTTAACTCTTCTCTGTAATTGTGAGCTCTTGATAATCCTTTGACCTTTTTTGATCTCTTGTGAACTCAACAAAACTTTCTTGACTTTTTTTGAATTGCAATTGCAAACTGGACTCAACCTTCAAGCAACTAAACATAAATGCTCCACCGGACAAATTAAACCAACTGTATCTTCATCGTCCTATTTCCATATTGAGAGCAATATGGATACTAGTGTTGTATATATATATATATATATATATATATATATAGGTAGCGCTGGACTTACACAAAATATTTACGAAAAGCCTGGCAGAATAAACTATACCTTTTTAGCAGATACTTTGCACCCGCAAAAATACAAGCAAAACAGAAGCTCAATGCTGAGAAAGATATTTAGAGAGAGCATCTGTTTTGGCAGGCTAAGAATCCGAGTTCATCGTTCCTGCTGCAATTGTCAAGCTATATCAGAGACTCAAAGCTGTAGCAGCACAAAGAATCCATGATATCACAGATTGCACACCTTCTTGTGCCAGAACTAACAAAGTGAAGTTGTTTTCTAAACACTTTTTACAATTATTTTGCTTCGAAAGGAAAGTGAGAGGGTAAAGGCGTACAATAAAGAGTGGCAAGGCTTGCAAACATATTTGGTCCAATTAGTCTGACTTATTGGCCATCCAGTAACAAACTGCAATACCAACCGCACCTGCTCACATGTCCTCTCAGTTGCTATGATTTCACCCTTTAAATTCTCAGGTAGTTTTGAAGCAGCGTATATTCAGGCTGAAAAAGTTATAATGGAGCCTTTTCTGTTGCAATCAAAAATTGCGCCTATTTTCAAGCTCCCAGAGTTACAAAGTTGGAAACACAGGCAGAGCGTGAACTTTCCATTTATCAGTTGCTTCACATTCTGTCTTAACGTCTGTTGTATACGTGGATGTTCCTTCACAGGAAATTGCTGTGAAAAGGCGTGGTAAACCGTTAAAGAACGTGTGCGATAAACTTGCCACGGGGGAGAGTGGTGTGTATATGGTAAGAATTGATAGAACGATTCTTTTGTCGAGCACTTCCCAGGTTCATGCAGGCTCTTTCAAGCTCATAGATCAGTTTCAAACAGGAGATTTCTTTGCTTAAATTAGTCTAGCCAATGTTAGAATTTGGTTTTTAACAAGAAAAAAAAAATCGTTCGACATTATATTCAATGTCCAGATCTCCCTTAGCATAGTCACGTAACTCCGAAAATTGAAAATGATTCCAGAAAAAAATAAAGCATCTGTTTTTCATCGCGCAACACAATAATAAGAGCTAACAGAGCTGTTCTAGTAATGCTTGTCAAAATCAAATACTCAGAATTTATCCAGATAACCTAAGGCGTTCTTATTCCTTATTGTCCCTTTTTTTTTTCTATTTTGATTGACTCCTATCCTAACCATGAATCGGTTGTAGCCGATGAAGACCGTAAACCACAGACAAACGTAGATATGAGGAACAATTTTGTTTTTTTTTCCTGCCAAAGGCAAAGTCTTACTCTGCACGCCAAGTTCAATCGCATTGGATGTATAACCTATAGCTAAGTCTTAGGTTGGCGCCGTCTCTGGTATTAAGAGTCAGATTTTCTGACAACATTTCTGACAAAATTTCTGACGAGATCCTGACGATTTTGAATACCTGACTATAAACAATTTTCGATGAGCTCCTGCTTTATTTAGTTTGACTGGATGCTGTAATCCTGACTCTGATTGAAATGGGTATTAGATTATAGCTATATAGACATGAAAAAAATGGCAAGGCATCAACTAGATTTAGTTTAACCAGATGCCCAAATGTCCATATGACTAAATACTCTAAGAGCCGATCAGTCAAGTAGTCAAGCCATCAGGTAGTCTTATAGTTTGGTAGATAGGCTAGACACGCAACGCATAAGATCAAACGAAACCAGACTCCGTAGACTCATATTATCGACTCTTTTTTTTCGTCACCAGGATCTATCGTGAGTTATAATCTTGGTCATATCTATAGACTAAAAACAGATAGTGCGTCACAATTGCAACAGAGGTATCAGTACACTTCAACATTTCAAAAAAAAATAAAACAGTGAGTAGTGTAGTAACGTCTGGTATTGAGAATAGCAGGAATTGACCTGGTCTTAGCTTAATATGACATAGCAGAGCTCAACTGAACTCAATCAAAACTCAATTGAGCTTTTTCAGGTCAAATAATTCCTCAACGCTTAAGAAAATATTCCGATTGCATTCGATATCGCCAATATTTAGGTTCTTTTCTTCACCTACTAAATGTTAGTAAACCATAACAAATCTCAAAACCTTTTTTTTTCTTAAAATCCAGTAGCTGTTGCCACTGGTGTTGTTGCCACAGGTGCTGGTGTCGCTGCTGCTTATGCTGCTTGTGCTTCTAACGTAGAGATCATATATGACTTCAAGAAAGACAGAAATAATAAGTTAGCCAGTTTTCCGCTGTTGCCGGAGTTGGCTCTTTCAACTTGTTGTGTGAATCATAACTACTATATCGGCTCTTTGCTACTCAACGTTGTAAGAGTACTGACATCAACCACTCCTCAAATTGTAGTCGCAAGCTCAAGTTATAATCAATTGAAAGGCTTTCGTATTAATCAACGACATGCCAAATGTTATTGCTTATGTATACGCAATTGTAATCGCTGGACATATTCAATTTCACATGGCCTATAAGATATCGAAAAAAGAGACACAAAAAAATTGGCAATGGTGTTGTTCATGCCCGAGTCCAAGCAAAATGAAACTCAGATGCATACGTAAAAAGGGTGCAAAGAATTCTTAAACAAATGAAATAGAGTAGTTAAAATAAAATAAAAAGAAAGACAAACATTGAGCTGTGAGAGAGTGTGTGGTACAAAAAATCACAATAGAGGCACAGGTAGTGGTACATATACATAAATAAAAGCCTGCTGGAGGTGAAAAAAGGCTGTCGATAGAAAGGTGAATGATTATCGGAGACAAAATGGGGAAAAGGTGCTTCTCCGTCGTCGTTGCTTTCAGCTTAACGGAGAATTTTTGTTATTTTTGGTTGAATCTTTTGCGAATAGCTTTGCAAAAAAGCATGCGGAAGGAAATTGGGAATTTCACTTACTGTTGTGGTTGGCGCACTCCCCGAGGCTGTTGTGGCTGGACAGACAACGGTTGAACTGGCTGTTGCTGGGTAGCTGTGCTTGTGCTACTCGCACTTGTTACTGATCGACTTCCTGATTGACTTGTGGGTACGCACCAATGGCGATGGTAATCCCAAGCTTTGAGCTGGCACGCCTTTGAGCAGTACTTTGTACGCTTACACCGTCGGCACTTGGCAAACTGACGTGGAAACGACTCCCACCGGCCACACTCGAAATTCGCGCATTGTCGGACTCCGCCTTTAGACTCGTCCTTGCGACAAGAATTTCTCATGATAGCACCGGCCCAGTATTTCATTTCTTCTGAAAACTGTCGGGTAGTAAACTGCTCAACAAGAGGGAAAATGTTTTGAACCGCGCCCTTGAACTCGTCATCTATATCTTGAACGGTTTCAAAGTCGTAATTTTCATAGTCCCAATGGTCGGCGTCATCAGGTGTAGTTTCTTTTGCATGTGAGGAGCATGAGTGAGAACCGCTGCAGGGTTCGTCGTCAATATCCATGAAATCGGCAGAAGCCTCTCGTGAATAGGTATCATTGATAGTACTAGTACAGCCGTCACCCTTCTGAGAGTGAGGAGAATTCAATAGTCCGTCATCAGCCTCGCGGCTCGAAAGATTTGGAACAAGATGAGTTTGCTGAAGTTGGTCTCGAAGATAAGCATATTTTGAAAGAAATGCCAAGACTTCCAAGCACCAAACAACATCCTCATCGCGAGGCATAAGCTTGCCCTTTTGAAAGGAGCGGGGAGGAGAGTTGGTATTTGCGTTTGCAGATGTAGCTGTGTTGGGCATACGTTGTGGTGGCTGATCTGCAGCGCCTTCTGCTCGGGTATTGGGAGGTTGTACAACATTTTCGGCGCGAATAGCAGTGTTGGTCCAGCCTTCCAGGCCAGAATCCTCGGCACCAGGATTTTCAATGCTGATATCAGTAGCCAAAACAGCGCGGGGATTTTGAGGAGGCTCCTGTTGCTGCAGAGTCAACTGACTTGAGATTCGAGAAACTGGGGTGGTCAGAGATGCAGCGTCTTCAGGAGTGGCTGTGGAGTCGTTGTTGGTGGTGGTGGTGGTGGATGGAGAGCGGGACTCATCCAAAATCATGGATGAAGATGCAGATGTAAAAGAGTCAGACATGGTTGGGGGTGGGTTGAGGTTTTCCCGGTTTGTATTTGTATTGGGGTAGTCTACGGTCGAAGCGATAGAAGTAGCCATAGAGATAAGCGAAGGCGTAACCGAAACAATAGACGCCGCACCGGAGGCAGTTGCGCCTCGCATGGCATTATTGCGAATGACATTAGTGCGGATTCGAGCATCGTCGGCAGCTTGAAAGTGCTGGTTGTAGTGCAGCGACTGGTGAACGGAGGTAAATTCCGTTGAAACTAGATACTGTTAGAATGGAAACAACTCAGATAGTTTTAATTTTAGGGTTTGGGGAAAATTAAGTCAGAAAATCGGGTGGTAGGGAGAGGCCCAAGGGTGGCAAAGTGGTGCAAAGGTGTAAAGATGTGGCGGAGAACACGAACAGCACCTAAAAGCCAAATGAGAAATGAGTTCAAAGAGAATGACTTACCTTTTGAAGACTTGAACTTAGCCATTAGCTGAAGGTAGTTGTCTAGTACAGTTGCGATAACTGGAATAATGCCACAGAAAGCGACGCGACAACGAATATCCTCCGTTCCTCGAGTGCCAACAAAAACCAAGCACTGAAAAGCAAGTGACCACTTCCAAGCAGCTAGAGTTTCTTTTGTAACGGCTTCGTGCTCGGAGAGTTTCTCACTCTCTTTTACATCGTAGTGGCACTGTTTGAGGATAGAGACGAGTCGTTCGATTCCCCCGTCAGTAGAAAGAGTGTCTCTGACTCTGGCAGAGGAAGAAGCAAGATAGGTCAGATGATTGAGAGAGTATATGAGAGGTCGGTCGGAGGTACAATCGAGAGCCCTTCTATCGTAGAGGGACGTTGTAATAGAGACAGATGCTCTATTGAACGGGACCGATCTGAAGTTAGTTTCTCTCATGGTACATGTATGTGTCGAGAGCAGGGAAGAGAGTTATCGAATCAGGCGGTGCTATTGATGGATGATGGATGATGAAGGATTGTTGCTGGGGTGGTCTGGAGATGTAAAAGAAGGAGGCAAAAAAATGAGAATAAGAAAAGGAAAAAGAAGAAAAAGTGCAGGAGTTTTAAGTCACAAAAACCGAAAACAAAACGCTGCGCAGAACTTGGGGGCAGCAATCTGTACTTGACGATACCAACGACTGGAGTGGAAGGGGATGGATAGTGAGATGAATGGGCAGTTGATGAAAATGAAGTGAAGATGGAAGTTAGAAGAAAAGAATGGTTTTCTGAGAGAGAATTTGGCTGAAAAATGGACAATTACAAAAAGACAAATTGACAAAAAAAGAACAAAAAAGACAGAAAAGCAGAAAAGGTGAGAAAAACAAAAAAAAAACAAAAAATTGAACAGCACGAATCTTAGTCAGTTTTGTTCAGGTTTAATCGTCGTCGCTTGTTTCCTTAACTATACCGCTAGCTATAGGCTTCACACCAGTACTGCTCGTACATCGTGGTCATACATTGTGGTCATGATCATACAGTTCAATTATGCCGTTGGCTCTCAATTTTTGAGCCTCTTGCTTCAGGCATACGCGTGCTTACGGGCAACTGCTACTTCAACAAAGCGCCAGGCAAGACCACAGCCATACCAGGTTTGCTCTAGGTCTCTTGGCCGGCGCTCTTCTTCTAGACATCTTTACATTTTTCAAGCTCCTTACCATGGTTGACCAGTACGTAGGGCAATACTCCCAAAGCTTCACAGTAGGTACCAGGCCGAAGGTAGTACTAGGTACCGGTTCCTAGAAGGTACAGTCTCACAGTTACGCTATCGAGTAAGTAACTCTGAGCACGTTGTACAGGGCGAGAGAGAAGAAAGAAAAAAAAGAAATTAGCTTTTCTCAAACGTCAGATTGTTGCCGCAAATTAAAGTTTTAGGTCACGTTCCTTCACTTTAGTCAAAATTTGGTCAAAAATTTGGTGGCAATAGGCTCTCTTAATTAATAGATGCCAGCAGTTTTGGTGGCTTTTTGCCTGTGCAGCGCAACTGTTTTTTTACAGAGCTAGCGTGTCTTGAGCTAAGCTATACACGTAGTCCGCCTAGACGCCTACGTAGAATTACAATCAGGTTCATCTGAGAGGTCATCTGGCTCGGCGGTGTGGCGCTTACCCTATAGCGCACAGTAATACACATATCCATAGTATGTTACCGTGAGCCGGGCCAGGTAACCCCTCAGCCTCGACAATGGGTACAGCCTTGAGCTTCAGCCCAGCGCAGCACAAGAACATGGCTTCCAGGACTCAAGATACTCTAAACAATGAAGTCATGATCACAATCTTTAGAATAAAATAGAAACGAAGGAAGCCCTCTCCGCCCGTTCACACTGCTGCCTGCAGACCGAGTAGCTTCCAAATTCTACACGTATTTTATTACTAACTTTCTTGAACTTGATTCTCGCGAAATATAAGCGTAGCCCAATCGTGAACGTATGTGTATACACACATTGGAATGAAAGCACTTGAACTCATCAAATAGTACGGAAATTTGGCCTACGCGTAGCTAAGTAATCTCTGGATGTGAGGCACCGGTGGCTTCACAAGTGGTAACATGCTTGAAGCCTTTTTCATCATTAAATTACAACAATTCTCTCCACGACCAAACAGAAAAAAATCAATACTATATAACTTTTGACATTTTGCTTAACGGTTGGACTTGGCAACACGCTCAAGCTCGTCCTTCTTCTTGATGGCATAAGAGTTGGAGGAACCCTTACCAGCATTGATCAGCTCCTCAGCGAGGCACTCAGCAATGGTCTTGATGCTTCTGAAAGAAGACTCACGGGCACCAATGGTCAAAAGAGCAATGGCCTGGTTAACTCTTCTCAGAGGAGAGACATCAACAGCCTGTCTGCGGACGGTACCGGAAGAACCAATTCTGGTAGAGTCTTCTCTGGGGCCGGTGTTGACGATAGCATCAACGAGAACCTGGAGAGGGTTCAAGTCGGTAAGGAGATGGATGATTTCAAGAGCGTGCTTGACAATACGAACAGCCTTGAGCTTCTTACCGTTGTTGCGGCCGTTCATCATGAGAGAGTTGGTGAGACGCTCAACGATGGGGCACTGGGCCTTGCGGAAACGCTTAGCGGCGTATCGGCCGGCGGAGTGAGGAAGGTAGACGGCCCCTCGGATCTGAACGTAGTCGGTCAACGAAATGTCCTTGACTTCAACATCGTCGAAAGACCACTTGTTGAAAAGCTTGATGGAGCCGGACTCAGCAACAAGGTCGGCAGGCAGGGGGGTGAATCCCTCGTAGACGAACACCTGCTGTTCTTCCAGCTGTTCTTCCAGCTGTTCCTCCTGATGTTCTTCGATCTGATCAACTTCGACGTCGGACATGGTGTACTTTAGTTTTGATGCTTCGTCGGGGAGAGTTGGAGCTTGGGTTTCCTTGTCGCAAAAGGTTTTTCACTGAAGTAGGAGGAAAAAAAGGATATACTTTTTCTTGCCTATGTGAGTGTTGCAAGTTGTTGCGTAGTCAGCACTATATGCATTGATAATGTAATGTCTCACAGTCCAGCCTTGATGACAAGCATTCGCGTGCGTGCAGTATGAAAATTACCCATAGTATAATCAAAACTGCTGTTTGTGACGGCTTTAGGGCTTTACCCTTAAAATTTTATGTATAGCTCCATCCATTTCAATATTATTAGTAGCAAAACACGTCTCAGCGAACTGTTATGATGATGAACATTCTACCCAAAACGTCTACCAGGCAATTTCACACAGTCGCTTGTTGATACGTGATATCAATGGATGTTGAAATATAAGAGGATTGATGCCTCTGTAGCACGCAAGGCACGCGTGAAAGGTCGCGAAGCCCTGCACGGCTGAAGCATAATCTCATTTCAATCTCAGCCTCGAGCTGTTTCTCACGGTTTCTCATGCAATCGAGATTCTTAATTACAAGGATAGCTGTGCAGCCTGTGTCTACTCTAATTAGTTCTAACTAGTTCTAATTTGATATTAAAATTAATTTACTACGGCCAGGAGGCCAAGCTTAAGGTTGTTTCACCCGAGGTATTTCAAAGGCTGTTGTTCCCGTACCGTATTTTAGTCTTCGGCCGACAGGTCAATCAAATTATTCAATGACGTTTCTTATTTTTAGTTTTATTGCGTATATCTCCAGATACGTATGTGTGGTAAACTGGACCCATACAGACATTAAACAATTCTCATAGAGCGATCGCTAGTAATTTACTACAGCAAGTCGGCAGCGAAAACAAAACAAAGTCATTTTTGTCCGTCAACGGGGGCCCAACATGCCCAGCCTTTGCTACATGCACATATCAATCAACAGAGCGGCTTGAGAGACAGCAGCAGCCTACAGCATGGACGTCTCTATGGTTGTTCCAAAAGCAAAAGCTTGAGACTCTGGTGCAGCCTGGTACTTCTAAGGCTGCCTCCCATCAAGTGATCAACTACGAAACACATGTGGTTAGGGTAACCTTGGATCCTTACAAGAGACGAGTCACCCCTGAGTTCCTCAGTTCTTTAGCTCTTCGGTGTCTTTCCTCCACCTTTTGCCGTGCTGTTCCCTCCCTCCTACTCCTTCCCTTTCTCAACCACTGAACTACTGAAACACCGAACTACCGAGCTACTCAACTACTCAACACTCATCTACCCAGCCACAACCTCCAGATTGCATATAGTGCGCTCAGCCGACTGCCAGTTGTACCTGCGCCTGAGATTTGTGCGGAAGGGAATATCTTACCCTGTTTGAGTATTAAAGTTCAATAGCTACAACGTTAGAGGTGACTCTCGTCAGAACCTCTCACTTCAAGATTTCCCACTCTCCTCTTAATACTTGTTGCATCTGTGTTCTCGTCTATTAGCATTATTCATTATTTCCATGACGGCTTCACCTGGGGTGTTCCATCCCCCAAGCTTGCTGCAAACTGCCACACATGCTCCAGAGGGTGCGTTGGCAACAACCCCAGCAATTATCACCGCACGCAAAACAATACCTCTCAGTCAAAGAAGTTTCCGGCCCTCTTTCGACTTGCCAAACGGGCGTATAGGAGGCCATGAGGCGCCTCACAGCCTCAACTTAATTGGGCACAACGGCCGAAATCCAGACCCCCAAACTGCTGCCAGCTCTGCAAATACTCCACAAGACCCTCTAGACTCGCAGAGACTAGGTAATTACATGCAAGACAGATATATTTGCAGTGGATGGCTTTACAAGCGCGGCAAAAGAAAGGTGAGTGCATCTGTTTTTGAAACGACATTATTGTACTAACTCGCTTCCAGACTTGGAAAAAACGTTGGTTCGTTTTGAGAGATAGCCAGCTTGTATACTACAAAGATGATAAAGAGTACAAGCCAAAGGACATAATCAGTACAGCCGATATCATGGCTGTAGCTATGTTGTCGGATCAACATAAACCAAACCATTTCGCATTTTTCACTCCTAGCAAAAATTATAACCTGCGAGCTGAATCTTCACAGGACGCCGAAGCGTGGGTCGACAAGCTCAAAGAAAGTCTTGAGTTTGCCAGCCAACATGTGTTGTCTAGCTCGTTCCAGCGCCTCAGTACCCTTGACGAAGTAGAGAAAGATTTTGGCGACCCGTTAAACCCTCCTGCTACCAAACCAATCACCAACAGGCACTCTATGATGGCTGGTCCCAGTAAAAGTAATGCCACGTTTAAAGGTGCCAACATCCCTAAAAGACACAGTCTTGATGTCTCTTCCAGTCAGTCAAATTCAGGCTCAACGAAGCGACGAAACAACGCGAGCATATCAAGTAAACTTTCTTCACCAACAGGCAAATTCTCTCTTGATTACCTCGGCAATAGCCTGGAGTCTTCTGGAACAGGTAATACCAGTTATGCCACCAATTCTCTCTTTTCAGGAAGAGAAGAAATGAATCAGTCATACTGTACTTCAGACCACGGCTCTCCGATCGTGCTTCCTAATGTTGGAGAAATCAAAAGCAAGTCGCAGTCACAATCACACAATCGGCAAAAATCAGAGTCAAGTCTCGCTAACCAGGTGGTTGAGGATTATGATGACGAGGGGTATGTAGAAGCACCTTTGGAGCCTCCAGTAGGAGAAGTTATACTAGAAACCGGACATCTGCTACGTCTCAAGAAGCGATATAAACATTGGCGAAACCAGTGGGTAGCTCTTTCGAATGAGCGTTTAGCGTTTTACAAGAACGAGAAAAGCAAGTCACCTGTCAAAGTTATTCCGATTGAGAATTTGATTGACGTGGTTGAACTGGATGCCATGTCCAGATCAAAGCAATATTGCATGCAGCTAATTACACCAGAAAAGAGAATGAGATTCTGCGCACTCAGTGAAGAGGACTTAATTAGATGGCTAGCGGCCATCAAGGCAGTCATTGATGCTTCTCCAAATACTGCGTCTATTGGCTATGACCAGATTGAAGAGGAGTAAGTGATATTTCCAAATTTCTACGAAGGCCAAACATAATTTTTTTTTTCTTCCAACTATCGATCCATGATTCACGAATGCAATGACTTTTAATCCAAGCAATAACATTTTTTTCACATATTCAGTTACATTTTCATTCATAGTACACAAGTAATGCCCTGACCCTTTTAATTCAATCCCCCAATTGCCCATGCTTCCAGAGGGTATAACTGCTTACATGTATTGTATAGCTATACGCTATGTAGTGATTATAATAAAAATAAATAGGCATAGTATTACTAAATATTACGGATAAATCTGTGTGACGAAATAGCAAATTTCAGCAAAGTAGACGTATTATAAGCAAGTAATATTAAAGTGGGTATACATATAATACATTGAGATAAATCATGTTATGGCTGCCGGTTATGGTGGACTATTATATCAACACTTACTCAAAGCCTAGATCGCGAGTGCTTTTGCCAATCTGTTCAACCTTGAATCCGATTTTCTCAAGCTTGGCTCTGTTCAAAATTAAGCGGCCGTCAAAGACAAACGCAGGCTTGTTCATAATACTGTAAAGCTTTTCGTAGTCCAGGTTAGTATCCTTGAACATGTCCCACTCAGTAGCAATGACAATTGCGTCGGCGCCCTTGGCAGCCTCGTAAGGGTCAGAAGAAATCTCAATCTGCTTCTTAATTTCCTCAACGGTTTCATTGGAGGTGGCAGCTTCTTTCAAGTCGTACCAGATCTGAGCCTCCTCAACCTTGGGGTCAAAGATGGCTACATTGGCCTTTTCTTGTCTGAAGTACTGGCAAAGAGTGATGGCAGCAGACTCCCTCGTGTCACCGGTATCCTTTTTAAAAGCAAAGCCAAACAGAGCAATGCGTTTTCCAGTAAGAGTGTTGAACAATGCTGAAATAATGCGCTTGGTAAAGCGAGTCTTCTGGTACTCGTTCATGTCAACAACCTGTTTCCAATAGCTTGCAACCTCAGGAAGATGAAGGGATTCAGAAAGGTAAACCAAATTGAGAATGTCCTTCTGGAAACAAGATCCTCCAAACCCCACGGAGGACTTGAGGAACTTGGGACCAATTCTCGAATCAAGACCACATGCGTAAGCTACCTCATCGACATCGGCACCAGTGGCTTCACAGATGGCAGAAATGGCGTTGATGGACGAAATTCTCTGCGCGAGCAAAGCATTTGCAACCAGCTTGGTAAGTTCGGAACTCCAAAGGTTGGTGGTAATGATCTGGTCAGGCTTGACCCAGTTGGCGTAAACGTCAACAAGAGCAGCAGCAGCAGACCGGCCAGAGGGAGTATCGAGAGAGCCAATCAAAACACGGTCAGGGTTGAAGAGATCCTTGATAGCGGTTCCCTCGGCCAAGAACTCAGGGTTGGACAAAATGTCAAACTGGACACCTGGCTTTCCGTTGGCTTCAAGAATTTTGCGCATGGACTGTGCAGTTCTGCAAGGAACAGTCGACTTTTCAACAACAATTTTGTTGGAAGTCGCGACCTTTGCGATATTACGCGTGGCAGCTTCGATATAACCCAAGTCTGCGGCAAAGCCCTTACCAATACCAGACTTCTTGGTAGGAGTGTTGACGGAAACAAAAATCAAATCAGCTTCATTGACTGCAGTCTCAACGTCAGTGGAAAAAAAGAGGTTTCTGCCGTGGGCCTCCTTGACTACTTCTTCAAGGCCAGGCTCATAAATAGGCAGGTTATCACTGTTCCAGGCATCGATTCTAGCTTGGTTCAAATCGACGATAGTGACTTGAATGTGAGGAGCCTTGAGGGCAATCACAGCACAGGTCGGGCCACCTAGAAATGTTAGATTCCATAAGGATCAGATGGCTTGAATAAAAAAAAACAGATGCTGCGGGATCGCTGGGGCAATAAGTTCAGATTTTTAACTTAAAAGCGAAGGTTAAATGGCACACAAGGAAACAGCTTTTGAAAAGAGTCTTCAGTTTTGGCAAGAGCATGAGCCAGATCACATACCAACATAGCCAGCACCGATGCAGCAGATTTTCTTGATTTTTATAGGCGAGGCGGACATTTTAGAGTATAGATTGATGGAGGACTTGGAGTAGAACAACGATGGTGAAATGAAGGTAAGAGGAAGAATTCGGAGTTGATAAGAGTTTTTATTGCACAGAGTTAACTGTATCAAATAGACGACACGATAATGTAGGGTACATTTTTACCGTACGCGTTCTGCTTGACTTTGTTCAGCACAAGAGCTTGGCCGGCACGAAGCCTTGCAGAATTTGAGCTCGTATTTGGCTTGAAAAGGGGTAACTTACGTAATTATAAGTTGAGAACAGCGAGGCTTAAAATATGAAACATAGATATTAGGCTTTGTGCTTTGGAACAACAGACTTGCAACCTGAAACTTAAATAAAGATTTAGTACTTGTGACTTATCACTTATAGCTTGTAACTTATGAAATATAAGTTGAGACTTGACACCGAGTTTCATCAGCGTCACAAGACTTTTGTGTCGCTCCGGATCCAAGCTTTCATACCTTCTGCTTCTGCTTCTGCTTCTGCTTCTGCCTCCAGTTTTCTGCTCCATGCCATTTCAGAGGCTCTTCAGAGACCGAGATGAGAGATCAGAAGCTGAAGAATGCTTTCTGAAAAAAGACTTACTAACATGCGGCGATTGCTTTCGAAGAAAGGCTTTAGTTTATCCGGGCTAAAGGAAAGTACCCCAGATAAACAACTGCAGCAATTGTACAAATGCCAACCCACATCTGCAGTTGTCTCTTTCGTTTCGTTTATTCTGCAAGCCCGGGAAGACTCAGACTAATCCCTCCCCATTTTGTTGCTGTATACAAGTCGCTATGGCCCTCTCGCAACGGGCCCGAGCATGTGAATCACTGGCCTCGACACCCGCTCACCCGCGGCACGGGTTTTCATCCCGTTACCCTACCCAACATCATTATTTTGCATGACCAGATTGTCTTGACTTCGAAATCTCGGCACGATTGTTATTCAGCAGGTTCCTGGCTTACTTTGGGCAGGTCCTCTGGTCCGAGAGCTCCTATGGGCCGGTTTCCCTGGAACCTATAAAGCTTGCCAGATTTCCAGACTTTTTTGTTGATCAACACCATCTCTGAACCTTACTATTTGCATAACTCATGACTGGAATCACATTTGCCCAACAAGACCAGCTCCAGAAGCTTCCCATTCCTGATCTCGAGCAGACATGCAGCAATTACTTGGCTGTTCTCAAGCCGCTCCAGACCCCAAGAGAGCACCAAAACACAGAGGAAGCTGTTAAGCAATTTCTTAATACCTCAGGCCCTCAATTGCAGGAAGAGCTGAAAAAGTATGCGAGTACCCGCACCAGTTTCATCGAGCAGTTCTGGTACGACTCTTACCTCAACTATGACTCTCCAGTCGTTCTGAACCTCAATCCTTTCTTCTTGCTCGAAGATGACTCCATGCCCTATTCCACAAATCAGGTTCAGCGCGCAGCTACCTTGACGACTTCGTCTCTCCGCTTTATCCGGGCGTTTCGACGTGAGGAACTACCTCCAGACGCTATTCGATCTAAAAATCTGTGCATGTACCAATACTCTCGTTTGTTTGGAAGCTCCCGTATCCCCACCGCATCCGGATGTGTAATGCAATCGGACACCACATCAAAACATATCGTTGTCGCATGTCATTCTCAGTTTTACTGGTTCGATGTCTTGGACGAAAACAATGATCTCATCATGACAGAGCCTGACATGGCTGTCAATTTCCAGACTATTGTCGATGATGCACGTGAAACTCCTATCAACGAGGCTGCTAAGGGTGCTGTGGGTGTCATGACCACTGAAAACCGCCGCATCTGGGCTAGTATTCGTGAAAACATGAACCGCGACGAAGACCCCACAAACAATGAATGTGTCAAAGTCATTGACTCAGCTCTATTTGTGGTATGCCTCGACCATGCATCGCCGGAAAGTCTTTCTGATCTATCCCGTAACATGCTGTGTGGTTTGTCAGAAATCGAAAAAGGAGTCCAGGTCGGTACTTGCACCAACCGTTGGTACGATAAACTGCAAATCATTGTGACTGAAAATGCTAAAGCGGGAATCAACTTTGAGCACACTGGTGTTGATGGTCACACCGTTCTGAGATATGTATCCGACATTTACACAGACACCATTCTTCGCTTTGCCAAGAGTATCAATGGCCAGTCTCCATCTTTGTGGGCCTCTACTTCCCCAGACCCTTCCAAGCGTGATCCTGCGTCTTTCGGTGATGTCTCCACTACTCCTCGTAAACTCGAGTGGTCAATGGTTCCCGAACTCACGCTTCCTCTAAGATTTGCAGAAACTCGCCTAGCTGACTTGATTGAGCAAAACGACTTTCAAGGCCTGGAGTTTCAGCATTACGGAATGAAGGAAATCAAGAACATGGGATTCTCTCCCGACGCATTTGTTCAGATGGCCTTTCAAGCTGCTTATTACGCGTTGTATGGCAAGGTAGAATGTACATACGAGCCTGCAATGACAAAGAGATTCTTACATGGACGTACCGAAGCTATCCGCTCGGTTTCTATGGAGTCATCTGCTTTCGTGCGCAAATTTTGCGAAGATGTGCCTGCTTCTCAAAAGATTGAATATCTGCGACGCGCTTGCGAAAGACATACCGCAACTACTCGATCTTGCTCGGCTGGCCTAGGACAAGACCGCCATCTATATGGACTGTTTTGCATCTGGAAGCGATATATGGATGAAGAAGACAACAATGAAGCCACGAGCGAAAACTCATCCTCGAGCGACACTGTGGGAAACAATGCAGAATCTGGCTCAAAGTCTTTCTCTCGTGAGATTCCTTCAATCTTTGCGGATCCAGGTTGGGACAAGCTCAACAACACCATCTTGTCTACTAGTAACTGTGGAAATCCTGCTTTGAAGCTATTTGGCTTTGGCCCCACCTCTCCTGAAGGATATGGACTGGGCTACATTATCAAGGATGAGACCATAACCATCTGTGCTTCTTCTAAGCATAGACAGACGCAACGACTTTTGGACACCCTCAACTCTTACTTCATGGAGGTTCGATCTTTGTGGCGGCAGTCGTCAGTCAAAAAGTCAGCACCGACTTACGGAACGCGTGCACGATCCAGCGAGCGCCTCGACAAGCTTGCCACTCAACTCCCCGTACCAGCCCATCATGTTATCGGACGAACAGTCGGAGCCTCACACACTCCTCGCACGCAAGCGCATACCCAGGACGCAGAGATTAGTTATCTATTGGGAGGATATGGGTACTTTGACATTAGCGACTATAACAATGTGCGTACAAGAGCAGCTTCCCCTGAACCACCGTTCAACAGCCATGCAAGCCGTAAAGAAATTGGGCGTAAGCTTAGGCTCGCTGAATATTAGAATTAGACCCAAAAATCAAAACATAATAGTCATGACTAGAAATGAATGAAGTAAACATATGAATGAGAAATGCTTTCAAATGTTGCATAGTGTAATATAATGAAGCCTGAAACACTTTACACAGGTGCATTTACAAGAAATAAAAATCCACGGAGTATAGTTGTTTTCCAGTATGAAAAAATACTGGTCTCTGGCGGGATCGAACCGCCGATCCTCGCGTTAACTGCGAAGAGTTCTCTTGTTATTAGCACGATGCCTTAACCAACTGGGCCAAGAGACCAATTTTCTATACCTGAATTTAGGTTATTACTGCTAAAACTAAATTGTACACCTATATAAAAGCTGTGCGTTAAAAAAAAAAAGATTGTGATTGTGGCTCTCCGAGACTATCGAGCAAGGTTTTACAACTTATAAGATTATAGAAGGCCTCTGAGATAGTATTGAGACAAATTTTACCACCTCTAAATCTTCTATAGCTGTTCAACAGCAAAAGAGGGCACAAATTGGGGTGGTTCGCGTTAAACCTTCTCAGAACCAGCCATGGCAATTTTGGAAGACATCTTCAACGCAACTACAACTGTGAATGTGGCGAGCTGGAAACACCGCGACATATTCTCACCGAATGTCCCCTGACTGAAAGTGAGCGGCACGCACTACTGAAAATCTTTCAGGGACTTGACCTTAGGACCCTTCTGAGTACCAGAAAGGGTCTTATCGCGGTAGCCAAGTTTCTTATATCAATCCGCTCTTTACCTCAATGATGGCAAACCTTTTAGCGTAGTTCGCATAAGGTTTTCTTCTAGTACCATACAGCCAGGTTTCCCTTAGCGTTGGGGCTCATTGCAGTCACAGGGAGTATTCCGATACCATCGACGCACTTGAACACAAACACGGCGAGCAAGCTGAATTGGTCTGTATCAGACAAGAACTTGAACTCTTCTTCAAGTAGTTATCACAGTTAGCTTATTTTCCGCAGGACAGTAAAGTGAACTGTTTATCTATCTACCTTTTGTTCTAGGTGAGTTAAGAAATGTGAGTGTGTGATGAAGCTGGCGCATACGTTTATATAGGAAGTTTCAAGACTTCAAGTTTTAAGGCACAACGTACTCCACTCATTTATGTTTTCCACTATAAATTTTTTTACAAATCTGAGCATTCGAATATTTTTTATTTATTAGATTGATATCTATCAGAATTATGATTTTGCTACTCAAAATTGGCAAGAAGCTATTGGTGGACTTTCATTGTTGGTGGATATTCATGTAGCCGACGATGTCTACGTATGGGCTGCCATTATCACCATTATCAACGCTTTAATCTCAACTGGATATACCAGTACACGTATGGCTTCATGTGATGGTCACTATAATTAAGCTCGAACATCAGCTATGCCAGCTCTACAGAAGAAGCATTGCTAGCCATGTGCATAGCCATAACAGTTAGAACCAAATTCAATCTCGTTTTTACAGAGCAGCTCTTCATACACAAACGTTTACTGGTACTTGACAAAATGTTCATTTGACGGGCAACTTCTATACCACTGCCTGGTCTTCTAAAATTTCCAGCTGTGCTTCCACCAACTTGTGCGTTTGAAACTTCGAAGCCATCCACTTATTCAAAAACCGCCATATTTCATAATCGGCCGGGTTCCAGGCTTTGTATGCATCAAACTCAGGGTCCACAACATACCCAAAAAGAGGTTCTTGCAAGTAGTCGTTTCCAATCAGATCATTTAAAATCCGTTTGCTCGTAGAGTTCAAAAATTCTTGGTTCAGGTCCAGCAAGTTTTCAAGCAAGTTAGGAAGCCACCCCTTTCCCCCTTTTCCCCCTTGTTGAACATGATCGAACTCTAGGTCAAACCCAACATCGCGTTCCACCATTTCAACGACTTGCTCCGCTGACACCCCAGAAAGAATCCACGATATGTTGGATTGCACACTCACTTGGTAAATAGCATCTTTGAGGGCCAGCAGCCTTAGGTCTGTGCCAATAACGTCGCTGCCCAATATAGAGTTGGTCAGGGCACGTACAAAGTAGTCTCGTGCATCTTCACGCACGGTATCGACTGTCACAATCTCATGTCGCTCGGCGTGGCGTGTCCATGGATGCCAAAACGATACGATAGTAAATTTGTTGGACCCTGGAAACGGGAGCCCCTTGTGTTGCACTACCTGGCGAGTAAACTTGCCTCGCTGCGAGCAGGGAAGAGGTTTGCATGCGTATCGTGAAGCCATGCGTCGCTTCCCGTTTCCAGTGTAAGCTAGGTTATGTAGGGTAGTGGGGGTAGGAGGACAAAAGTTGACAAATCGAGAATTCGGGCAATCATCAAGGACTGATGCAAGGAGCATAGCTGAGGAATCAAATTCCGGAGAGATGTAGCCGACTCCGCCTGGATAGGCATCTATAAATACTTGCTTGAGATGTGTGTTTATCATAGTCAAGATGTCGCTAGGTGGAATGCGGGCATCATTGGATTCCAGCTTGCTGGAATTAGGACCGCCCTTGAGGGTGTTTGTGACGGCGCGGAAGTTTCTATTAGAGTAGTAAGCAAAAGCGTCCTGATTGTAAACCTCAAAGTTATTCATAAGCTGTTCTTCAGAAAATCCTCTCATTATGTCAAACATGAATGGTTTAGTATCTTTGATATCGGAGACTATCAGAGATAAGCTAGAGTCGTCAAAAGCCATGCGCTCTTCGTAGTTGCAAGATTTCAAAAACTTAACTGCTTCATGGTTTGCGTTTCTCGTGACGGGGACAACTCTGTAGTCTGAATATATTCCAGCTCCAACAGACAACCAGGCCAGCCATTTGGCATGTGCAGCTTTGGCCTCTGAAGAAAGAACGTTACTATCTTCGAACTCTTTATACTGAGGATGCTGCTCAGCATCAGAATGGTTCAATACAGTGGGCATGAATCCAAGCGCCCACCATGCCCTTGACCAAGCTTTCAAGAGCTCGATTTCAGATTCAAAGTCTTGCAAAAGCTGTGCCGATGCCTTTTTGCTCTTGGACGTCGAGTTACGAAGGGCTGCGACGTCATAATTGAAATATGTGTAGACTGGGCAGCGCGAGTTATCCAGCGGCGCTTGCGTCATTGAAAACGGATTATCGAAGGAGAACGGTTGACGCCATTTTTGTGAAGCTTCTTCCACTGAGAGTTGGTAAAGTTCGCCGTATTTGATGGATTCTACAATGGAAGAGTTGTAGTTGATGCTTGCAAGAAGCGAGGCTTTATCAGTGCCAAAGATCCCACTTGACAGCCAAACATCGCTTGATGAGGCGTGGCCAGAAAATACAAACTGACATAGAAGATATATGGCAACAATACCGCTGAAAATGTAAAGAGCGATCCGTCGAGTCAAGGTTGTGCTGGAACTCCTTGAGCTAAACGTGGCAATTTTTTCTGAGAGATTGGAAGTAGGTACTGATTTCCAGCCTTGCCATTCTCTGGCAGCGGCAGTTGTTTTACTAGCAAGGGCTTGCAAGGTCTCGAAACCTGCCATAATGGGGATATTTAGAGGACTACCAGAGAAGAAAACGTGTATAAGTAATTGTGGGTGAAGGAAAGCGATCAGGGAGAGAGAGAGAGTTTGATAGAGCAGCGTAGCCGCTTAATATTTTCTCAAGCTTCGAATGTACGCGTGTGTACCTGTAAGCGACAACAATTCCGAAAGATCTTGAATTTGCGTCGCGTTTTCACTAGTGACTATTGGCACCGGCCTGCTATCTAATGTAGTTGTAAGAGGCTATGGAATTTGCAGTTGACATTTTAATGGTAGGCTAGTAGCGGTGCACGCGTGGCCTCTTAAGCCAGCCTGGACTGTTGATCCAAGGAGACGAGCAAACAAGCAAACAAGCAAACAAGAAAACAAGAAAACTCTCGTCAAAATCTACGCAGGCGACATCTTTAAGTATAAGCTTTTTCTGCCTCAAGTGTCTCGGAACAAAGAAGGAAGAATGTACATTCGCTGAGCGTAGACTTGTTAAATACACAACAGCGATCTCTCCAAAGCCTAGCGGGCTAAGCTGCCTTTCCGTCCTTATAATCATGTATCATGTTAAGTGACCTCACCACGGGTACCTTACTGCAGCCAGTTAGAGCGCTGGATGTGTGACTAGATCAACTATCTTCGGCTGTCTTAAGCTTCTCGGAAAGTTCTTCTCAAGGGTTCTTCTACGTGTCATCTGTCTTTTTCCACCACCTCTTTCAACACTCTTCTGGCCACCATTCAATCTTTCAATTTTATCTGAAAGAGCTTTTGATATACTACAGTGTCAGTAGACATGAACTCTACAGAAACGAGCTCGCTGCTCAACGCATTCAATGCTACACAGGAATGGTTCACCGCACACCAGAGCTACCTGCTCTATAATCTCGATTTCGTCTGGGCACACGTCCCCTTTCCCCCAATCTACGTTACTTATTTCATCATAGTCTCCCTAGCCGTTGGCATTGTGACCGCCAGCTCCTATGCTACCATTCACAAACCAATCACGGCTGACCCCGCTGATAAAATGTCGCCATTATACCATCCCTTAGATGATGCCAACTCCGACAGCACACAGGGCCAGCGGCTGGAGGCTCGAGAAGCCTACATGATGCCACTGATGGGCGGTGTCTCGCTGGTCTCAATCTACATGGCGTTCAAGTACTTTGCGGCCGTCAACATTCAGGCAATCTTCTCAGCCTACTTTGCGCTCGTTAGTTCGGTTTCCGCTACAAACGTGTTTTCACTATGCTTGCAAGCGACTTTTAGAAGACTGTTCAATTCAACGGTTCCTCATTGGAGATTGGCGTTGGCGGTGGACCATGGGTTTCACGAAGCCGGAATCGAGCCAGGTTACGCCATGATTGAGGAGGAGGAACGCATCAAGCGAGAAAAACTGATTGCTGAGAACAAACCAGTCGAAGAAATTGATAGCGAGGACGAATGCGAAGACAAGCCTGTGGTTCCAGCTGAAGTCGTTCCTGTCGACCAGTTCATGAACTTGTACTTTTCTCTCGGTGAGGTGTTGGGCCTACCGACTGGTGTGATTCTAGTGGTGATACAGTACTTTTCTAAACACTGGATCGTTGGAAACATTCTCGGCGCCTCCGTCGCGGTACAGGGCGTGCGGGTAATCAAGCTCGATTCTTTCAAGACTGGGTTCATCATGCTGCTGGGATTGTTCATTTACGACATCTACTTTGTGTTTGGCACCGACGTGATGATGACAGTGGCCACCAAGCTCGATGTTCCCGTTAAACTCGAGGTGCCTAGGCCAAACCTTGAGGGTCATTCCCTAGCTCGTGCTACAGCCATGCTTGGTCTTGGGGACATTGTAGTGCCAGCTTTGTTTCTTTCTCTGTGCCTTCGGTTCGACCTGTGGTCGTTCCACAACACTAACAAGGGCCTTTCATTTCACCTGGCCAGGCCATATCCGAAACCTTACTTCACTTGGGGAATTCTGTCTTACACCGTAGGCCTTGTGGTTACCATAGCTGTAATGCACGTGTTCAAGTCTGGACAGCCAGCGTTGCTATACCTGTGCCCCGCTATTGCTGGATCAACGTTGGCAGTGGCGTACGCTAGAGGGGAGCTGGCGTTACTGTTCAGTTTCAAAGATTTGGACGACAACGAAGAGAAGGAGCGTATAAGAGAGAAGCGCAAGGCTGAAAAGCAGCGATTGAAGGCAGCGGCAAATGCAAAGGCGGTCGGTACAACCAATACAGCTGATTCAGTTGATTCAGTTGACGAAAAGAAGGAAGATGCAGCTTCTCAGGAGTAGTGCGGCAAAGTCTCTCTGTATAGAGTGTGTAACGATTGAATAGTTTAATGTCTACTACTATGTCTGCAACATCTTCGTCATGGCTAATTGAAGCTACAATACGGCGCCAGAATTGCAAAAGCCGGCTAACTTGTCATGACATACGTAGGCCAGAGTCCTAGGTAATTTTAAAATCAACGTGAACATCACACGGACCGTAACAACGGCCGCATTATCTACTATTGTACAGTGTCAACTGTAGCCAATATTATAATCTACGCGTAGCTATAGCTAGAGCTATAGAAGCTTAAGGGGGACACCAGATGATGAGGCTAATAGCACGTGTAATTGCTCGTAACGAATAGTCGGAAAAACCTCCCGAAAGGGCCTCAGTAAAGGGCTCATCAGAGGGTCGAAGGAATCTCAAGACGTATCGACAGCCAACATATTCTCTATATCTATCAAGCACCAGTGATTCACCACGGTGCCTCAGAGCACACATCCAGCGAACTCAGCCCACAGTTAGTCCACCCAACCCACGACAGCATCACTCTTAAAGTTTCTGCCCGTCTTAAGTTTCCGGCACCGGCCGTTGACAGGTGTCGCCGGAACTAAATTTCCTAAAACATAAGACGCTCTCATTCGTCATTTTGAACATTTCAAATGGAATAAATTCAAACCTTCTCTTTTTCTTTCTATTTATATTTATACACTGTTCTATAGCCATATACACCTGTTTCCCTCTGCCTAAGTTTTGTTTCGCTGTTGTTGAGAGCCTCAACACTTAATTTCGTCGTATCCGGAGCTCTTCTCTGTTAGCAAAATTTTCTATCACCACCCGCCTTTACTGCTTCTATAGGCCTCCATAACGACACCTAGCACTGGTAGTTCACGCACCACAACATAACAATGGGCTTGATCAACCTGCATTCACCGCACATGGCGCCTGTGAGGTCTTCGCGGTCTTCGCCAGTCGGCACTTCCCCAAGTCACTCGCCCATGCCTTCTCCTTTTCTCTCGGCAGTGACCCCACGCTCCCCAGCCATGCTTGCTCACATTTCCAAGTCTCTCAAAAACACGCCGTCTTCGATCCCCGTGCCACTGCCGGTGACACTATCGTTTAGGATTGAGTCCCCTCCATTGGTGCTGTATGGAAAGCCTAGCGATTCTACTGGGGCTTTGTTATCGGGCATGTTCAATCTAGAAGTTTTGGAAGACTTGCCGTTCCCTATGAAAAGCGTGCATTTGACTATTATACAAGAGGTGCAGACCGTGAAGCCCCATTCTGGAAATTGCAAAAACTGCTTGAACCGCGTTACTGAGCTCGCCAGGTGGGACGTGCTTCAGCACCCTGCAGACCTTCCAAGAGCAAACCACGCCTACCCGTTTTCACACCTGATACCAGGATCTGTGCCAGCCACCACCTCGAACGCCGTATTCAAAATTTCATACCGACTCACGGCGGTTGCAGTCCCCGACAACGATAGGCATAAGATTATAGATCCTAACCGACCTAGCACCAAACTTAAGTTCCCTAACTTTGAAATTATCCTGCCGCTTAATATCAAGAGATCAATTATTCGCGTACCGGACCGCAGCTCTGTGAGAGTCTTCCCGCCTACAGACATTGTGGCCCAAATTACGCTACCTTCTAGTGTATATCCAGACTCGTCGTTTCCCTTGGAATTGTCAATCGAGGGCGTGACCATAGCCGTTGACGAGACAAACGCTGCCCGACAGACACCAACCCGGTGGCGGCTCAGGAAACTCAGCTGGCGTATTGACGAAGAAGCCAAGATTCGAACATTCAGGTGTAAGGCTCACGAACACATTCCGCTAAGCAGATATACGCTCGCGTCTAGTTCGCGGGCAGCAGCGGCAGCCAAGCAGGCTTCAAGGCTTTGCCCGCCTATGATTAATCCTAATGCAGGTGTGTCTCGCGGGCCTAGCTCTAGCACATTTCCACTTAACGGTACGCCAGGGCTATTACCCACCGTGCCTTCATCAGCATCCCTTGCATCCACAACTTCTAGTATCACTCCCATTACACCTCAGGCACATCCTAGCACACCGCAAGATGTTCCTAGCACACCTCAGGATGTTCCTACTACACCTCAGGCGACCCCTCATATACCTCAAGCTGCTCCTACTACTACGACTCCGGCGATTTCTGCCACCCCTCCTGCTGCTCCCAGTTCAACTCCTGCTACAGTGCCGTCTTCGCCGGCCTCGAATGCTCTAGAAACGCCATCTGATCCACCGCCTCCTGCACCTGAAGAGTTCTTCATCGAGGAGAACCGATTGGTGGCCTCTGGTGAGCTAAAGAGCGGTTGGAAGTCTGACTATTCTGGAGGAGGCAAAATTGAGCTCATTACAGAGCTCAGCACGGGTATGGGCAGAGTAGCATGTGATATTGGAGACCCAACTTTTGGACTCTACGCGTCGCACTTGCTCATTTTGGAGATTGTTGTTACCGAGGAAGCGCTTGTGATGAATGCTGCTAAGTCATCGGCCGTCCAAGTGATGCCTACGGGGTCAGCGCGTGTGCTACGTATGCAATTCAAGCTCAACATGACGGAACGGAGCGGTCTGGGAATCTCTTGGGACGACGAAGTTCCTCCAGTCTATAATGATGTTCCTATGAGCCCGCCTAATTATGAAAACATTGGAACTGGCAGTGGGCGACTCCCTGCGGTGGAGGATGTACAGTTGACTACGGAGACAGGTGAGGACGCAGGGTACATGTCTATAAACGGAAGACTGAATAGGCTAAATATTTGACGAAGGGTCGGGGAGGGAGTAGCAGTAGAGGAGCTGAATACAAGTATGCAATTGATGAGCTGTTTAGCTGTTTGTTGCGCTACTACAGTATTACTATTTATTTATATTCACTAGCAAACAATATTGCTCCACTCTTGATGTGAACACAGGCTACCAAAAATTTATGGTACCGATTGTGTTTTATGTATTAGCATAAGCTTAAAAGGAACGATAGTGTGCAAAAAGTTTGTGATCCACAGCCGTACTATGCTCGCCCGACGGAAATCTCAGCAGACGCCGCGGCCAGGCGTAGGCCCATAACTGGATAGAGCCAAATCAGCAAATTTTAGGCATCTTTATAATCAAGATCAATCCGAGGAGCTGTTCCAGGTAGCCGTGGAGTCGATAGCTCGATAGCGATAGAAGCAGCACATATCCTTTTAGGTATGTTATAAGACATGCTACATTAGCAGCAGCAAATATAAATATATGGTCCTAGTGCGTGCAGTTTCCAGTTTTGGTCTTGATCTTTTCTTTCCATTTTTCCTTCTCAGTCTTTTATCATCTACTGTACACCTCACTATAGCCAGTACTCTCAATTACGTCTCAACCATGTCTAACATTGTCGTTCTTCCTCAGACCAACCAGCTGAAGGGTCTTTACAGGTATGTATCACAGGTGCTCTGCACTTGATTCCTGTGTTCCTGCCGCTAACGTATCCAGCATCATCCGTGATCGCAATACTCACCGAAGCGACTTTATCTTCTATGCTGATCGCATCATCCGCCTGCTCGTCGAGGAGGGCTTGAACCAGCTTCCCGTCGAGCCTGTTACGATCGATACTCCCACCGGCGTGGCCTTCGACGGCGTGCGGTTCCAAGGCAAGATCTGTGGTGTGTCCATTATGCGTGCAGGCGAGTCCATGGAACAAGGACTTCGTGATTGCTGTCGGTCGGTCCGCATTGGAAAGATCCTCATCCAGCGCGATGAAGAAACAGCGCAGCCCAAGCTATTTTATGATAAGCTACCTGCGGATATTTCAAAGCGCTACGTATTTTTGTTGGACCCCATGCTGGCAACGGGTGGGTCGGCGGCCATGGCTGTGGCGGTGCTGATTGAGCGTGGAGTTCCTGAAGAGCGCATTCTGTTCTTGAATCTCTTGGCAGCTCCGGAGGGTATTAGTATGTTTAAGGAAAAGTATCCTGCGGTTAAGATCATTACGGGATGTATTGATGAGAAGCTGGACGACAAAAAGTATATTTGTCCTGGCCTAGGTGACTTTGGAGATAGATATTATTGCATCTAAGTAATAAAAGGGCCACTTGGTTCTCTTGGTATCTTTATACATTCTGCCCACTTATCTAGTCATTTCACGCTTTCTCCTGTGTGTATCTGATCTGATACATTCCCTGTAGAGTATTTGATCTCTTGCCATTTCCTGGAAAGGGTTATCTCATACGTTTCCTCCTGAGCGTATCTGGTCTACTTTGAACCACTTGACAAGAACATCTTCAACCGTAAGAGGATCTTCCGTAGACCCTCTCACAGAAACGCTCGTAATTCCTTGCTCATAGTCCTGTGAGCTAAATCTTTTCCCTCTTTTGGTCGGAGTAGGCACTGACGCGGCTGGAGCGCTAGGCACAGGAAGAAGGTCCAGCGTAAGATCACAGCGTCCAACGACATTAAGCGGGTCCCCAAAAATGAACGACTCCTCCGCGCCACTCGCGCTCTCCGCAACCGTGTAGAGAACGTTGCTCATTTTGTGCACATTGTATGTATTCGAAGAATAGTAGAGTGCGCTCGTCTTCAGGTACGAGACGAGGCCCCAAACAATGTTGATACTTGCACTCAGCGAATCCACAACATACAGGCGCCCAACAAGGTCAGCCACGCTAGTCACGAACACAAGCTCAACGCTGTCAGTGAACTGCTCGGTCATGTTTGGCCCAAGGTTATAGTACCAGTCTCTGGGCAAAGCTGCAAGGAATTCTGTGCGCGAGCCCATGAAGTAGAGCTTGATTGGTTTAGAAGGTGGCTCAGCGAGGTCTTCGATCAAGTCGTTGAGGGGCCCTGTGACGTACCGTAGTTTCATGGCGACGTACCGGTTAAATGAGAAAGTCAGTAGTGACGTTCTAGCCAATTCATGGGAGGCCTAGTCGCCGGATCCTTGCGTGCGTAAAGGTGTGAAACTAGAGGTTACAGCTACCAATATCTCATGCTACCTGCAACTGCTGCCTTTCCGACACCTTCAATCACGCTCTTAATTGAGAAACTGTAAATATTGTGTTGTTTATCTGCCTGATTTTGAGGTTCCTCAATCTTCACTATGGACTTGTTCACACAGTAAGGGTTGGCATAATCAACAAATTTCTGAATGTCTCCATTTTGGCCCAATTTCGAGTTTGCCACTACTTTCCTCCACCTCAACCACCACCACCAACCCTCTCTTCCACCCCTCCACTGCTTCAAATCCGTTGTAGAAGACACTATACTTTTACTGAATACCTATTGCCTCACTTCCCTGATCTACGCTGCTGACTTACGCTGCTGAAACACGCTGATTAGCCCTGACTGTTCGCCTTCCATCATGTCCCATGCTAGCAATAGCCGCAATAAAACGGCCTTCTCAAGTATCTCAGACAGCAATGGTGACGCAAACAGTCAGAACCATACTGCTGATCTAGCCATGACTGACTCCGACACTGTTTCCTCCTCTGGCCCTGATCGCAAAGCCAACCTCACTCAGAGCATCACTTCTCTCAGAGACATCGAAATGTGTGATCAAGATTCCAGGCTCCCTTCGAATAGCGACGCTAACAACAGACACTCGTCCTCAAAGCAATTTGTAGCTGCTACTACTGCAGATGACGACGACTTGTATCATCACCCATCTTCTTCAAGGCGCGATGCCAATAGCACGGAAGCCAATGATGATGACGAAGAAGAAAATGACGAGGAAGACGAAGATATGGCTGCTTCTCTAAGGCAAGGATCTAGGCGACGTAGAGATACTTTCAGTTTTGATGACGATGATGACGACGACGAAAACGATGAGGACCACGAGCCTGCTGCCGCTTCTGGCGACGAAGACGACGACGAAGACGACGAAGATGATGAAACTCCTTTTCGCACCGCACATTCGCTGCTACAGCACTTCCAAGATCCCTTTGGCTCAATGTCTCAGATGATCAACGGCATGGCTATCAGAATCAACCCTTGCATTGAAGCCATAACGCAGCGCGAGGATCCAATGAATGTGATGGTTGGTCTTCAGGAGCTCGCCGAACTAATTCTCATGACAAATGAAGAGACCCTTATTGAACTTCTTCCTACACAAAAGGTCCTAGACGGTTTGACGAACGTCATGGTTGATCCTTTGTTTGAGGACAATGTTGAAATTTCACTCATGGCGTGCCGTGCTCTGTGTAACCTGCTGGATGCCCATCCTTCATCTCTTGATAAGCACAGCTATACTCGTGTAGTACGGGTGTTATGCCAAAAGCTATTTGAGATTCAATACATCGATATTGCAGAGCAAGCACTTACAGTAAGAATTTCATTATTTCCCTTGGCTACATCTAACTCTTTAGGCTCTCAAAAAAATTTCTCGCCGTCAAACAAATTCCATTATTGAAAGCGGTGGTTTGTCTGCTTCTCTCACATATTTGGACTTCTTTTCCATCCCCACCCAGCGTATTGCTACCGAAATCGTAGCAAACTGTTGTGCATCGATCTCTATCAAGCACTTTCAACTTGTTAAAGATATCATCCCTCTCTTTGAAAACATACTTCTCAATCATGATCCCGAAATTATCAAGAGCATTTCCAGTTGCGTCTGCGGGATTGTCGAAAGCTTTCAGTCACATTCCGAAAAGGTTCAGGAGCTCATCACACCCACTATTAGCCAACACCTTCTTCGCTTTTTAAACCCAGACGTGGCAATAAACAATAACATCAAGCCACGAATAATCAAATCTATTGCAGCCATTGTAAAAATATCCCCCGAGCTCACAGCGATTGCCTTGCAAGAAAAACTTGGCGACAATCTATATCAAATACTTACAAAGCATGCACCTGCATTTGATGATAATACTGAAGATGCCATGTCACTTGAAAAAGACAACAGCTCTATTGTTCAGGCTCTCATTTATACCCCGAAAGACATTTTAAGCAATTCTTTAACCATATTTTCCCAAGTGTTTCCCGATGTCTTTATAGACGACGATGCAACGTTTTGGGGCCCTTACAAAGTCCGAGTTTCATCTCAATCTCAAAAAGAAAAAGCTGAAAAGCGCATCAAGGTTCTGAGCTCAGATACTGAGGTTTTGATACACTACGCTAAAATCACAACTTCTCTCCTCATTGACATATATTCATCTTCCGTTGATATCTCTGTCCGCCGCATAGTTCTGGGCACAATCATAAAAACTATCTCAGCTATTCCGTCTGCCAATCTTGACAAGGTACTGAAAGACATCGAAATCTCTCTTTTGCTAAGCTCCATTTTCTCGCAACGCGACAATCCATCTTTAGTTGTTGGAGCGCTGGAGATTAGCCAAATTCTACTTTCAAAGCTTCCCGAATTGTTTGTTCCTGCATTTTTCAGAGGTGGCATCATCTCAGAAGTTAGGTCCATTTTAGAGGCTGAGGAGATTGAAGAGAAAGAAAAGGGAGATCAAGAAGACAAAGTCAATACCGATTTGGCAGTACAGATTCAGGAAGAAAGCCACGATGAGGAAGAAGAAGAGGATGAGCAAGAAGATGCCCACGATGATGATAATGAAGAGTCTAACGACGATGAAGAAGATGCTGCCAATCATGAAGAGTCCAACGAAGACAGCGAGATGGATGACGGCAGTGATGAAGAAGAGCTCTACGCAAACTTGAGATCTGATATGAGATTATTTTTCTTTGATTCAGATCTTTCTTTTGTAATACGATCTGATGCGAAAAAGCTTTGCAATATATACGACGCAACAGTTCAAACAACTGATGCAGGAGAAGCTATGCAAAAAGAGCTTGACGCTCTTATGCAGCTATCGCAAAGTTTCACAAATGACAAGGAGCATTTGCAAGATCATTTTGCGACTTTTTCAAAAGTATTGCCGCGAGTGTGCGAGTTTGAGTTGTTGAGCTCACATATTCTTCGCACAGTGCTTGAGTCTCTTACTTCTGGAACAGAAGAGGAAGTAGAATTTGCTAGAAATGCATTTGTCATGGGCTTTTACAAAGATGGTCTTGCAAAGCCCTTTGAGCTGCTTTTGGAACGCTTAACTGAGCTTTTGAACAGGTTTGAAAAATTCGAGGTAATTGCTTCTGATTCATTCAGCATGCAATCATCTCCAGCTAGCCTTGCTCGCCAACTCCGCATCAATCTCGTGCCTGAAGAAAACAAGAAAAAAGTCAAACCTATAACAATCTCTATTCAGGCCATCGCCACGTTCAATGCTGTAGATGAGTTCTTTAAGCACAAGATCAGCGTGGAACGGTTACAAGCGAGTGCTTTCGATACAGCTCTACTTGATGGAGGACTTGGAAGTATTTTTACTTCATTGTTAGCAAGCGCTGAATCATCATCTTCCGTGGCGCCCTCTTTGAGAAACTCTCCCAGA
Source organism: Geotrichum aggregatum (assembly GCA_030564925.1). Taxonomy (NCBI): domain Eukaryota; kingdom Fungi; phylum Ascomycota; class Dipodascomycetes; order Dipodascales; family Dipodascaceae; genus Geotrichum; species Geotrichum aggregatum. Next base: position 150,374 of record JAJMAH010000042.1, read on the forward strand.
CCTCAGAAATCTCCCACTGCTGTAAGCTCATCCCTAGATGAAGATGAAGAGGAGCAGGAAGTGGAGCTGGATGAAGAAGTGGAGCCGGCTGACGGTGCTGAGAAGGGCCTCGATCTGCGCCCTTCAACGTCCTTTGACTGGCATTTAGAATTCTATTTGGATGGAGAGCTCATGCCGCAAGATTCAACTATCTACGGATCTATATACCGGTCTCTTCAGGCGAAAGAAGAGGTGAAACGTCAAAATGGTGAAACGCCAAACAAAAATTTCGCCTCAAGCATATGGACGACTCCATTCAAAATTACTTTTAAGAAAGCTGTGGGTGCTAAGTCTACTTTCAAAGAGGCTGCAGTGGAAGCCGAGGACCTGAATCCATGTATTGATGTTCCCGCATCTTGTGGCTCGAATGAGTCCATTGCTATTGTTGTTCGACTTCTAAGTGTGCTTTTCGACATTAATACAAGCATTCTTGACTCATTTGGCGATAGCCATCATATAAGACCATTGGCCACAACAAAGTTTTTGAGTTCCAAACTGACAGCCAAACTAAACCGTCAACTCGAAGAACCTTTGGTTGTTGTGGGAGGTATTTTGCCAGACTGGACTGTTGATACCACTAGACTTTATCCTTTTCTATTTCCATTTGAGACTCGGCTATCGTTCTTGCAGTCAACTTCTTTTGGGTATTCACGCCTCATTTACAAATGGCAGTCTGCTGCCAATAATTCCAGTCAATCCCAAAACAGATGGGATGACCGCCGGGATGCTAACCCTCGTCCTATGGGCAGACTGATGCGACAAAAAGTCCGCATTTCCAGAAACCACATTTTACAAAGCGCAATGAAAGTCATGGATCTTTACGGTGCTTCTCCATATGTGTTGGAGGTTGAGTTTTTTGACGATGTTGGCACTGGCCTAGGCCCTACTCTGGAATTTTACGCTACTGTATCTAGGCACTTTTCGCGCAAGAAGCTTCGAATCTGGCGGGACGAAAGCAACGACTCTAAAAGTATATATGCATACAGTCCTCAAGGCCTTTTCCCTCTACCTTACTCGCCCCAGTTCTTTGATAGCAAGGCAGGAGGTAAAGTTTTGCATTTTTTCAAATCCCTCGGCACCTTTATTGCTCGTGCAATGCTTGATTCGAGAATCATCGACCTTAATTTTAATCCAATCTTCTTTCGTCTGGCAAAGGCTAGGAGTACTGGCGACTTGAATTTGTGCACGGTGGGCCTTGTGGACAAGCAACTTGGCAAATCGCTGACCATGCTTCAGAAGTTTGTGGATCTAAAGAAACAGGCATTGAGAAATGATCCAATTGCCAACCTGAATGATCTGCAAGTAGAGGGTGCCAGGCTAGATGACTTGGCCCTAGATTTCACATACCCAGGCATGCCAGAGATTCCATTACGGGAAGGAACTGACATTGTTTCTGTGACAATGGACAACATTGAGCAGTATATTGAGTCAGTCGTTGACTTAACGCTTGGATTTGGAGTCGAAGCTCAAATAAATGCATTTCGTGAAGGATTTTCACAGGTCTTTCCTTTTGCTGCTCTCCACGCTTTCAGTCCTGAGGAGTTGGTAGTGCTCTGTGGACAAGGCGAATCTGATTGGTCTTATGATGGTATGCTTAATGCTTTACATGTTCTTTATACAATTTCTAACTCTTTCCTAGCTTTATGCTCTGCAGCCAAAGCAGACCATGGATACACACTGGATAGTCGGGTGATCAAAGATCTATTCCGGACTATGAGCACTTTTACGCGCGAAGAGCAAAAAATGTTCTTACAATTTCTCACAGGAAGCCCAAATCTGCCCATCGGAGGTTTCAAAGCGCTCAACCCGCCGTTCACTATTGTGTGTCGCCAGAGCGAGGCGCCATTATCTCCGGACGACTATTTACCAACAGTCATGACGTGTGTAAATTATTTCAAGCTGCCTAATTACTCGTCAGAGAAGATATTGAGGGATAGAGTGAAAACAGCTGTTATGGAAGGCTCAGGTTCTTTCTTGTTGTCTTAAAAGGAAAAGGAAAACGAAAGGTAAAAAGCGAAAAGTTAAAGAACATGATAGGAAGTAGGGATGATAGAGAGCTAGGGATATTGGTGATGAACAGAATTAAAACGAGGATTGAAGGAATCAAGGAACGAAGGAGGAAAAAACAAATTGGGAAAAGAAATAAAACAATACTAAAAACGAATTGAAATAATCTAAAATCAAAAGCCGATTAACATTGATATCAACAGGCATAGCCACAGAAACATTATATCTGCTGGTGCTTTTGAGGGTATCAGAAAATGTAGATAGTGTATGGTTGTGTGATAGCTATGACCCACACATGTAGCTTTTGTACAGCCTAGGTTTTGGTTAGTTAATACTCATTGGGTTCGCCAGTTGAAGTTTGTTAGAAGAAAAATGCAATGTTTTGATATAAGAAGCCAAACAAAAAAAAAAAGAATGAGAGCTGCGAGATTCGAACTCGCGCACCCGAAGATACCAGGGGATTTACTTTTAGGTTCAACCTAAACCTGGCGCCTTAGACCGCTCGGCCAAACTCCCATTTTTTATTATGATTATACAAATTATGTGACATTTATTGCTAGTGATGAAAAAATAGAGTATTACGCCGCGTTTGTAAATGAGTGGATCAAAGACGTTCAGCCCGACTTTGAAGTACTAGATGTAAGCACCTGGTACAAAGGAGTGATATATGGCATCCCCAAGGATACCACAGCGGCCGAAGTCGAAGAAGCCATTTTCAAGAACCATGGCGTTGAACTCAAACAAGGCCCCAGAATTATAGAGAACGATCGTGGCAGAGTCACGATTCTGTTTTTCAATAATGCTACAGACTACATTAGCCGCAAAAAGATTTACGTCAACCATCTCAGATATGACATGAAGATGTACCGCCAAAGGCCCCCAAAGGCGACCTCTTTTGCAGCACGGGATACTTCTCCCACACCAATTACACTACTCTGTTGAAGGGGACGCAAGTCTCCAACAGCATTTCTAAACGTTTAAAATGAAACATTTCTTCTCGCGGCTTTTTTGCACCTTTGGATAGGTTTATTTAACGCGGGCGCTTTTGACTGGACTTGTCTAGTTCGGAGGGGGAATTCTCAAGAGTGATTCGGGTTTTGACTTACGGTAAATTGACTTTTGGCTCAAGCCATCCATGAGGGAAGAAAGAAGACGTCTTGACTGTATTTGATACAGACCTGGGAAGATCTTACTTACTTTGTGTTTATATTTTACTTTTACCATTTTTGTTTTTTTTAATAATAATAATAAATCAATTTAATGTCCTGGCTAAATGATGAGACTACACAAGCTGTTATAACTATTTATACCTAAGGAAGAGGGACAGTTCAGGTTTTTGTCTGATACAGACCAATTCAGCTTACTCGCCGTGTTTGTGTTCAATTGCTTCGATGGTGTCGGAATACTCCCTGAGACTGCAATAAATCCCAACGCTAAGGGAAACCTGGTTGTATGGTACCAGGGGAAAACCTTATGCGAACTACCCTAAAAGGTTTGCCATCATTGAGGTAAAG